>JAVXUP010000496.1:0-445394 GCA_033070095.1 Escallonia herrerae | reverse complement strand
AGGAGATAGAAAAGTTAGAGCGACGTCGTCGTGAGGAGTTGGCACGAGCGAATAAGGGAAGAGTATACCTTTGATACGGGGAGAAGGGTGGTTCGGATGATGCAGGATGGGTTTTAGAAATCATCAAGCTAGGCCGATGCCGAGGGATCGGCGTGAAATGCTCCTCGATGGGAGTATTGGTACATGGCACTCGCTCAAGAACGGAATAGATTTTCTCCAGATTAGAGCGAGAAGGAAACAGAGGGAGGGGTAATGTGTAAAAATGTATAAAGTTGACTACTGATGTGTAGGAATGGATAGCGTTGACTGTTGATGTATATATTTGTATAATGTTAACTTTATGCTATAACTGTTGTCTGTACCAAATGTTAATTGTGTTTATGTTAGGAATGGCTCGTCAATTGTTGGAAATCCTGCTGCACAGCCAGCAGCGGTATTTGATGAAAAATATTTTCCCTAGCGATTTTTAGGGCGTCTAAATTAGGATTTTTCATGAATTTATAAAAAATAGCTAGAGATAGATTTTTCCAAAGTGCGAAAAAAAGACCCTAGTTATTTTTAAAAGATCTATATCAGGGAAAAATTTCAGAGTTTTTCAAATACTGGAAAGGGGTTAACTGATACGCGGAACCTTGAAACTTTACACTGTAATTTAAAATATCAAGCCAGCGCGATTTAGCGCGAAACTTTTATGAGAACCCTAGGATGTTGGGAAGTTCCATCCCCAGGAATTTGGGTCATTCCGAAGTTGTTGGCTATTTTTTTGGCCGAACGGGCTTTTAAGCGCTCAATCAGGACACCGATTCGGGATTTTTGGGCGAAAAGTCCATAGAATACTTTTTAGATCAAGAATAAATTCGGGAATCTTAAAATAGCATTTCAATGCACGTTTGAGATTGTTCTGATGCCAGTGGGCATTTTGGTAATGCGTTGGTAAGCTAGGTTAAAGATCCATTTATAGTTTTGGAATGTAAATATTATGGATACTAAGTTGGTTTACGATTATATTTTGTTCTTAGATATATGGATTTCAACGCCGGACCTCATGATACATCAATCCTATACGATGACGATGACCACGTCGCGAGGCACGTATTTGACGGTGTCGATAGGGGTGTTTTGGAAACAATTCAAAGCACAAGTCACCACGATGAGTGGGTACTAAACGAGGAACAAATACAACTATTACACCGTCAAAATTTATCTATGTTCACCGATCCCGGGATTTGGTCTCGACACGACGATTGCCTTATATCCGCTCTAGTTGAACGATGGAGGAGCGAGACGAACTCATTTCACTTCCGGTTTGGTGAAATGACTATTACATTAGAGGACGTCGGATTTATACTTGGAATCCCATGTCACGGCAAACCCATTACTTCGAGCAAAACGTCTGCATCCATAGCGAAGATGGCTAGGCAGTATTTCCCGGGAATTCCGAGGGAAGCTCTTACAACGAACGGCATCAAACTTAAATGGCTAAGAGAGCAGTATGGCGTGCTACCGGATGAATACACTCCTCACGATTTCGTGACGTATACGAAAGCATTCCTTCTGTATATTATTGGAGCCATATTACTTCCGACGCATTCGAAAAACACGGTGCATCCGAAGTATATGGTGTTCTTGGAGGATCTTGAGGAGGTATACTCGTATTCGTGGGGTTCAGCTGTCCTTGCGCACCTATATCGAGCACTGCACAAAGCATCGAGAAAGAGTGCAAAGTCCATTGCCGCCTGCCTCACTCTATTACAGGTTTGAGCATTTATCTTGGTTGACGTGTCAATATATTCGTGCATCAATGTGCTAATTCCAGATAATGTTTGCATTCACAGGTTTGGTCTTACGAGAGGCTACCCACGGGTCGTCCACAACCGCGGGAATATTCTGATGAGACGTGGCCTAGGGTGTGGGCCTGGGGGCCTACGACCAACCGGAGGAGACGGGTAGACCCGCACCACCATCTAAAGTTCTATCGGGGGGAACTAGAGATACTCAATGCATCCCAGGTGACATGGCAGCCATATAGCAAGGTGATGCATCGGTTGGATGAGTGGTGTTGGCAACTTCCGGTGTCGTACGTGCTGGCAGGTTTGGTTCGGGTGCCGCTTATTCACTTCGAAGTATGTGAGTTTCAGATGCCCGATCGAGCTATGAGGCAAGCTGGCTGTCTACAAGGGATACCAAAACCCGCTGTAGACATGCGGTCGTACAGGAGTGGTCGAGGGCCGAACTTCGAGGTGCCTGATGCCTTGAATTTGTTGAGCGACGAGGTGCAACAGTGGAATACCTGGCAAGAAACATATGATAGCCTTGTATCGCTGAAGGCCGACAGCATCAGCATTGAGGAGTACCTGCAATGGTTTCTCAGGGTGACGCGCACGAGGGTGAATCGCCCTTCCCAGGGAGGAAGACATCGTATGCGCCACGTGAGATCTATGACCAGTTCTGGGCATTGAACATTGTAAGTCATGCTAGTGTTGTTTCAATTTTTATTTGCGCACCTTATCTACCATGCCTGAAATGATTAGCCATATTTTGTATGCATGTTTTTTAGGTTGACCAGGGCACTGAGGTGTTCAAGCAGCTGGAGGGGTTTGACTGGTTTGTCGCGCAGGCTCCTGACAATCTCAAGAGGTCCATTGAGAGGTACAAGACTGAAGTTCAAAACTTTAGTCTTGCGTACCGGGGTTACCAAGGGGAGCCGTCTAGTCGCTTGCCTCCTGACGCGTACGACTATCAGCCCCAGAGTCAGGTGTGGGAGCCGTCTACTCGCTTGCCTCCTTCCGCGTACGACTCTCAGTCCCAAAGTCAGGTGTGGGAGCCGTCTACTCGCTTCCCTCCTGACGCGTACGACCATCAGCCCCAGAGTCAGGTGTGGGAGCCATCTAGTCGCTTGCCTCCTGACGCGTACGACTCTCAGCCCCAGAGTCAGGTGACCCAAGTAGGAATCCAGGCATCGCGCCCAAGCATCCGGTCGGATAAAGGACAACCGACGAAGCCATTGAGTCCGGCCAAATGGGATTGGATCGACCGGCACTACTTTGGGCATGAGCCAATCGCTACAGCAGACTTTCCAGTTTCAGGATTCCTAGCTCACTCTGATCTAAGACTGTTGGCGCCAAACACAGATATTTCAAATTTTCTCATTGACGCGTATATAGATCTGCTCCGTGTTAGAGAGCTAAATTATAACACCTGCCAAACTTTGAAGCTCAACATGTATGCCTCTTTTGTTATCCCCTTCATGGTGAATAGCATGAAGGAGTTCACAGAATGGAGGAGACGAGGGACAAGCAAGGGTGAATGGAGACCATCTGCAAACGTGCTTTCCTACTTGAACGCGGACTATCAATGTCACGCAGCTGAGGCGAACCTAATCATGCTACCTGCTCTTCATGCAAGCCACTTCTTCCTATTAGTTCTTTTTCCAGAGAATAAAGTGGTCCACATATACGATAGCCTAAGGGAAGACGGACCTGGTCGGCAGCTGGCGCAGATGTACTCCACGTACATCAATGCGGTGGTTAGTTTATATTTCTTGACCTTCGCTCATTGTCTATTCTTCTTGTTATATAGGCTTGATATCATTTTTTATTGTTGGATGCAGACTACTATCATTCCACTAGCGTGCCGACATTTTAAGGGGGAAGCCATCACGAGCAAAACAATGATTGATCCTTGGACGGTCGTGACAATACAAAACCGACCAAAGCAATATAACAGTCATGATTGCGGGATTTACGTCCTCAAGTACATGGACTACATAGCTCGCTCGGATGTGCTCGAATATGATACGTGGTCTCGAAACGATGCCCTGACGTTTAGATATAGGATAGCCTGGGAGCTGAAAAAGGGTGTAGCTAGACGCCTTCCTTACCATTATCCTGATATGTAATAGACGTTCGTATGGATTATTATTACTATTGTTGTATTTTGGATATTAAGCTTTGAAAATTGAATTAGCCTTACTATTACTATTGGTGCATTTTGGACAAATGGGCTAACTAGCGTGCCCAAGGTGCAATGAGAAAAAAAAAGTGACAAAAAAAATGACGTAATTTTTCGGAAGTTATGAATTGGGCCCTAAAGTGTGCCCGAACAGGGCCTTCGTAGGAAAATCCAAAAAATAATGTGTCTCGTTTTTTCCCGAAATTGATACAAATGGGCTAACTAGCGTGCCCAAGGTGCAATGAGAAAAAAAAAAGTGACAAAAAAATGACGTAATTTTTCGGAAGTTATGAATTGGGCCCTAAAGTGTGCCCGAACAGGGCCTTCGTAGGAAAACCCAAAAAATAATGTGTCTCGTTTTTTTCTCGAAATTGATACAAATGGGCTAACTAGCGTGCCCAAGGTGCAATGAGAAAAAAAAAGTGACAAAAAAAATGACGTAATTTTTCGGAAGTTATGAATTGGGCCATAAAGTGTGCCCGAACAGGGCCTTCGTAGGAAAACCCAAAAAATAATGTGTCTCGTTTTTTCCCGAAATTGATACAAATGGGCTAACTAGCGTGCCCAAGGTGCAATGAGCAAAAAAAAAGTGACAAAAAAAAACAACGTAATTTTTCGGAAGTTATGATTCCACAAACCAAATCACAAATTTAATCATTATAAAAGTTCAATTTATACAACTGAAACATTAACCCTAACACTCATCATCATCATCGTCCTCTTCGACCATACTGCCAGGTTCGATACCTAACACTTTATAATGGTTTCTCTTGTCATGATCAGTCATCTTATTACACAACGCACACTTTCGCAATTTTTTTTGACCCGTTGCTTCTTCAATCGGATTCTTCATGCGTATTGCTCGTTTTCGCCCTTTTGTTTGAGAAATAATCGGATCAAAAATGTCGTCCTCCTCACCTTGCAGGCTAGTGCCGTCAATGACTGGCTGTGAAGCTCGATTGAGCGGTCTGTCTCTTCTTTCTGGTAATGCCGCCCTAAACTGTGCAAGGTTAGCCTTATCCCGTGCGGCTGCTTCAACTTGATACCTGTACCCATCGAATGTTGACGCTGCATCCAATGATAAACCGTGCATGATGTTACAAAGGTGATTATATCGCAGCGTCTCAGATTGCTCGAAATCAACTGAAACATTGGGCACGTAAGGAATGTGACCGTGGACTCTATTGGCTTCCTTCGTCCACCGTTCCAAGATATACTGTGGAGGGATTTCATGAGCATTCTTGGCGCTAAAAACCCTCAACGCGTGTCGACAAAGTATACCTTTATGCTCAAACAGTTGACAGTTGCAATTAACCAACCCGGTGTCCTTACAAACTGCAACGGTAAAATGTCTTCTGCTCCTCGGAGCCGACGAAGAGCACGGATTGGCGAAATTCGTCACATTTGTCAACGCATAAACCTTGAGATCTCTGGTGGAATACTCATGCAACTTTGTCATGCTATATTGATTCGACTTTAGCAGTTCCTCTTGAAACTGTCTAAACATTTCCTTCGTATAGACTTGAGCCGCATGAGCCTCCAAAGGTGAAAAGACTACTATGGCTCTTTCTTTGTAAACTGTAGCCGCGTCGGCTTCTCTCTCAAGGAAAAATTGCCTGTCAAGAGCTTTCTGCATCTCTAGTACGAACTCTTGTATACTAGAAGAATGGCCTACGTACCCATCAAAGAATGCATTCATACCTTCGCTTCTCGAGGTCGTAGTCATTCCGGCTGCAAAAAACTGCTTGGTGTAGGCACCGACCCACTGTGTCTTGATCTCATACAACGATTGTAACCATTCATGATTGTGCAAATAGTAGTCATCCATTAACTTGGCCCACCTCTCCTCGAACACGTCTACCGTCAATGATTTCTTCACACATGTATTAAAGTCAGTCTTGAATGTCGGATGGTTTGCATATACATTGTGAAGCCGTTCGGGATATTTGTTGCTTATGTGCCATGTGCACAGGCCATGGTGAGTATCTGGAAGGACCTTAGCGATTGCATTTTTCATTGCCAGATCTTGGTCGGTGATGATGGTCTTTGGAGGAACATGATACATTGCTTTAAGCCACGTTTCAAATAACCACGTAAATGACTCCTCCGTCTCATCCCTAAGCAGGGCAAAGCCAAACAAGATTGACTGATAGTGGTGGTTCACCCCGGTGAACGGAGCAAAAGGCATAGAGTACTTATTTGTGCGGTATGTGGTGTCAAACGTCACAACATCCCCAAAATTTTGGTAAGCAGCTCTAGAACGGGCATCCGCCCAAAATATAGTACTAATGCGGTTCTCATCATCCAGTTGGAGACTATAGAAAAAGCCAGAATTCTCACTCTGAAGGTGCCTAAAGATATCAAGTGTAGCTTGAGAATCACTCTTACCGAAAGACTCTCTCCTCTGAACACGAAGTTCATTTCGAAGGTCTACTTCGTTGAAACTCAACTTGTCAATCCCCCCAACCTGGCTTGAGAAAACCCCCATCATTCTAGAAGGTGGAATTTTAGCCTCGTCCATTGTAAATATCAGTTGTCTGTGTGCCGCGCTTATTTCTCGGTGTTGATGAATTTGACTAATCTTACTAGGGGTCATCAACTGATGATTATGGCTCAACTCCACTCCCGTCACAACCCAATGGCTTTCATTTCTCCGGTGTACTGCATACACATGGGCCTTGCAGCCGGTACCCGGAAATGTGTCCCGTTTTCTTTGTCTTGTTGGCCCTTCGTCACTGACCTGAACAACCGGGGGTACATACGGTGCTCCTCTATGACACTCAAATAGTCTTCCACAAATTTGATCTGTATTCGCCCGTTTTCTACTCGTCTTAATTCTAATACCGAAACCTATCGTTTTCGAATATGCTCTATAGTATGCTTCAACTTCGTCCAGTGTTTGAAAAACTTGACCCAAGTAAGGTGGATCAGAACCTTCACAAAAAGTATTTCCTCCAGTTGCATCCATATTGATACTGAAATCTAAAAAATAAAAATGTATATCATTCTCAACAAGTCATAGAATTAAATAAAATAAAAATAAAAATTATTTCCTCCAGTTGTGTTACAATGTTCAATCACCAAAATACCCCCGGTAAGCGACAAATTATCGAAATGCCCCCGGGGGTTTATTATCACCCTAACGCCCCAAACCAGCTTCAAAACAATCTTTCAGGTGTTTTACGTACACTTCTGGACTAAAAAGTCCTTTGAAAAACTTAACACCATAAAATTACCAAAATACCCCTCTCGCGTTCAGTAAAATTACCAAAATACCCCTCTCGGGTTGGCAATTTACCTAAATGCCCCTGGCATCAGAAAATCTCAAAAGTGCTTTGAAATGCTATTTTAAGCTTCCCGAATTCATTCTTGATCTAAAAAGTATTTTACGGACTTTTCTCCAAAAAATCCCGAACCGGTGTCCGGATCGAGCGCGTAAAAGCCCGTTCGGCCAAAAAATTAGCCAACGACTTCGGAATGGCCCGAATTCCTAGATCTTTTAAAAATAACTAGGCTCTCTTTTTTGTACTTTGGCAAAATCTAGCTCTAGTTATTTTTTATAAATTCGTGAAAAACTGTCTAATTAAGTTTTCACCTTTAGCGACAATTACGTTTCGTATTCACATTAAACAAACATAGTGTTGGACCTTAGGAACACACATGGCGTTAAAATTTATTTCCTTCATTGACCATAAAATTTTACAATGTTCAATTACCAAAATACCCCCGATGAGCGGCAAATTACCGAAATGCCCCCGGGGGTTCATTATCGCCCTAACGAAAACAACCTTTCAGGTGTTTGACTTACACTTCTGGACTAAAAAGTCCTTTGAAAACCTTAATACCGTAAAATTACCAAAATACCCCTCTCGGGGTGGCAATTTACCAAAATGCCCCCTGGCATCAGAAAATCTCAAAAGTGCTTTGAAATGCTATTTTAAGCTTCCTGAATTTATTCTTGATCTAAAAAGTATTTTACGAACTTTTCGCCAAAAAATCCCGACCTGGTGTCCGGATCGAACGCGTAAAAGCTTTCGGCCAAAAAATAGGCAATGACTTCAGAATGGTCCAAATTCCTAGGAAATGGAACTTCCCAACATCCTAGGGTTCTTATAAAAGTTTCGCGCGAAATCGCTCTAGTTTGATATTTTAAATTACACTGCAAAATTACAAGGTTCCCTGTATCAGTTAACCCTTTTCCAGTTTTTGGAAAAATCTGAAATTTTTCTCTGATATAGATATTTTAAGAATAACTAGGGTCTCTTTTTTACACTTTGGCAAAATGTAGCTCTAGCTATTTTTTTATAAATTCATGAAAAACTGTCAAAAAACACAAATTTTAGACTATGGTAAGAACAATTTAAGCATAACACAATTTAAACAATCCATTGGTAAGAACAATTTGAAATTAACATTGAATTATAAGAAAATTCAAATTACTTACTTGTTTTGACTTGATATATTTAAAGAAAAATCCGCCGATCTTCTAGCGAAAAAATCTACCGATCTTCTAGCGTAAAATTTTTTGTTTGTATTGTTGTGGAGATTATGTAGGTGAGATATGAAGTTAGAAGACAGTCGGTAAAGATGATGGAGAGTGGAAGAAAGGGTTCGGGGAGAAGGGATTATAAAGAGAGAAAAGTGAGGGAGAGAGATGAAAGAAGACAGAGAAAAAAAAAGTCCGTGAGTGAGCAGTAGTCAAAGGCTGCGAAAGAAAAAAAAATTGCAGAAGACTTTGCGTCCAAAGCTTTAGGGGGAGGACACCACGTGGCATCACGGAGGGGGAAGGCGTGGGGCCATAGGGGAGGGGGCACCACGGGGGGGGGAGGGGGAAGGGGCCATGGATAAGAGGCCAACCGCAACTCTTAGTTGCGGTTGGTATCATTTCCATAGGTAATGATACCAACCGCAACTCTTAGTTGCGGTTGGGTTTTTTTTGGGGGGGGAGGGGGGGCGGGGGGAAGGACATGAGGGGGGTGGGGGGAGGGGGGAAATGATTAGCAACCGCAACAATTTGTTGCGGTTGGGTGGATAATATCCACTAGTGGGTGTGGATCGGCTCCCATATATATATATATATATATATATATATATATATATATATATATATATATATATATATATATAGGGAGATGATAAAATGATAGTGCTAGCAACTTAACCCAAGTTGCTAGCGCGATCTGGCCGTCCACGGGCGAGAATGGACGGCCAGATCGCGCACCACAACAGCGATTTTTTTCACCGTCCGCTACATAATGTAACGGACGGTAAATTATCATCCGCTACATTATGTAGCGGACGGCCAAACAACGCTAGCAACTTGCTAGCGCTATCAATGGATCAGCTCCCATATATATATATATATATATATATATATATATATATATATATATATATATATACACATGTATGCATGTACATACATACATGTATGCATGTGTAGACATATATATATATATACATATATGTATGTATGTATATACACAGATATACATATATATATATATATACATGTATATATACACACTAGTTTGATTGTCGGCGTGTCTTCACTGTGTCCCCTCACCCTCTCCACTCCACACTGCCATTCTTCAAGCTCTGTCAGGCCTTGGTTCTACCCTCCTCGCTCCGTCCTTGATCTATCCCACACTAGGACACTTGGCTTTTGACTTGAACTGCATTTTTGTGCAACCTCCATATATACCAGGATCCTACTTTCTTGTCATCAATTGTAAATGGTGTAAGGGTCATTATTAAAATTAAAAAGCAGTTGTGAAAAAGTTCACTTCCAAATGGATAGCGGAATTTAAAAAAGGAACCAATGTTCTCCTTTTGCTAAGAAAAGTGAATTTACAAGCTAATTCCCTAAATCACTACTCTCATAATGATGAAGGTGCAAGAAAAACATTTAGTGTTATTTTTATTTCTCGTTTCATGTTAAATACTCTATACTATATTGTAAAGCTCTCTTAATACTTCCTCACACTGTACTCTAAAACTATCTTTTGTTTTGACCCAGCATGACCTTTTTAATCTTAGTTACACATATTAAGCTACTAATTTTGTTGTGCATATAATTCAGTATATTTTTAACACAAGATTTTTATTTTTGGCATATATTATTTATATAATAAATAACACATCTACTCATTTAAAAAACCAATATAGTCCTATTTTGGTAAATTTAACTTCGCATCAGCGTGCAAAGTTAGTTGATAAAATACTCGGTCCACCTAAAACAAGAAGAATATAAGGAAATATGGTAATATATGGACTTAAGAATGGTTCTCCGTAGCAGCAATCAAGGTGTTCTTTTTACCGATTTGATGTAGGCAACTCTTAGGTTAAGTCTTGACATGATTTTCTGAAGTTGAGCATAGATTTGTATTTTCACCAAAAGATGCATTAGTGGAATTTTAAGCTCTAGCGACAAAATTTTTGAATTTAGCCAAAAAAAAATTGTAATTGATTACCAAATCAATCGAACTCTCTGATACGTTTCAGATTTATAAATCAGTGAAGAAAGAAATTTAGTAAATGGCCTCGATGAGTACATAAGTATTAACTTTATGGGATCTAAGCTTGTGAATGATGTGCTTTCATTGGTCATTTATTACGAAAGTGGAAGTGTGATATTATGTCCTTAATGTGTGCAGCTTAGTAACTTATTGCACTTGCAAATTTTATATTGATTTGTCGAATCCAACTTATTAATTATTTAACTACTAAAAGAAAAGTTCTTGAAAATATTTTTGTTAATAAGAAACAAATAGAACTCATCTACAACTCCAAACGTGCAAGCTGGGTGTCTATAAAAATTGTGTAACTTAGTTGTCGACATATATATTTGTTTTTTGTTTGTAAAAAATCTTTATAAAAGAAATGTTGAATGTAAATTAAAAAGTTTTTTGTGGATATTTTTAACTAAAAGCCAAAAAAAATCCTTAATTTTAAATAACTCTAAATTCAAATAAGGTATTTTAATAAAACAAAGTGAAAAATCCCCTTTATTATAAACTCCTTAAATGTAAATAGGGTATTTTAGAGAAAGATGCTTAATATTATGCCAAAAATAAAAATACCATTAATATATATCATACTCTAACCTATGACAAAACATTTTAAGGATTAAAAGTTTAAAAAGGGTGTTTTCATGTAACAATATTGGAAAAATTGCAAAAAATACCCTCGTAGTTTGGGCCGTTTGCAAAAAGCCACCCTGGGTTACAAAAGTTGCATAAAGCACATGAAATTACAAAGGTGTTGCATCAAAAGATTTCCGTAACATAATAGTTTAAATGTCTAAATTACCCTTCTATATAAATCGAAAAAAGTTGAAACCCAACCTCATTTCCATTGGAATTTTCATTAGAAATTATTATTTTAAAAACCCAACCCTTTTAATCACAATTAAATCAATTTCCATTTTCAGATTGAATCAATCACAGAAATTATTCATAAGATTTCCATTTCATTGTTCTGGTTAATCAATTTGCGACTTCCAAATTGTAGATTTAGTGTTTTTTTTTTCATTTGATCGCAGTGGGTGATTGGGGCCGGTGGCGGTGGTGCAACTATTTGGGCTCGATGGCGGGTTTGACAACAGAGCAAGTCGAGATTGATGGGGGTGGCAGAGCACGATAACGGCGCAACTGGAGTTTGTTGGGCTGGCGGCGTACGGTAACGGCGCTAGTGGAGGTTGGTGGCTGGCGACACAAGTTTGTTCTAGCATGGAAGGGACTTTCGCCAGTGGTGCACGATAACAGGGCTGGTGGTAGGGTAGGTGGTTGATGGGGCTAGCGGCACAAATTAATGTATTCTAGCGATGAAGATTGCATATGCTGGCGGCGCACAGTAATGGGGCTGACGACACCGAAGGTGACGAGGTTATGTGGTTGCAGACCAGTGGTGCGGCAGACAGGCAGGGGTAGTGAGTATAGCAGCTAGAGCTTTGGTTGGCGGCTAGGGTTAGGTTTTGTGAGATTTGAGAAGAAATTAGGGCTTTTGTGGGAGAGATACAAAGGAAGGGTACTTTAGTCTTTCTGATGTTTTAATTTTTATTAAATACACTTTTTAAGAGATTGAATAGCACGCGCCATTAATTTTGATTTATCTAACAGTTGCAACAAAATAAGAACGACAGGGGTTTTTTTGCAACTTGTGTAACCCCAGGTGGCTTTTTACAAATGGCCCAAACCACGAGTGTGTTTTTTGCAATTTTTCCAACAATATTTAGTCATTTAACCCCTTGGGGTCCTATTGTAATGTAAGGTGGGGCTGGATTAACACCTCATCTCTTTTATGTAAAAGATGCATTAGTTAACTTTGACTTATTTAATGACAAATATTTTAATGTAGCTACAAATATTATAATTTGGCCTCACTCTTTCGTAAGTCAAAAGCACTAAATTTTTGTAGACCTTTTAAATTTAATAAGAGACTTTTTGAGGAAAAAAAATGTTTAACCATATAACTCTTTCGGATGAGTTCTAAATAGAGGGCCTAGATCCACACTCGTTTTTGTTAAACTCGTATTGTTGTGTCACTACAAGATACATTAGTGACTTCTAAACCTCTATAGCAACAAATATTTAATTTAGCCAATAATGTTGTAACCTAAACTGACCCTTTAAAAGTGAAAAATTAGCTTTAACTTTTGTAAACCTTTTAAATTTAAAAAGAATATTTTAAAATTTTTAGAGATTTAATTCGTGGGGATCATTTTTATACGGTCGGGCTGGACCACTACCCATTTCCATTAAGTTCATATTTTTTTTCTTACTAAAAGAACCTTAACTTTTTTAGCAACAATATTTAAATTTGGCAAAAAAAATTTGTAATTTAGTTCACGCTTTTAAAAGTAAAAAAAAAACACCATTAATTTTTAGAAAACTTTTAAGCTTTGAAAGAGTTTTTTTAAGAAAAAACATTTAGTCGTTTAACCACTGGGTATCAAAACTTGGGAGTTTTCAAGACAAAAAAAAATCATTTATTAGAGTCTTTATTAATTGAATTTTAGCTAATCCTATCACCTATATAAAAATAATAATCATATGAAGAATATGTTATCATGCATATATATATATATATATATATATATATATATATACACACACACGACTACATTGGAATATGCAAAGAAATAACCATGCGTAGAACATGTTATCTTGCAAATAAAGGAATGCTAATCACTCTATTGAGAACTTAGAATTATTCATTTGTGATGAACCCGAATTATAATTAGAGCAGAATGGTGCAATCTAGCGATCCTTAAAAGTCATGATTCTATATGCATCTAAAAAAACCTAAAAACTCTAGTTTTATGTTTGCTTCTTACACCAATATGTCTGTATCTAAAACCTAGAAAAAAAAACGTCGTACTATAACTTCAATATAGTAATATGTTTGTATTAAATCTTTATACTTGCACAATAAGTTAAAAGTTACAGAAAACTGTCATATGCAACTTATTTTCTATAATCAAATTTTGTGGAAAGATGTAATATAGGTGCTTTAGTTTTAATGTGAATGGAGGTATGTTTTGAGAGGGGTTCTTTTTTTTTTTTTAGTAACGATCTTCAGAAAGAGTGCAATAGTTCAAAGGAGATTTTAGAGGATTATTTTAGTTTTTTTTTTACTTTTTTCTTTGGTAGAAATCAAGCAACCATTGACTATAACAAAAACATATATTTTAATAAGGATATTTTAAGGAAAGAAACTTGATAACTTGTGAGAAGTCAAAGAAACCTTATAGTTTAATCCAAAAAGGTATTTTATGAAAAAAAAAATAAAGTTATAAATAAAAAACACTCCTAATATTTTTTGAATATTTCAATTTAAAAAGGGTATTTTATGGCAAAAAAAGTTACAATAAGGATATTTTAAGGAAAGTAGCTTAATATCTCATGAGAAGTCAAAAATACCCTTAATTTTTTAATAAGACTCTAATCTCAAAAGAGTATTTTGAGGAAAGAAAAGATTAGATATTTAATATGATCCGTACTTTCATATATGTATAGATATATACATGTTTGCTCGTCGTTTAGGCCGGTCAGTAAGATTTCTGCCCATTACAGTCACCTTCAGGGTTCTTCGCTTTGGAAAGTACCGGGGCCTTTCTGCCCTGACCCTTGATCAGATAAAGCTGCTCGCATTATGACCCACAACTCAAAATGATCCTTGTGACAAGACGTGGACATTCACCATGCTACAGTTCCCTTTGGTCCGTTCCCGGGTTGGGTTAGGGGAACATCTGAGCGATTGCCTTCGCGGATCCAAACATGCTCACAAGGTGCACAATAAGAAAAATACCAATAGAGACTTCATTAGGGAAAATTGAACTGCCGATCGTAATGCTCTAAGAAAGGCATATTAGTTCCTAACAATCAACGAATCATCTCTTTATATGGACCATACAAGCACGTCCTCAGCCCCCCCCCCCCCCCCCCCCCACCCTTACGACAATATACCCCAGTCCAATTTGCTTTGGCCCAGATTCTTCCCTTCTATTCTTCGTTAAGTTGACCATGGGAGAACAGGGGCGGTATCTACTTTTGCCTAATAGAAAGCATTTCTCTTTTGTCCTTCCTGACCGAACCCGCCAAAAAATCACAACAGAACAAGTTGTTCTTGTCGATGAAATAGCTTAAAGAGAATGTCTACAGACTCAGAGGCTGAAGAGTAGAGCCTAAAGGGTACATAAGGTCAAGCCAGAGTTGAGGGTTCACATTCAAGTGCAATGGTTATAAAGAAAGGGTATTGGCTTAGCCATTGGGTACGGGTGTGGCTTAGTTGCCAAGTTACGAAGTATACTTAGTTGCAGTGTAAGGTGGGTTAGTCACTTATGGCGCAAGACATAAGGATGAGATAGATACTTATACATCAGTATAAGGTTTGTTTAGTTACTTATTAAGTTAAGAATAAGGGTTGGATGAAGGTATCAACCTAAGGGGTTCGGTGCCAGTCGATCTTAATTCTCTTATCTTTAACTTCAGCTTTCTTCAATCTTGATTCTAATACTGAAGCTTTGATTTGAAAAAAGAAGTAGGAGTTAAACGATGTTGGCGCTGTATTCCATCATTTAGTTGTCAAACGATATCATAGTTTTCCTCCTTTAGAAGTATTCTTTCTCTCTCAAGTGAATCTCGTAAATAAAGGATGGGGACGATTAGTCATGCTTTTCAATCTCAACTATATCAGAACTGAGGTGCGAAGAGAGGTACTAAAGTTTTAGCAAAAATGCTAGACTAACTAAAGAAAGGGTAGGATGCGGATCCCTTATTCTTTGAATTTACTTTTTTGTAATGTATCTGCTATAAGCATTGCCCCGCATTCAAAAATATTTCAATTCAAGAAAGATTTCATGAATTCACTTATAGGAGTAGGATCAATCATGATGAGTGTAATTCAATTCCATATAGTTTGAGCTAATCCGTCAGGCAAAGATGTGAGGAATGAAGAGCAGAAGGGCTGAGGAAAGGTGAAGGAAACTACACCAATAGTTGGGTTGGGAGGTGGTTGGTGATGGCTTAGAGGTAGCAGGCCTTACCCTGTTAGGTGCCGATTGGAATTAATTGTCAACCGATTGATTAAAGAGCCGAGCCTTCTAAGAAAGGGCTTGGCTTATGTAAGGTATGGAGCGGAGGTCTACGATAGGATAGAATAGAGTCGTTTTTTGCCTCACTCGTGGCTATAGAGCAGAATGCAACGATGAGGAAGATCAAGCTGTAAAGGTAGAAGGCTTAGTCTTAATATGGTATTGGTTGAGTTGCAAAACTATGAAAAGAAATCACAGCTAAAGTGACTTTCATTACTTTGTTTACAGACAATAGGGAATATGCAGGGAATATAAAGTAGAAAGTACGCGGGCACTAATGATTAGTCGACAGACTGACTAAGGTTTCCGAGATACTTAGTATTAGTGTAAGGGACGTATGCTACTTAGTATAGGAAGGATGGTGAAGGCAATAGGAAAGGTATTGACTTACACGCTAGTGTAGGTAACGGATTCAATGAGGCAAGGCAAGGATGATAGGAGTTGGACCAAGAAAGCTTATTGTTTAGGGGTCTTTAAAACGTTTTGGTGTCCCGAATGTTGAGTAGGAATAGGAAGGATTAGGATCAATCATTCTTCTACGTCAATCTGTGATCACGTAGGCATGCTCTAGACATGAGGGATATAAGGGCTGAGTGCATTATTAGAGGGAAATGAGGGCCTTTCCTAAAGGCTACATAATGGAAAGGAATTATGAGTGAAAGGTGTAGAATGAAATGAGTCTACGACCCGCTTTATGGAGTAAAGTTGATCAACTCTGAATACGGGGATGGATCATGATGAGAATTTACTTTCTCCAAAATTCTACATATATAAAATAAACCTACATAAATTGGGTGTCTACATATGGGTGTTGGTCTCACCTCTCAAATTGGACTCAAACTTGAGGTCATTCCAAAAACACAAACATGGACTCAAATTAAAGATTACTATGACTTAGCCAAAGGGTGGAAACCTTAAGACATTCGCCGTAATGGATTTGGATTCTTTACGGTCATTTAAACCTGGCAAACGGGTATACCCGCCGAATACGGGTAAAACCCGGTCGGGTCCAGGTAAAACCCGGTCGGGTATAATTTACCCGATTAATTTACCCGATTTTTTCGGATACGATTTTTGAGAACCCGTACCCTACCCTTGCAGGTAGGGTATTACCTGCGGGTAAATCACATTTTTCCTAATTAATTGTTTTTTTGAATAAACAGATTTTAAATACCTACTAATTAGATTTTGACATATTTTTCATTCTTAGATTTTGACATATTTTTCATTCTTTCTTCATCAATTCATTACACAACAATATGAACATCTTTCAATCCACAAAAAAATCTGAACATCTTTCAAATGGGAAAAAAAAACAATCCAGACATATTTCAAACGGAAAAAAAAATCTGAACATCACCATCATCAAGGTCCACAGACTGAAAGGTCTACCCAATAGGCAACAATCGCAAGGCAACTTTACATCTTTCAAACGGAAAAAAAAAATCTGAACATCAACACGCCATCATCAAGATCCACCGACTGAAACATCTACCCAACAATCACAAGGAAACATAGTGACCGTTCGGTGGTGACTGCACGACGGATCTGTGGCGATGAATGACAGATCGGCGGCGAATGGGCGACGAATCGATGGCGACAGGGCGACGGGGTGACCATTGGGGGCGACGGCACGACAAATTGGAGGCGACGATGTGACGGCACGACGGGGTGACTTGTGGTAGATCTTGGAGTGACTGAACGACGTGGCGCCATGGGTGGAGTATGGTGGCCATGACTTAGGTAGATCAGAGAGAGAGAGAGGGACTTGAGAGAAGGGATTTGTGAAGGTGGGAGAGAGGGGATCTATGAGGGTGAGAGTGAGAGACTTGAGAGGCAAGGGCGGAAGTGATGAGAGGAGAGAATGAGGGGTTTTAACCCTAAAAGTTGTATATATACTTATATAACCGGGTAAATCTGGGAACCCGGTAACCGACCCAATTAAGATCCGGATTTTACGGTTCGGTTCAAGTACGGGTCTGTTTTTTGCAGGTCTCCTGATTATGTATCCGTACCCGGGTTTTTTGACCGGGTATGGGTAAACCCACAGATCCAGGGTAATTTTTGCCAGGTCTACGGTCACTAAACTAATTTCATCGGTGGAGATTTTTTCATAAAGTTATTGATTAAGTTGAAATTCAAAATCTTGGACCAAAATGATGGAAAATGTATGAAAAG
The DNA here is from genome assembly GCA_033070095.1 of Escallonia herrerae. Lineage (NCBI taxonomy): Eukaryota > Viridiplantae > Streptophyta > Magnoliopsida > Escalloniales > Escalloniaceae > Escallonia > Escallonia herrerae. Next base: position 427,669 of record JAVXUP010000496.1, on the reverse strand, counting down.
GCAAGGTTGACGGACAATTTCATGTCATTTCTGAGACTCTCACTTAGACCATTAAAAAAATATAGTGATTTTTCAAACTTAGACGTGGGAAGTCCCCCAACACGCGCGCGTGCACACACACTTGAGAATTTGAGAATTACAGGCTGATTTATTTTTTCATGGTTTTGCTTGGGACATGATGATGAGTCAAAGTGGCAAAGGCTCTGTTTTCAGTAGTTTTTGGACACTTACTGGATGTTGTTAGGGATGTTGTTAAGTTCTTTATTAATTTTTTTGTTCCCTCCTCTTCCACGAAAAGAAGTCATCGATTCTCCCAAAGAGTTTATACAAGCAAAAATAGTTTTCTTCCAAAATCAATGTCGGCGATTGCACAATCTCACCTCCCTCACACTTGACGCGTCCCAGCTTTTACTTGCTCTATTGTTTTCAAGGACACATTGTGTGGGTGCTAATTGCAGGATGCACACGAGAATACACGCGTTGGACCGTACTGAAGTGCAATGCCACTGCGTAATATACTGGGTTTTACAATGATCCTAACGTAGCTCTGGTACTGGGGAATCTAATAGGAAACGAGCATGGGGGGCTCATTAAGTATCCCCAGTCGTTTATGTGTGAGAATGTTATTGAGTTCGTGACAAGTGATTTTGAGGCACACCTGATTTTACATGAAAATCTTAGACCACCAAAAGCAATAGAGAGAGCGTTTGAGACCTCGAGCACCACGGGGGACACGAGAAAGTCACAAGGAACTGTTGTAGCGCGCGAGCTACTAGTGTAAGACATGACTCAAAATTGGAGCAGCTTTATTCCCCCTTAATTACAAGGGCATAAAGGATTGGATATACTGGCCGTCAGAGACTTACTGTTTGGGCACCTAGCGAAAGGGTGTGCCCGGAGAAATAGGCGTTAAACCAGGCAATGGATCTAACATATAATGTCAATGCCTAATGTATAGACCTTTGCACTGACCCTAACTTTGCCCGGACATCTATACTATGTATATTTGGATTCGACTTGTGCTTTTTATATTTTCTAGATCTCTAATCTTTTTTTTTTAATTTTAAAATTTTTAAATACAACTAAATAGATACCAAACTATGACTAGAAAGAAAGTAACTTTCTCCCTATGAACTGTAATTATCGCACCCCATGACCTCCCTTCTTTCCTTCATAATTGACTACCTCTTCTCGATGCATTGCGCACGAGAATTTAACCTTGGAGGATATTATGAAAGAAAAACTGAAAATTTCATATCGATATAATCGCACAGCGCCAAAGTGTCCCTGGGTCCGCAATCAATCCTATCTTTATCTTTTTGTACGTACATTGTTCTCTTGAAGATATATTTTGTGCCAAGGATGCTCCGTTCAATCAATCTCAAGCCAAACTAAAAATAATAAAATCTGTTTGATGTCTTTCATATTTGTGAATCAAAACCCAACAAAGTACTTGACAAGTCCAATTTAATTTACAATTTCCAGTAATATGCTCATATATGATCCCCCGGTTTACAGGCAATTGCACTGTTCACAGTTCCATGACAGACTTCAACCGCGGCGGCGACGCCGGCAGCCTCGAAGCGAAGCTCTTCAACGGCTCCTCATCAGGGTAACCGCTCTCAAACCCGTCCTCGAAGTTCAAAGAGTAACTCAAGGGGTCGTACCTAAAGTCCGCCGAGGAGTGCCGCCGGCGGTGCTGGTTTCCGCTCTGGCCAAACACGCTCCGGCACTTCTCCTTCATCCCCGGAAGCTCGTGAACCCTGCTTGTGACCCACGCCGGCGAGCGGGTTGGACCGAAGCAGCATGACGAGCAGAGGGTCTGTTTGAGCGTCTGCTTGAGCTTGTGCTTGAGTGATGAAGAGGTGATGATTGGCTCTTCCATGCGAGTGAGTAAGATGGATTTGAGAGAGAGAGAGTCTTAGTGAGAGAGTAAGGATAGGGAAGCGGGGTATTTATGTGTGTGTGTGTGGGGGGGGGGGGGGGGGGGGGGGTTGTAAAGGTGGAGAAATGGATGAGAACACGGAGGTAATACCGTGTGCGGGGAGTGTGGGCTGTTTTTTCAAGGGATTTTGAGGGCGTTGATATCGTATCTTAATCTTAATATGTACGTACTAGGTTTAATCCTATGCATTACACACTCGAATAATAATTGTTAAAATATTAATTGAATTCCATATTTGTATGTTTGTTGATAATAACAAAATTGATAGTGATAAAAAATAATAAAAAAGTTATTTTTCTCCTTTCTATATGAGTTTTTGTACCAATTTTGGTCCTTAAAAAATGAACTTGCGTATAATTTTTATCATTTTAGCAACAAATGAATATGAGAAATAGCATAAAAAACGATGGATATAGTCTCTCTTGACTAATACGGAGTAACAAACAATAGTAATACGAATGACAATAATAACCATGTTAAAGTTTTTATTACTAATGGCCACCAAAAAATATAAAGAATATGATTGAACATAAATGAGAGAGGAAATTATATATATGAACTTGTAATGAAATAAAAAGAGGGATATTATGTTACCTAGAGAGAAAAACTGATAGAAAATATTGAGCTATTCTAAACAATACAACGGGTCTAAAACTGAAGGACATGAGAAGTGCAAAGTCTATTTAATTGGTTAGATTTCGAATGGTTAAAAGAAATTTAGATCAAATTGAATAAGAGATAGAGAGAGAAAAAGAATTCAAATTAGAACTAAAAAGGTGAATAAATTCAAAATGAATTCAAGTAGTCAAAATGAAAAGTCCATACACGTGAGTTAAGAGAGTGTCCAACAAAAGCGGTGATTGGACAATATTCTCTTAACTTTGACGTGCGTGCGCGCGCACGCGCGTGTGATTAGATTTAGATCTGGTTGATAGCTTTCATGTCTTCCAAAAATGTGTGTGTGAGTGTGTGTAATAAGATTTAGGTTTGGTTGATAGCTTTCATGTCTTCCGAAACATTTAATCTCAATTTCTTAAATTCTTACAATTATAAATAGAGTTAATTAGGTGTCTAATTCACTACAAGAAAAGATGTCTTTTGCGACGGATTTTTAGCGACGGAATATATTCCGTCGCTAAAATGAGTTTTATCGACGGAAATCTCCGTAAGTAAAACTCCGTTGTAAAATAATATTTAAGCGACGGATTATTCCGTCGCTAAAAACTCCGTCGGCAAAAATAGACCTTCACCGATGGACTTTTAGCGACGGAATAACTCCGTCGCTAAAAATCTATTTAACTCTCAGATCTGATTTTCTCTCTCACTGCTTCTCTTCTCGAAAATCCCAAAACCATTTTCGGCGATTGTGCCACCGCCGTTCTCACATCCTGCCCCACCTTCGGCACCACCGAAAGCCTCGACACCGGCGGTGACTTCCCTCGACCCCGGCGGTGACCTCCCTGGACAACGATGGTGACTTCCCTCGACGCCGGCTGTGACCTCCCCGACACCGGCGACTCCCATCAGGTAATTGTTTTTTTTTATAGTGTTTAATATCACTACCCATTGGTTTTTGCGAATGACCCTACGATTGTACCCTTTTTGCACTGTTATTTTTTCATTTGCTCTTCTTGTGCGTTTAATAAAACAGCAGAGAACCTTTATCTCAACGACGACAACGTTTTTAGTTTTGGGTTTTGTTTTCTACGAGCTCGCCAGTTTTGCTTTAGATTATCAGCATTCCTCCTCGCTTTGAAAGATTGAATCTGCAATTAGAATCATGCCATCAGAGTTACCAAAAAGCCTGGTACCACTACAGAACACCATACTCATCTCCTCCCGTTAGGAGATCCTCATGCCCTTAGCACGAATGTAGATGAATACCAAGTTAAAGTTTTCAACTCAAAATTGAACTTCTTTTTCAGAATGGAAACAAATATCGTTGTCAAGAATGCATCTAGAATACAATAGGATCCAGAATCAAACCCAACGTACCAAGCTTCTTCTTCTTCTTCTCTGGATTAATCACCGAAGAAGAACTCTTGACCTGAATGATTCATCTCATGCAAGGTCACATGTCGAGTTTCTTAGGGAACTGGTTATTTGTCGGATGAACCAATCGTAGGGTCACGAGGTGTTTCACCTCCCTCACCTTCATGGTCTTTTCATTGAAAATGAAGGTGAGGGAGCTTCCAAGCGAATATAGTCACAGATAACTCCTTGGAAAGGACTGGTATTCTGTGCTTGTGTCAAAAATATGGTATTTTCCCCTTGCACAAACTGAGCAACCGGCATCTCAGTTTGTGCAAGGCTGGTTCTTGCTGAGGACCTCTTACCTAAGTTGTTTGACTTAAGTACCTGCAAAGGCTGGTTCTTGCTGATAATAATCTCACGGGCACAATTCTAGAAGAGTTGATGACCTCCCAGCACTTACTGAAGTAGATGTGTCAAACAACTTAGGTAAGAGGTCTAAAAATAAGATAGCAGTGATCGTGTTGTCTGTGATTGGGGGTGTCTTTCTTATTTTCTTGATTGGTGTGACGGCTTTCTGTCTCTACACATAAGCAAAAGTGGTTTACCCGAGTACAGAGCCCGGCTCCCATGGTGGTTCACCCTTGTCATTGAGGAGGTGATAATGAGAGTGTCAAGATCACAGTTGCAGGATCACGTGTTAGTGTTGGTGCGGTCGGCGAACCCTAAATTGAACCCCTAATTGAATGCCATGATCCAACCGAACCCTAAATTGAAATAATTGAACCCCCATAATTAAACCCTAAATTAAATGCCCCAAATCAACCGAACCCTAAATTGAATCAATAGAACCCCCAAATTGAACCCTAAATTGAAGTAATTGAATCCTAATTAAACCCTAAAATTGAATGCCCTAATCGAATTGAACCCTAAATTGAATGCCCTAATCGAATCGAACCTTAAATTAACCCCTAATTGAATCCTAAATTGAATGCCCTAATCCAACTGAAACCTAAATTGAACCCTAAATTGAATGCCCCAAATCAACCAAACCCTAAATTGATTCCATAGGACCCCCTAATTGAACCCTAATTACACCCTAAATTGAATGCCCGTGATCGAACCAAACCATAAATTAAACTAATCGAACCCTAATTTGAATGCCCTAATATAATCGAACCCTAAATTGAAATAATTCAAGCGCATCAGATATGTGTATTTTGAACAATTTTTTCCTATTTGAACATTAATAATTTGTTTGATAATTTTAGGTTGTTAATTGTGTATTTGAGAATTGTGATTATTGATCTGTGATTTTAGGTTGTTAATTGATGATTTTAGGTTATTAGCTGTGCATTTGAAGTAATTGCGATTATTAATTGATGATTTTAGGTTGTTAATTGATGATTTTAGATTGTTAATTGTGCATTGAGCATTTGAGATATTGAGATTATTGACGGAGGATGGGACCCAATTGGATTGCATGTGTGATTTTTGTTAATTTTTATTGCATTGGGCGGCATTTGAGAATTGAGATTGTTGACGGAGGATGAGACCCAATTGGATTGAGATACCTGTTGTTAGCGCAGACACGAACACCATGTCTGATCGACGGTGTCCGACATTTAAAAAATAAATATTTTAATAAATCAATTAATCCTAATTAATTAGCTCTAATGAGCCTAATTAGTTTTAATTAACCCTAAGAACCTAATGAAAATCAAAGTAGCTGTAATTACCCCAAATTAGCCAAAATGAACCCAATTACGCACATATTGATTATAGTTAGCCTAATTAGTCGTAATTTGCACTGACATAACCCAATTAAGCCTAATTAGCGCTGATTAGGACTAATCAACACTATTCGGCACAATTAAACCCTAATTAAGACTAAATAACCGTAATTAGTCCTAATCAACCTTAATTAACTATAATTATCCGAAACTAGCCCTCATTAATATTAATTAGCCCTAACATAACTCAATTAAGCCTAAGTAGCCCTAATTAGGACTAATCAGCACTACTCAGCACAATTAAACCCTAATTAGGACTAAATAACCCTAATTAGTCCTAATCAACCCTAATTAGCTATAATTAGGCCAAACTAGCCCTCATTAACATGAATTAGCCCTAACATAACCCAATTAAGCCTAATTAGGACTAATCAGCACTACTCGGCACAATTAAACCCTAATTAGGACTAAATAACTATAATTAGTCCTAATCAACCCTAATTAGCTATAATGAGGCCAAACTAGCCCTCATTAACATTAATTAGCCCTAACATAACCCAATTAAGCCTAATTCGGACTAATCAGCACTACTCGGCACAATTAAACCCTAATTAGGACTGAATAACCCTAATTAGACGAGGAATCCGTGTTAGCTCTCAAGGGATTGTAGATGTCAATGTCAAGTCAAGACTTGCATCAGACGAGCCCTTTGTGTTTGCTAGTCAAGCTGTACAAGTCTTTTACGCGGAGGACGTCGCCAATCCCAAATCTCATTGGTATACAACTATCAAGTCCAAGAAATTGCCCGTGACATATGACAGTGAGCTAGACTCCTTTCAAGCCGACCAACCACGTGTCTTGTTCCCTGTTGAGGTCAACAACGAGGAGGACGATCTTCCTCTTCCAACAACACTTCTTGTAGGAGAAGAAGTCGTAGATGATGACGCGGAAGACGTGGAAAGTGTTGGAGATGATGTGACCGAGTCTACTGATGAAGAGGATGAATTCGAAGATGAAGAGGACGACGAGTCCCACGAAGAAGAGGACGGCGGGGAAAGTGATGAAGATGATTCGCAAACTGAAAATGATTGACTTGTAATGTTGTAACATCACGGGAAAAATGTAGTAACTTTTAGAACTTGGTGTTTATTGATGTGTTTTTGCACATCCATTCATATGTATATATATAGCTATTGTGCCGATGATGATTTTTGCCAAATTATTGTTTTTAACGTGTTAATGTCTTTGTAATTTATCTATATGAAGTCAGATATGGATAGGATACGGGCTATTCGTGGCCGGGCTGGACGCCGAGCTGCTTCCTCCCCGGTGGGTCCCACCTCGTCATTGCCTACTGATGACGAGGCACAGAGTGATCGCGGACAGCAGATGGGGCCCCAGCCCCAGCCGTCGCCCCAGCCCCAACTCGAGCCGTCGCCCCAGCCCGACGCAGATTCATCCCACACGCGCGTGCATTCTCCATCTTCCGTGGGTTCTACCTCAGGTATAGTTGATAACGGTGTTTCGTACATTTTCGCTAGCCTTATATTTGAACTGTATTAATGTCTGTGTTTTGTAGGATCTCGACGAGGCCGTGGTCCGACACGCGGGGTACGCATCGACCCCCAGCGTAAACAGAGAGTTACGCTCACGCAGGAGGGCCTGTAAGTACTAAAAATATCACCTCATGCCTTATATTTAAAATTTTGGGCTGTTAATTTATATTTGAACTGTATTAATTTATTTATTTACTTCTTTGGCAGGATCCTGGAGAATCAGGCGAGGACGAAGATCGGCGTTCTTGTGAAGGGCCGATTCTTCGAGCCACGCCTGTACTGGAAGGACTGGGATGCCGCTGCGAGGGAGGCCCTATGGGAGGAGTGGCTGGTACGGTGAAGTATTTTTTTCAGCGTTAGTAAATGTTTAATTACAGTTTGTTTTATGTTGTTAATTTGTGTTATTGAATGCCTTACAGGAGGGGTTCACGTTTGACACGCCTCAGCAGCAGGTACTGGGGCAGCAGGCTTTCTTTGCCTACATCGGCAAGAATTACCGCCGATGGCTCCACGATGCACGGGACCGGGCGAAGAAGGCGCTGCCCGCAGGTGCCCCGATGACGGACATGACGAGATATCCCCCACATTGGATATCTCACCGTGTATGGGGGGAGATGATAGATCGGTGGGCTGCGGGGCTGAGAACAGACAGAACAGAGATCCGACGCACACGGGGGGGTCGGTGCCACACGACATCGTCCGACACATGAACGCGGTCGAGCACCCGGATCTGGAGGAGGATGAGGTCATAGCTCTGACCTATAATCAGACGCACGTGCGGAAGAAGGACAAGGACGAGACGCACCGGGCGGGCGACTATATTTCAGATATTGCCCGGCGGATCGATGTGAGTCAATTTATTTAAGTTGTTAATGTTTTTTCTTTCTATCCTCAATGTCTGTTTCGTTAATTAATGCCCTAACATATCGTTAAACCACTATTTTTGCAGGCCTCGTATGAACAGCTAAGGGGGTCCGAGCAGCAGTCCGGACAGCCATCAGCGTCCACTAGTACGGCTGCGAGTACTGGGGGGTTGAAGCGATGGCTGGATACGCCGGAGGTCGTGAATCGGCCGAAAGGCCGCATACGCGGCCTGCCTAGCACGACTGCTCGTGCCGTGATAGGAGCGTCCTCACCCCCTGCTGCCCCTCCACAGACACCGGCTCCTCGTCCTCAGTTGGACGACGAGGAGATCCAGCGCATTGCTACAGTGGTGGTGAGGATGATCAGGGAGCAGGGCACTGCTGGACAGGCCGAGCCGGCCCCGGATCAGCAGGATCCAGATCCGGGACTCGGTAACCCCTGATGAGCCCCTTCCCGTGCCCGTTCCTAGCTTCCCCCCGCCCCCCGCGCCCGACTTGTACTCTTCTCCCCTCTCCTAACCGGCTGTATCCGGTTCCCGGCTTGTACATATATGAGTTTTTTTTATAATAAATATTTTTTATAATTGATTATATATATTTCTTTCTGTATTGATTATTGCGCGTTGTTGTTGAGAATTGAAAATTGTATTACAGGTCTGGGTAATTGAAAAATAAAAAAAAATTCAAAAAAAAATTGACTTTTGGCGACGGATTAATTCCGTCGCTAAAAGTATTCCTACAATCAGTTATTTAGCGACGGAATATTCCGTCGCTAAAATATTTTATCCGTCGCTAATTTGACAAAAAAGAAAATAAATTAAAATTCTAAAAATATAATTAGCGACGGAATATCCGTCGCTAATTAAAAATAAATCCGTCGAAAAAAATGACATATTTAGCGACGGATTTGAAACATTCCGTCGCTAAACTATTAGTGACGGGCTTTTATACGAGGGATTTTTAGTGAATCCGTCGCTAATTCTTTTAGCGACGGATTTTGGGCTTTTAGCGACGGATTTCCCCGTTGCTAAAGGCCTGTTTTCTTGTAGTGATTTTGATTGGTCACAAAATAACCTACAATCCCATTAACTCCAACCATCAAACCCCATGATCGTTCTTCCATCGCTTCATAATCAACTACCTCCATTTCCGTGCATGGCACAGGGTTTTAGCTAGTATATAGAGATTTGGTTGATTAATCTAAGTTTGGAGATGGATCATATAAAACTCCAAAGGGTTGATCATTTGATGAAGAAAGTTTGTTCTCTTGCTTGACTTCTTGACTTCAAATATTAGATTATTATTCAAAGAAAATGCTCATTTGAATGCACCAGGCTAATATATGGGATTTGTTCATAAGATAGCCTGAGAGAAGACTTAGTCAAGAACAGAGGCCGGTCGAATGACCGAGGATAGCCACGGCCACCCCCCAAAAATTTTAAACCTTTTTTAGTCTGTTAAAGTAACGTAAAATCACATTAAAAATTATGAAAACGCCATTACAATGTAATTTGAATGCATTAGGATTTCTTTTCATTGTGTTTTTATTTTCTTGTGCCACCAACTGTCATAGTATTTCTCTTTCTCTTTTCCTTACTCGATCTTTATTCTTTCAAATTCCAAAATTTTATATTACAAAGAAATACGAATAGATCAAGTTAGTTCTTTTTCTTTCTGGTTAAATTTTATTAATTTGTTGTACATTAACTTATACATGCACTATTATACTTATATAAATTATAATCAAACACACACACACACACACACACGTGTATAAGTGCATATATATAAGTTTTCATTCTTGCGAGATTATTAATTTGTTGTTGACTAACCTTATTAAGTTAAATAAATCACTATCAATAGTAAACTTATACGATTAAATAAATCTTGTTTTATATGGATTTGAACCTTTTGAAATTTTTTATGCTAGCCATCAATTATTATTATTATTTTTTTTTAATCTCCCAATTAGACTTTTTGGATTTGCCTCAGGTCTTGATTGGCCCAAATTTGCTCTTTACCTTTGAAAAAAAAGGGGGGAAAAGGATTATATTTAAAATGAAATAGATTAAGGGAACAATAATAAGGCTAGATTTGGGTTTTTGCAGTTTTAATAATGATACTTTAAAACGGTTTCCAAAAAGATGAAACCTGGTTTTTAATGCTTTGTGTTCACTATATACAATTCATGAGGGGTCAAGTTACAAAAATCTTTGGCCGGTTATATAAAGTCACCTCATCAACTTGGCTTATGCAGTGTTTTTTTTATTATTATTTTCACATATTTAAACATTTTGATAAATACTTGTCATAAGCAGTAAGCAAGGAAGGATAAATGGGAAGATACGAAACTCTGAAGTTTACACTGTTGTACCCTATTTATGTTGGAAAATATATTTGTTAGACTATTCATATTATTCCCACTTTTTATCACTAGTATTCGCACTCATTCCAGTTTTTATTACCAACAATCATATTTTACTAAAGTGTTTTATTTTGAAGTAAATTTTACAATTAATCTTTTGTAATATGTTTCTAACAACTACTTCTGTATTAAATATTTGCCTTCTAACTCACCTTAAAAAGAGCATTTCTTACATTTTCTCCACACCCAAATTTAATTTTTCTCTCTTACACTTTCTAACTCTCTACAATCGTTTGTGCAAAAATACAATTGAAGCAATAGTGAAAACTGAGTTGTTGTATCCTGAAAACGACGCATCAAGAATCTTACTACGCCAGTGATAAATCAAGAAGAATTACATCGCCATAAGAGAATAACACAGTTCACGCCTCAACTACACTACTTTTTAATTTATTTTCGAAGATTTTAAATGCATCTTTTGTAATAGTTATAATAATAGTGTTTCTATGTTTCTTTTCTTTCTTTGTTCAAGTTAGCTTGCTCAGGGCAATGAATCAGTGAAATGAAGCTCTTGCTTCAATGCCGAGAAGGGGAGTGAAGGTTCTTTTTCTTGTTTCTTCTTCTTTTTTTTTTTTCCATCGTAGTTCTAACCCACTTTATCAATGAAGTGGTTACTTTTGTTGTGAAAATTAATTTTTTTCAAATCGTTTGTGCAGTTATCTTTCGATGGAGTCCTTAAGGTCTCTATCCATATCCGACTCGTACCCTGTACAATTTTGCTTAGGTAAATACACTTTTGTACCCTAAACGTACTCTGAAATCTCATCTGAGAACCCAAATATTTCTTTTTTACACAAAAGGGTCTGTAGTTTCAATAACAATAAATAAGGACTTCCGTCCAAATTCCTAACGATCCAGCTAAAATAGTCAAGGGGAGTTTTGTTAACCCAACTTTCTTTTTTTAAGATTCTCGATCATCTGCTTAGCGGCCAAAACCTTTCAACTACCCCAAATCAAACTCTAATTTTGTACCCCTAATCCGATACTGCAAAACTCCAAATTGTGATCGTAACCCTAATCCCATATTGCAAAAATCCTAAATCGTGTGATTTTAGCCCTAATTTCGTACTGCAAAGACATAATCGAACAATGTCTTGGGAGATGAGGAAGGTTGAGGATTACGACTATGGGCAACCATTGTATAGTAAGTCTGATTTTGCTCATAACAATTTTATATATACGAGTAATGTATATGCATGCTAATAGTGATACAAGATAATGAGGGTACTTTCGATCAAAATGAAACTATAATTTTTGTTTTATGCATGGATGTATATAATAATGTTTCCCTGTGTTAATGGTGGCCCCATTTGTTCAATTCTTTTATGCAGAGAATGGCTCCCCCTTCTTTACTGTAAAATTGATGTTTGGGGGTCATTTTTACATGACACTTCACAAAGTTTATGACCCTTTCCATGTTAGATACGTTGATTATTTTGATATTGAGTGCATGTTAATGATTGAATTAGGAAAAATGGCAGCTGAAATTGGGCAGAATGGTTTAATGAAATTTTATTACAAAATATATGGGAAGGACTTAGAGTTTGGTCTAGTTAGAATGGATACTGACAATGAATTAGTTCAAATGTGGCCCTTTATACCTGACCATAGGGAGATTAAAATGTATTTTGAAGAAGTGGACAGGGAGACTATGTTCTATGAGTATTATGAATCTCATCTTTCTGTTGCTCTACCAGGTTGAAGAAATTCAGTGTTCATAGAAGAGTTAGATGAGGATGGTAGAGTCATTCCTAATGATAGGACAATTGATTTCTATTTAGGTGGACCTAGTACACAAACTCAGTGTGATGTTATTAATGGAGGAGGGAATGCTGAGATTCATATGGGCAGTGAAACTGTGAGTGACAGGGTTGATGGGGGAGGGAATGCTGAGATTCATCTGGCTAGTGAAACAGAGTGTGACAGGGCTGATGGGGAAGGGAATGCTGAGATGCAGATAGATAATAAAACAGAGGGTGACAGGGCTGATGGGAGAGAGAATGTTGAGATGTCTCTAGGCAGTGAAACAGAGATGGATGATGAGATTCTTTTAGGCCAACAACCAAATGAAGATGGTGATGGTGCTGCCGATGGGCTTTAAATGTAGAAGTAGACAATATAAACAATGGGGTGGGTGATGAGGGTGTTTTAAATGGGGAAGCAGACATTGATATTCAGAGTGATAGGTCTTATGAACAAATATAAGACAGTGAGTCTGGCTCTAAGTGTGACGACTTGCTATTTGAGACAAATATAGACAAAGAGGCAAAGTATGGTAGTACCCTAGTTAAGAAGGGGAATGAGAAGAGGAAGGGTGTCGTGGGGGATAAAGATGCATCTCACTTATCAAAAGATGAGTGTTTCTCTGATGGACAGATACGACATGCGTGTAGTTCATCTGATGATGAAACAACAGATGAAATGGACTTTGTAGAGTTTAATGTTGAGGGCTCCTTGGAGCATCCAAAATTTGAGTTAGGAATGATGTTTAGTAACCATATACAGGCAAGAGATGCAATCAAGTTATATACAATCAAATTCTTAAAGAACAGTAGGTGAAAACTTAGAGCATGTTGTAAAGCAGAGATGCCTGGAAAAGCAACTTGTACATGGATTATACATATATATATATATATATATATATATATATATATATATATATATATATATATATATCCAAGTTCAGAGGACTGAACAGTCTATAAATAAAAACCCTAGTTGAGGAGCATACATGCAATAAGTCATTCAAAAATAAGCATCTGACTTCTAGATGGATGTCCAAGAGGTACACTGATGTTTTTAGGACAAACCCTAATATGCATGTGCTAACTTCAGGACAACAGTGATGAGAGATATGGTGATGAATATTTCTAGGGCTCAGGTATATAGAATAAGGAAAAAGGCTATGGAACTGTTCAAGGAACAATTATTAAGCAGTTTTCAATGTTGTGGAACTATATCACAGAGCTGAAAAGATTGAACCCTGGGACAAAATGTGTAGTGAAATGTGTGATGGTAGCATGGCTGGAGGATAGCCAAAATTTAAGAGGTTTTATTGATGCTCAGGGCCACTAAAGGCTGGCTTCAAGGCTGCCTGTAGGCCTTTTATGGGACTTGATGGTTGCCACCTTAAAAGGCCCAATTATATGCAAATGTTGTGTGCTGTAGGGGTGGATCTTAACAACCAAATCTACCCTTTAGCATATGTTGTAGTTGGGTCAGAGTGCAACAATTCATGGAAGTGGTTCTTACAGTTGTTAAAAGATTATGTAGGCATGGTAAACCAAAGTACATGGACATTTATCAGTAATAAATAAAAAGTTTTAGTGCCTACATTAGAGTCCACAGTCCCAAACAGTGACCATAGAGTATGCATGATGTATCTGTTTGGCAATTACAAAAGAGCTGGACATAAAGGGAAGAACTTTCATGATTTTTTGGTGAGAGCTACTAAGGCTGCTCAAATTTCTAAGTTTAGGCATTGGATGGAAGAAGTTAAGAAGATCATGAAGACTGAAGAGGTATACAAGTGGTTGATTGAGAAGCCTCCTAATCAGTGGTCAAGATCCCATTTCAACACATTCCTTAAGTGTTATATGGTATGCAACAACATATGTGAGTCCTTTAACAGTAGAATTTTGAATCAAGGGATCAACCAATATTGACAATGCTAGAAAGAGTTAGGGTTTAGTTGATGAATAGGCCGCAGAAACAAAGGAATTTGGCTTCAAAATGGACTAGAGATATATGTCCAAGGATACAGAGTTTGATAAAAATTCGAATAGTGAAATTATATTCTAGCACATTCTAGGAGAGGCAGATTCGAGGTGAATTTATAGAGGGTGATAGGTATAGGGTTGATATTAGAATGAAGACCACAGTTGCACATGTAAAAAGTGGAACTTGATATCTAGCCAAAATGTGGCATGGCCTCAATCTTGCCACTAGACTTTCACAAACAACCTGGTAGGCATAGAAAGCTTAGGAGAAGGAGTGCAGATGAGCCTTCAAACTCAAACAAAATTTCTAGATCCAATAGACACAGTAAGTGTTCACTTTGTCGAAGGAGGAGCACAACATAAGAAGTTGCATTCATAGATCAAGCCAAACAGCAACAGTTGCAGCAAAAGCAACAATAGCACCAACCCAAGAAGAAGTAACAATAGAAAAATAGGAAGTAACCACAGTATACTTAAGCCAGCCACCACTAGTTGATGAAGATGAAGATAAAGATGCAACACAAAGAAGCCAAGTACATAGTGATAGAGCAGCTAGGCACATTAGAACAAAAACTTCATGTTAGTATTTGCATAATTTATATTTGTTTTCAATACTTGATCATCATTGCCATTTATTTGAGTTTTGATTTTGATTTATAATGCCCTTTTGTTCACTAATGTGGGTTCAAACAAATATCTTTTGAAGCTCCATTCAAAATCCAGTTGTATCTTCCAATGCACCTAAGGTAAACCCCTATAACTATATGACAGTGATTTTAGTTTAGTTTTAAGCACTAACTTACCATTAAACACTTTGCACAGGTTCACACATTTACAGACACTTATGGAGCTCCAGAGTCAAGCACCCCAGAGACAGTTGAAGTTGTTGCTGATGCACATCCAGCCTTTGTGCAGTGTCCTCAACCATTGCACAAAGGCAGAGGAAATAAATATGCCTCTCTTTCTACACTACAAGTTGCTGTCAAGGGTAGGACAACAACTAGAAGCAAAGGGAAGAGGAAGAAGTGAAGTTTATGTAGAAGCAGGAATGTTTTGGGGTTAGGTGTATGAATTTTTGAAGGGAATGTACAACTTTTAAAAAACTTGGTCAATTTATTATCTTGTAACGCCTATTAGAGCTCAGATAATTGTGAAGCTTTGCGGTGTACATTTTTGCTTTAAGTCATGTGTTGGCATTTTCTAAGTTGTGATATGATTACTTAATATAATGTAACCATTTTCTAAGTTATTTACCTTTGGTCGAGAAACGCAATTCTCTGTTTTCCATTTATTTGATTGGCATTGATAGGAATTGGTTTGTTTGACTGCATTTGTGATTAGGATATGGTTTAGCGGAGTTGGTTAGGCTTGCATTTGTGATGAGGTTTGGCAAGGTTGGTAAGGCTTGCATTTGTGAGTTTGGAAGGGTTGGTAATGTGTGCATTTGTGAATTGGCAGGGTTTATTTACAATTGCTTTGTCAGGATGTGTTTTGGATTTGCATTTGTGTTTTGGTTTTGCATTTGTGTCAGGAAGTGTGCATTAATGACCTGAGAGCACCAGAAGTAAGCCTCTGTTTTGATCTTTAGTTTATGAATAGAGAGGACCAAAGGTGCTCCTCCATTTTGATTCTTTGTTTCTCAAATTGGTTACTCCACACATGCTTTTGTCATTTCACAAGAACATAGGACAAACTTTCTTTCATTTCATCTTCAAAGTGCATATACGAATTTCCAATTTTTCAAAATGCATACACAAACACCCTAATACACTACAAGACCTAATTTCATCCTATAACATTAAGTCCTACACTTAATGCAGCTCCAAATTCCTTTCCTAGTTGTAGTCTCCGATTTTGCATACATGACCTAATACACAAACAAAGAAACCAATATCACAAATATGAAGGCCCTTCTTCTGCTTTTTGTTTCTTCTCCAAAGAATTGAGCTTGCATGATAACCCAGGTATCACCTCCTTCAATCTTACACACATCTCTGGGTCACGCCATCCAAAAAAGCCATAATCTTTACCCTAAAAAATCTACGCACAAATTATCTATAGCTTCAAAAAATTAAAATTAGTCAAATTTTGGGTCTTACCTGTAGTTTCAGGCACACCCAAAACCTTCTTCCTAGGTTTTTGGCTGTCTAAGAGGTCTCAAATCTAGTCTTTCTACTGCAGTAGTAGTACACTTCATGTTACTTTCTATCTCCCTCCTTCTGTAGAAAGCTTCAGAAGCATGGATGTGTGTATATATACACACACATGTATGTGTAGGTGAGGAAATGGTGGGAAAACATAGAAAGAGAGGGAAAGGGAAATGTCAATAATGAATGGCGGGAAGAAAAAAAGCTCATTTGACAAAATTGCTACTGACGGTTTTCGTTGAATCGTTAGAAATTTGGACGGAAGTCTTTACTTATTGTGAATTTGAAACTATAGATCCTTTTGTGTAAAAATAAACATTTGAACCATCAGGTAAGATTTTAGGGTACTTTCAAGGTATTAAAGTGTATTTAACCCATTTTGCTTTTTGCCAACAAAATCCGTAGTTTTGAGAACCCAAGCACCATTTTTTTTTCACCGGTTTATTGGGTGGGAGTAATCTTTACGACTTTGACGAGACTTGGACCCTAGCATTATCAGTATCGTAAATTGCTCCTTTACTCTCTAAAACTAATCTTGCTGCTCGTAGCAAAACATGATTTTTCGCATTAGGGTATTTATTTATTTAGGATGGACAAAAGAAGGGGACAAAACTAATCTTACTACATTATCAGTTTTGTAGTCACTCCTTCAATCTCTAAAAGTAACCTCTCTGCTTGTAGCAAAACATCATTTGCATGTTTTTTTTTCTTCTTTTGTATGCTCTACAAAACCCGCGGGAAAAAAAGGTAAACCTAACGCGAAAAGCTGAAAATGAGCAAAATTACATGAAAACCAGAGAGAGAGAGAGAGAGAGAGAGAGAGAGAGCATATCAAGAAGCTAAATGGTGAAAAAGTCCAAACGAAGATCAATCACCTGGTCATTTCATGAACTGAGGCCCAATTGCATCTCCTTCTGTTGGGCGAACATAGGCCCAAAGTATAGTGACCGTTTAACATACCATATGTCCATCCTGCATTTTTGGAGTTTAACAAGTATTCTAAAAACCCAAAAGAAAAAAATTCAAGAGGTAACGATTCCTAATTTTCAATTTCGGATAAAGCATTCGATTTGGAAATAATATTTTTACTCGTTTCGGATAAAGCATTCGACAATCATCTGGCATCAAATTCTTGAACTTCGTTATTTCAATGACGTATCTTAGAAACATTATATGCATGTTTTCCGCAATGGTTCCATTTTAGCTACCACATTGGTCTCCTCAAAAGATACAGGAAGCCTGTTGAACCTGATTCCTCTTCCTTTACCAAAACTGGATTCCCATTTTCTTTTACAGAATATTGACTACCCACATAATAACAAGACAACTTTTGTTTTCTGGAAGGACCATAAAGAGTGCTGACACAAAAATAAGAGGGAAAAAATAAATCAAAATGAACCCTCTACAAAGGGACCAACCAACGGTCGAGCGAAATGAGCGCTTCTTGTCCGCCAAGACAATCCATATCATTCTTTTAGGAGTAGTATTGCATGGTCTGGCACTTTTTGGGCTAATCATTTAGGACGGTTGGACGAGGAGGAGCCGATGCAATAGGAAGGGGAGTTAAGACACGTATAAAATTACTATTCTATAAATTTAACGGTTCCGATTGATCCCAACCATTACCATCGATCTCAAATCACCCTTTATTTTTTACTCTCCTTGAATCCCACTCCATTTTACGAATCCTTCTTTATGAGGGGGAGCTGAATCCAAAGGGTTTCTTAAGGTCCATTGAGAAATCATATCTTCCAAACTCCAAACAAAACCTAGTCCAGTCTCCTAGCCACCACCTTCCTCAGCTTCATCAAAGAATTTCTTTTGATTACTAGCAGTTACGTACATATAGAAAAAAGTCTAAATTTACAATAATTTATTTATATCTCTTTCTGTCTCATCTATTGGGTAAACTATTGGTTATTAATTATAGTTACAGCCATATACTGCAAGAAATAGGTACAAGTGGGACGAAAAGAACTTCTGTGTTTGAGCCTCAGAGAGGCGGAATATTTGAACTAACTAAAACATATGATTGCACTAAAAAAAATAAAAAGTTATATACAAAAGGATGTAGGGAATTTGATCAAGATCAAAGAAAAGGGTTATGCCTCAGCAAACTTTTTTGTCGCCTGTCAACTGATATGACTTCACTTTCTTAAAGTTTGCTTCATATGATCAGATAAACCATCTTTCTTGGTTCCCTTGAAATCTGCACACTTCATGGTAAGACTATGGTTTTTGGCTAATATTTTGGGAGTGAAATACCTGCCTATTTGCGTGCAAGTGTGACATAAACCTTGTAAGCTAATCTCTCATGATGTTTCACTGGACATTTGAGGCTCAAAGATCAAACCCATTATTTTTACAGTTGAGATAAATATGAAGGGGTGAAAAAATTATTGCGTACGATAATTTTTATGTGGTACGATCGACGCGTGATATTGCAAGTGCAGGGTTAAGATTTTGACCGACTTTGGTGAGACTTGAACTCTACATTATTAGTTTCGTGAATAGCTTCTTTAATCTTTGAAACTAACCTCATTGCTTGTAGCAAAACATTATTTTCATGGTTATTTTTAAATTTTGTCTGCTCTAGAAAACCCAGGAAATAAAATAAAGCTAAGGCAAAAAGGCTGAAAATGAGCAAAATTACATTAAAAGAAAAGAGAGAGAGAGAGAGAGAGAGATCAAAAGGCTAAATGGTAATCAGTCCAATTGCAAGATCATTCACCTGGTCATGTCATGAGCTGAGGCCCAATTGCAACTCCTTCTGTTGGGCAAAACTTAGGCCCCAAGTATAGTGACTAAATATTTAAGGAAACATGAAGAAAACTGTACCCCGGCTCAAAGAAGGGGAAAAAAAAGGAAAATTGCCAGAAGAAAACCAAAAGATTACATTTGAGAAACATATCAAATGTTAATGCTCCATTTTTGGGGTTCAATATGTACCGTAAAAGAATAGTGTTTGACCGAAGGAAAGAATTCAAGAGGAGGTAACGATTCCTAATTTTCTTTTTCTTATAAAACATTCTATCTGGTTATAATTAGTTTTACTCGTTTGGAAAATTCTTAAACTTTGTTATTTCAAGCAGGGTATCTTAGAAACGATATATGCATGTGTTTCCTTCCTCAATGGTTCCATTTTAGCTATCACTTTGGTCTCCTCGAAAGATCGAGGGAGCCTGTTGAACAAAGAGAGCGGATTATGTAATCGGTTGCTTTAAAAGTTTAAGCTGTGAGAGAATGTGCCAAACAATTTTATCATACCCTTTTGTAACAACTTCGTATTAACTTTTGACAATAAAAAAGCATTTGACAAATATATTACAGCATGAGCTTAGGCATATCATCGTCGCTGTAATTTAAAAAAAAAATTAAGTGCCCACCCTGTTTAACACTTTTGCTTCGTCATTGATTGTATTATATATTTAATGGTTTTAGATGATCAAGATCATTACCATTAATCCCAGGATCGCCCGATATTTTCTACTCTCCTTGAATCCCACGCCACTTTGAAAATCCATCTTCACCACTGATATAGCTAAAATATCCACCTAACCAACTGATGACACGTGGCATGGATGACTTTGAGCGGATTAACGAATCTGTATCAGGACAGAGTCTGAGAGAGGTGATAGAACCCGTTTAGGACTCAACTATTAAAAGGATAGTCCTAATATGGCTCTAATACGTTAAGGATCAGTGAGAAAAGAGTCCTAAAGGAGAGAGGAGTCTGGAAATGGCCTATATAATGGGAAAATCCTCAGGTACACGGACAAGTTCACACACAAGCACCCAGTGCATTTTCTGCTATTCAGAGCTCTACCCTAGTAGCGACGTTCTGACTTTAGCATCGGAGCATCCTCCACCGGAACATCCCCGGTGGTCACTCCGTGTTCTATTTTGCAGGTCCATTTCCCAGCTGTGGTTCCCGATCAATATTCTAGCAGCAACATTTTGGCGCCATCCGTGGGACCGACAGGGAACATGGCCAGGCAATCACCTTCAGACACTCCTCCAGCCAGTCGCTCCGTCCAAAATCAGCGAGCGAGATCGAGCGGCTCCCGCCGAAGACAACAGCATTCCAGTAACGACTGGATTAATGTGACTTCAGTCACCCCGAAGACGACTGACAGTTCCCAGGGAACTCGTTCCCCGACCCCTCTTCTAAAGAGGGGAGATTTGCGCCATCGCCTGACCCGAAAGCTGTTTGATACTCCGAACGCAGATCTGACCAGAGAAGTCCACGAACTTAAGGGCGTGGTAACTACCTTACAGAAGAAGCTTGAAGCGGTGGCCCCGACGATTTCTACTAACCAGACACATCTGGATCCCAGCGACCTTCGCCTTAGACTGACCTCAAGGTCCAGCTATGGTCGAAGTCATAAATCAGAGACTGATCCCAGCTATCAGCCAGAACAAGAAACCGAGAAACATGTCGCCAAAAGTGAATCATATCTCCGACGAGAGAAGTCAATAGAGGACAGCACGAATTCGCCTCCCGTGGTAAGCGGCAAAATTCGAGGACGACGCTGCGCGGACCAAAGGCATTGTCCCCAAGGACGAATTCATGGCTCCGGACGAAAAGTGCGTCCCCAAGGGCGAACTTCTCGCAAACCCACCTCTGGGCCATGCCCGGAGGAATTCACTCCTCCAAGGGAGGATTCTGGATACCCCCTGTCCAAAGCTATTGAGAAGGCGAAACTCCCTCCTAATTTTTGGATGCCGCAATGCGATTTATATGATGGGAGCGGAGACCCCGGAGAGCACGTCTACCAGTTTCAAACTAATATGCTGCTCCTCCAGGTCTCAGATGTCGTCATGTGTCGGGCATTCCCAACCACTTTGAGGAAGGCGGCGCATGCGTGGTTTAAGTCTCTACGACCTAGGTCCATCCATTCCTTCGCCCAGCTGTCTGACTTGTTTCAGAAACATTTTGTGAGCAGCCGAACTCGGAGGAAGAATTCAGCTAGTCTCCTCAACGTAGTCCAAGAAAGGAACGAATCCTTGTCGCGGTATTTGGGACGCTTCAACGCGGCGACATTAAAAATAGATAACCTGGATGAGTCAGTAAAGTACACAGCTTTTATGCGCGGGCTTCGTCCTACAACCAAGTTTGCATTTGTGGTAAATAAGAGCCCCCCTGGAAACATGAGCGGCTTGTTGGATAAAGCCAACAAGTACATCCAGGCCGAAGAATACTTGGAAACCCACAAAGAACACAGAGGAGACAATGGGCAAGGGCAAGAAAAGAGAGCTCGAGAAGATAGTCCAAGAGGTGGACGGGGTTCTAAGCGTTCAAGGAAGGACGAGAGGCGTCCCAAAGAAATGTTCGACATGAAGAATCTGACGCCATTGAATGCTAGACCATCGCAGATTCTCCATGAGATAAAGGATAAAGAGATACTGGAAAGACCAGAGAAGATGAGGTCGGCGCCCAGTCAGAGAGATAGGAATTTGTGGTGCCATTACCACAATGACCATGGTCATACTACCGACAAGTGTGAATCGCTCAAGCGTGCAATAGAGGCTCTTATCAAACGGGGACATCTGCGAGGGTATGTCAATCGAAGAAATGAAAAGAGGGAAGCCACCCCCTTAGCAGGAAGAGAAGAAGTGCGAGAAAATGCGGGCGTCATCAATACTATCTCAGGAGGAATCGCCGCAGGAGGCTCTTCCGGACAAGGACGAAAAGCTTACGTAAGGGAAGTCCTCACAACTGTGGGACCGTTGACTAAAAAGCAGAAGAAAGAACCAGCCCCAACAATATCCTTCTCTGATGACGATGTGGGAGACACAAGAACACCTCATGACGACCACTGGTAGTTACACTTCGGGTGGGAAACTTCGACGTGAAAAGAATCCTCGTAGATAATGGAAGCTCAGCGGAAGTACTCTTTTATGAGGCGTTTCAAAGAATGAACATCTCATCCGACCGCTTACGGAAGATAGATACGCCTCTATACGGTTTCTCTAACCACCCTGTTGTTTGCGAGGAATTATTGCATTACCAGTGACTGTAGGTGCCCCTCCAAACCAAGCTAAGCTGATGCTAGATTTTGTGGTGGTACGTGTTCCTTCGGCCTATAATGCAATTTTGGGCCGAAC
Organism: Escallonia herrerae; assembly: GCA_033070095.1. Lineage (NCBI taxonomy): Eukaryota > Viridiplantae > Streptophyta > Magnoliopsida > Escalloniales > Escalloniaceae > Escallonia > Escallonia herrerae. The sequence goes on along the minus strand of JAVXUP010000496.1, from coordinate 405,202 downwards.
AACATTAAACCAGTTAAGGGCGGTGGTATCAACATACCACATGAAAATGAAATTCCCCACGGAGAATGGAGTTGGGGAAGTCAAGGGAGATCAGGTGGTGGCTCGGCAGTGCTACATGGCGTCATGCCGAAACAGAGCCAATGAAACCCTCATGATTGAAGATTTGAGGGATGAGGATGAGGCCAAAGTCGAAAGAGGTAAGCCCGCTGAAGACCTCTTTGATATCGAGCTATACCCAGAAAACCAAGAGAAAACAGTAAGGGTAGGGACAGGATTGTCAGACGACCTCAAGCTCAAGCTTGTGGACTTATTGCGGAGCTACTCAGATATCTTCGCTTGGACGGCATCGGATATGCCCGGGATTGATCCGGAAGTGATCACCCATAAATTAAATGTGGACCCGCTCAAGAAGCCGGTCAAGAAAAAGAAGAGAACGTTCGCTCCAGAAAAACAGGTAAAAATCGAGGAAGAAGTTGACAAGTTGTTGGAGCCGGATTCATCGAGGAGATATCATACCCTGATTGGATCGCCAATGTCGTGATGGTACCCAAGTCGAGCGACCGTTGGCGAATATGCATCGACTTCACTGACCTCAACAAGGCCTGTCCAAAGGATAGTTACCCGCTACCACGAATTGATATCTTGATTGATGCAACTTCGGGTCATGAGCTGTTGAGCTTTATGGATGCGTATTCTGGTTACAACCAGATCAAGATGTGCGTAGACGATATTCCCAAAATAGCCTTTATTACAGAACGGGGATTATATTGCTACAAAGTCATGCCTTTCGGACTAAAGAACGCAGGGGCAACTTATTAGCGCCTTGTTAACATGATCTTCCACGATTCAATCGGGAAAAATATGGAGGTCTACGTGGATGACATGCTGGTGAAGAGTGTAAAAGCGGAGGCTCATGTGAAAGACCTCAAAGAAACCTTTGACATCCTGAGAGCTTATAACATGAAGCTAAACCCACTCAAGTGTGCGTTTGGCGTAGCGTCGGGAAAGTTCTTAGGATTCATGGTATCTCAGCGGGGTATTGAAGCCAACCCAGAGAAGATAGGCGCTATTCATGCCATGAAGTCGCCTAAGACAATCAAGCAGGTTCAGGAACTTACAGGAAGAGTAGCTGCTTTAGGAAGGTTCATGTCTAAATCAGCGGAAAAATGCCTTCCCTTCTTTAAGGCTATCAGGAAGGCGAAAGATTTCGAGTGGACAGAAGAATGCCAAAAGTCGTTCGAGGAATTGAAGCGTTATTTATCGTCCCCGTCGCTTCTTACAAAGCCAGTTACTGGTGAAGACTTGTTCCTATACCTATCGATCAGTGAGGTAGCGGTGAGCACGGTCTTGATCAGAGAAGAAGAAGGCAAGCAAAGACCTGTTTATTACATAAGCAAGGTCCTGCAAGACGTGGAGACCAGATACCCTCGAATAGACAAAGTGGCCCTTGCCCTTGTCACATCGGCTAAAAAACTGAGACCATATTTCCAGTCGCACACCATCGTTGTGTTGACTGATCAGCCATTGGGGAAAGTTCTCCAAAATCCTGATGCGTTGGGGAGATTGGTAAACTGGTCGGTGGAACTGGGTGAATTCGATATCAAGTACCAACCCCGTACAGCAATTAAGGCTCAAGCCTTATCAGATTTTGTTGTTGAGTGCACAATACCGGAAGACCCCCAGCAGTTGATTCTTTCAGAAGTTTCGGATCCTTGGCTTCTTTATGTCGACGGTTCTTCCAAGGTTGGAAATAGCGGAGCCGGGCTTATACTGATCAGCCCTGAAAAGTTCAAGATTGAGTATGCCCTTCGCTTCAACTTTCAGGCATCAAATAATGAAGCAGAGTACGAAGCGCTATTAGCAGGAATAAGGTTGGCACACTCTCTGAAAGTCGACTCTCTTTCCGTACACAGCGATTCTCAGTTAGTTGTGAATCATATATTGGGAGAGTATGGAGCGAAAGATGATAGAATGGCCCAATATCTCCAGGCCGTGAAGACGGAAGCCGCTAAGTTCAAGAATTTCGCCATCCACCACATACCGCGAGACCAAAATGCCCAAGCAAACTCACTGTCAAGACTGACTTCCGAAGACATTTCGGAGTTCTCACGTGCAATATACATTGAGTTCCTCCAAGAAAGAAGTATCCAGCTCTCAAATGAAGTGGATGTGATAGAGTATGAACCGTGCTGGATGAACCCAATTATTCAGTACCTCGCCTCGGGGGCGTTACCTATAGAGAGAAGCGAAGCACGTAATTTAGGTGCTAAAGCTGCTCGGTTTGCCCTTGTAGATGGTGTGCTATACAAGAAGTCTTTTAGCCTGCCATACCTAAAGTGCCTGACCTCTAAAGAGGCAGATTATGCGTTACAGGAGGTTCATGAAGGTATTTGCGGACAACACTTGGGTGGAAGAAATCTAGCGCACAAAATCTTGAGGCAAGGCTATTACTGGCCAGGGATGCAGAGAGACGCGATAAAGTTCACGAAAAGGTGTGACCAATGTCAAAAATTCGCTCCCCTTACACACACACCGGCAGCTCCCCTTAGTATCTTAACTTCCCCAATTCCGTTTGCAATGTGGGGGATGGATATTTTGGGCCCCTTTCCAATGGCTACCGTGCAAAGGTGATTTGTGATAGTCGCCATCGACTACTTCACAAAATGGACTGAGGCCGAACCGTTGGCTACCATAACGGCGTCAAAATGTGAAGAGTTCTTCTGGAAGAACGTTGTCTGTCGCTTTGGGGTTCCAAAGATCCTGATCACCGATAATGGGAAGCAATTCAACAATTCTAACTTTCGAAGCTTTTGCGAAGGTCTTTCTATCAGTCTCCGTTTTACATCAGTCGCTCATCCCCAATCCAATGGACAAATAGAGAACATGAATCGCTCAATCCTTCAAGGGTTGAAGAGAAAGCTGGACGATGCTAAGGGGGCATGGGTTGATGAACTTCCAAAGGTACTTTGGGCATACCGCACAACACCCTATTCGGTGACAGGCGAGACACCATTTCTACTGTGTTTCAGGACAGAGGCGCTGCTGCCCGTAGAAGTGGGCCTCCCCACGGTTCGAGTGTTGAAATTTTCGGAGGCAGAAAACAAGGAAAATCTTAGAGGAAATCTGGATTTGTTAGATGATGTGCGAGCCCAAGCCTTAGATCGGATGATTTCAACGAAACAACGAGTTGCGCGATTCTACAATCGAAGGGTTCGAATGAGGATATTTAGAGTTGGGGATCTAGTCCTCAGAAAATTGGAAGTTTCAGACCCGAAGGCTGCTGTGGGGAAGTTGTCGCCAAACTGGGAAGGACCTTACAAAATATCGAAGGTGCTTAGACCAGGCGCTTATTCACTTGAAACACTTTCAGGAGAAGCGATCCCGCGAACATGGAATGCTGACAACTTGAGGCAGTACTACCAGTAGAGTCTTGTATCTGTTACAAGACGTTTTCCTTTGGGGGGAAAAGTGGGATAGAACACAGAAGGATAGTAGATATAAGTATTTCAATTATAATAAAAATCTTCTTCATCTTCTTCAGTTTGAAGTATATCGTTTCGTCTATTTAATATTAACATCTTTACCATTATTGGAAAGAGGTATTGCTTACATTAGCACAACGATGAATGGTTAGCTCGGATAACAATATCCATGTTCCCAAGAACGACGTACATTCAATACCCAAGCAGATTGCCCGAGTAGACTGCCCGATCAAGTAAAACCACGAATGATGCTCAAGCAAAGTATCACCCATTGTGATAGGGTAAGACACAAGTTTTACCTAACACGGTCTAGCTTTAGTTCTAGCCCGAGAAACGACAAAACCATGTGGGGGATCGTCGCCCCACCCTGTTTTGTTAATTCGAAATCTGGCCAAGCGTGAGTGTGAGGCTTCTTTGCCAGCCCTTAGCTGACGATAAGGGTTCGTGTCAAAGTAAAACCATGAATGTTGCTCAAGCAAGGTATCACCCATTGTGATAGGGTAAGACACAAGTCTTACCTCACACGGTCTAGCTTTAGTTCTAGCCCGAGAAACGGCAAAGCCATGCGAGGGATCGTCGCCCCACCCTGTTTTGTTAATTCAAAATTCAGCCAAGCGTGAGTGCGAGGCTTCTTTGCCAGCCCTTAGCTGACGATAAGGGTTCGTGTCAAAGTAAAAACAATGCAAAAGGTGAAATATCCAAAACACGATTGCAAAAATAAAACCCCTCAAGGGGTAAACAAAAAAAGAATAATAATATCCATTTGCAAGCCTCTGAGGCAACACAAGTATTGGGGGCACATCAAATGGAAATTGCAAAACAGGGGAATAAAGATAAGTTTTCCTAAGATGTAGGAGCATTCCCGGATCGGACACTCTTCTCCCCGGGAGAAATAGCATCTCCAGCTTCAGTAGGCACGGCCGTTTCCCCAGACGGTGACTCAAAGCTGGGCACCACAACGTCGTCCAAGAAAAGGCTCGGATACTTGGCCATCGTTAGTTCCTTGGCTTTTTGGAAGCCCTCCTAAAAGATGGAAAGCCCATCTTCAGTCTGCTTCCGGAGCCATTCATCACCAGCTGTATCATCAAGGAATGCCTGGATGGCCTTGTTCCCGACCTCGGACTTTTCATGCCTCAGCTTCTCACATCTTTTTTCCAGACGACCAAGCTTGGTAAGCAGATCAGCATTCTCCGTCTTGAGGTTCTTGACCTCCTTATCAAGTTTGTCAGCCTTGCCTTCGGCTGCTCTCTTGTCAGTCTCAGCATTACGGGCCACGTCCATCACCATCGAGAACCTGTCCTGCATCTGGCTGCTATAGCAGTATGCCTGAAAAGGAAAGAGAGATAAAGACGATTATGTGGTAGAAAGATGAGAAGAGTTTAATTGACAGCCCAAAGAGAGTGAACTAATTCAAATTACATTGTAAGCAGCCTGGATGTGCGCCATAGCAAAGGCCTCATGAGGCTGGTTTTCCAAGATGAGTTTATCACTTGGCAACACCCCGTGAGCTAAGTGTTGAGCAGAGACATGCGAATGGGGCATTCCCGAGTCGCCTCTCTTAATGGTCCATCTGGGACGAAAAATTGGATCCTTCTCGATTGGAAGATCCTCAACCACAAGCGGAGGTACTGGAGGAGTTGGAGCGCGAAGCCTTTTTACAAGAGGGGAAGAACCTTCCCCTGTGCTCTCCTTCCTTTTCCCCTTCGAAGCCTTTTGGAGCAGACCCAAAAAGTCGCCTTTTGCACCTTCTCCTTTGCCAGCCATTTCTGTAAAAAGAACAGGGTTAGGTAACATGTTTATAATTACATAGGAAAGAGATACATAAACATGGCTTTAGACTCTACCTAGACTTGGAGTCCTAGAAGACGACGTATCTATCATCGGGTCTTGAGCCTTAGGCCTCGAAATAATTCGAGGTTCTAAAACAGGAGTTGGAGAAACAGGCATAGCGGGGGCAGGAGGAATGAGCCCCGCATGCTGCATCTCTTCATCTATAAGGGGCTCATCAATATTGAGAACACCCCTCCTCTTTATGTGATCAAGCAGTTTCTTTGTCATAGCATTGGGAGCCAAGAACCCATTCTTTTCAAAATCTTTACAGAAACCGTTCCACTTTCTTGGGAACTCCCATTTGTCGCTTGGCCTCTGAATGAAGAAGTATCGGGAGTGCCAACCTTTGTTGGATTTGGGACCTCCCTTTATCACTCTGATTCGGTTGTGAATATCATACCAACCATCACCTTTGGCCACACTCTTTATAAAGCATACTTCAAGGTATAATCTCATGAAATCATCAACAGTCACTGGATACCCTGAGGTCTGCACAAGATAGATCAAGCCAACTAGTTTTCTCCACCCGTTGGGCACAAGTTGACCTGGCGCCATTTTATAGTGGTTGAAAAAGGCAACAGCAAAGGGGTGCATTGGAACTCTATAGCTAGATCTAATCTGGCCTTCGTAGACACTCGTTTCCAAGTTCGTACCATAGTTGGCAGGCTCTTGGAGTGCAGGAACCCGAGCAGAAAAGGGAGGAGGCAAAGGATACTCTTTCAAAAGCTCGACTATGCTTTCTTTCGTCATCTTGTTCCTCTTCTCATCTGCGGCGAACCAAGTGTCTTCATCAAATTTATCCTCGGCTTCATCCTTGATTTCCCCAAGAGCATCTCTATGGCGAAACGAAGTGCTGGTTTGGGGAGTAGAAGGTATTACTTGACTCCTATAAGTTGAAGTACCTACTTGTGAAGATCTACTTTCAGAATCACTTTCTAAATCGTTTTCTGTGGAACTACTGGAAGGCGACGAAGAACTACTCGAAGTTGTTGAAGACATATTCTAACAGAAGCTACGATGTGGAGAGCTATTAAAAGGAAATAGATATGTGCCGAACAGGAAGAAAAGAAGAGAAACTTACTTGTTAAAAGATGAGCTGGACAGAGTGAGAGTGAGTAGTAGGGGGAAAATGAGGAGAGGAGTCCAAATATATAGAAGGGAGTTGGAGTAACTGCCCCTACGAAGGCGGCAACATTCAAGACACGTGTCTTGCAGGATTCCCGGAGCATTAAATTTTGAAATTCAAAATGTAACCACCTCAACATTCAAGACGCCTGCATGGTTCCCTGACACGTGGCAAGACAAAAACTGATCCACTCCCAAGCAGAATTTTATTAATGCCCAAGCACAATTGCAGTCTGCCCGAGCAAGGATACTTGACCAAGGAGTCTGACCAGGGAGTCCGAGCAGGTCTCCCGAACAGACAGCCCGAGCAAGGATACTTGACCAGGGCGTCCGACCAGGGAGTCCGAGCAGCCGCCCGAACAGACTCCCCGAGCAGGGGCGTCCGACCAGGGAGTCCGAGCAGCCGCCCGAACAGACTCCCAGAGCAGGGGCGTCCGACCAGGGAGTCCGAGCAGGTCTCCCGAACAGACAGCCCGAGCAAGGATATTTGACCAAACTTCCCGAGCAGGGTTACCCAAGCAGCGACGTCCGACCAAACTGCCCGAGCAGGGTTGCCCGAGCAGCGGCGTCCGACCAGACTGCCAGAGCAGGTCTCCCGACCAGACTGTCGGTGTATGGATGTCCGAGCAGCGGCGTCCGACCAGACCTCCCGTCCGACCAGGTCTCCCGACCAGATTGTCGGCGTATGGATGTCCGACCAGGACGTCCGACCAGAGCTCCCGACCAGGACGTCCGACTAGAGGTCCCGACCAGGATGTCCGACCAGAGCTCCCGAGTAGATCTCCCTAGCACATGCTTTTGAGTGTGGAATTCTAAAAAGTTCTGCTGAATAACAGACATGGAAAATTCATAGCTGAACTGCCTTCGGTCAGTCTTTACACATATGCCTTTAACCGTTCACTCAAGAGAACCGTCAAAGGCAGGGGGCATTATGATATAGCTAAAATATCCACCTAACCAACTGATGACACGTGGCATGGATGACTTTGAGTGGATTAAGGAATCTGTATCGGGACAGAGTCTGAGAGAGGTGATAGAACTCGTTTAGGACTCAACTATTAAAAGGATAGTCCTAATATGGCTCTAATACGTTAAGGATCAGTGAGAAAAGAGTCCTAAATGAGAGAGGAGTCTAGAAATGGCCTATATAATGGGAAAATCCTCAGGTAAACGGACAAGTTCACACACAAGCACCCAGTGCATTTTCTGCTATTCAGAGCTCTACCCTAGTAGCGACGTTCTGACTTTAGCATCGGAGTATCCTCCACCGGAATATCCCGATGGTCACTCCGTGTTCTATTTTGCAGGTCCATTTTCCAGCCGTGATTCCCGATCAATATTCTAGCAGCAACAACCACCAAACTAAGGGGGACAAAAATCCAAGAGGGGTTCGTAACGTCCATTACGAAATCATATCCTCCAAAGTCCAAACAAGACCTAGTCCTGTCTCCTAGCCAAACCACCTCCCTCAGCTTCATCAAAGATTTTTTTTAATTTACTAGCCGTTACAAATAGAAAACGACTAAATTTACAATAATTTATAGTATCTATTTTTGTCTCTTCTATTGGTTACGCAATAATTTAGTAATCAACTTATAGTGATAACCTACAAGAAAACTGTATACGTGGGACGGTAAGAACCTTTTTGTTTGAGTCTTGCGGAATATTTTTTTTAATAATAGAAGAATTGCATAGATAATAAAGGGTATACAGTGACATGAAAAAGGACCTTACGGCATGTACCTTTGATATAATCATCCATAGGCAAGAAAAAAGAAAAAAAAAAAGAAAAATACTAGGGCTTAGGGGAGAGGCAGAATATCTGAACTGACAAAAGCATTTGATTGCAACAAAAAAAAAATGTTTATATATAAAAGGATGTAGTAGAGTTCGTAATATGAAAGCTCGATGATTGTGTGTCTGCAATCTAACAGACTATAACTGTAGGAAATTTGGTCAAGATCAAACAAAAGGGTTAGGCCTCAGGTAATTAGCATTCTTGTCGCCTGTCAACTGATATGACTTCACTTTCTTAAAATTTACTTCACATGATCTGATAAAAGAACTTTTTGTTTCAGTTAAATACTCTGTTTCACATAATTTGCTAGCAACAAGATAATAAGACAATTTTTATTTTGTCAAACGACAATAAAGAGAGCTGAAAACAAAAGAAAGAGAAAAAAAATATCAAAATAAACACTGTTTGTAGGTTTTAGTTGGTTATTGTATCTCCATAAACAAAATCTATCTTATTTATTTGTATGTCTATTTGCTTTTAGGCTTATTTGTTTGTAGGTTTTTTATGTTTTATTTTATAATTTTTTTAGGTTTTAACTTTATTGCAATTCTTATCGGATGAAGATGTCATTCGTAAAGTCTTTTACTTACTTATCTCGGTATGTTTTGTAACTCATTCCGTTAATCTTGGTATATATTTCTACTCTTCAATCAAAAAAAAAACTAAGAGACCAACAGTTAACCAAAACGAGCGTTTATTATTACCCACCCAAGGAAGAATGTGCATAATGTATTGCATGATTCTGCACCATCGGTCCCGACCATTTAGAATGGTTGGATGAGGAGGAGCTATACGCAATAGAAAGAGGAGTTAAGTAAAATATTAGATTATTATATTTTGAGGCGAAGACAGCAGGATGCACTAGGGGCATGTACCCACCTGCCCTTTGTAAAACTCACTTTTGTATGTGTACAGCTGTGATACTTTGGACAGATGAGCCCCTCCCGAAGTCACGTGCAAGCTTTCGATTACACGCGGTGAAACAAATTATCGAGATAAAAATGAAGGTGTGCCATCACTAAGTTGTACTAATAAACGGAGTGCAATGACACTCTTACAAGTCGGAGGGCAAAAAAGCAAGCAAAAAAAAATTAAAGCTAAGACCTTGAACAAAGAGAGCAAATTATATAATCGATTGCTCTAAAATTTTAAGTTGTTAAAGAATGTGCCCAAAAATTTTATCATTACCCTTTTGTAGTGACACTATATTTACTTTTGGCAATGAAAAAGTATTGACAAATATATTATGGCATAAGTTTTGGCATATCCTCGTCGCTGCCATTTAAAAAAAAAATCAAGTTCCCACCGTGCTCAATACTTTTGCCTTTGTCACTGATTGTACTATATATTTGACGATTTTAGATAAATTAAGACCATCATCATCGATCCCAAATCAGTGCGAATGCTTCATCTGCTTGTCGAACCACCAAATTTTATTTGCATGAAAATACAATAGATGAATAGTCATTGCTCCGTATTTTCTGCTCTCCTTGAATCCCACGCCACTTTCAAAATCCATCTTCACGACCAAATGAAGGGGATAAAAATCCAAGAGGGTTTCGTGAGGTCCATTAAGAAATCATATCCCCCAAAGTCCAAACAATAGTCATAGTCATGTCTCCTAGCCAAACCACCTTCCTTAGCTTCAACAAAGATTTTTTTTATTTACTAGCAGTTATAAATAGAAAACTTCTAAATTTACAATAATTTATAGTATCTATTTTTGTCTCTTCTATGGTTAAGCAATATATTATTAATCACGGTTATAGTGATATTTGTTTTCTGTTTTTATTTTATATTTTTATTTTCATAATTTTTCGTATTCAATTAGAAAATACGCTTACGTACTTTCATCATTTTCACCAAAAAAAATTAGCTACTTTTTCTTATATTGAGTTAAGTTTGGGTGAGAAAAATCGGAGATATTTTTAGTTTTTTGTTACTATTTGAGTAATTTTATCTAAAATCAAAACAGAAAATGTTAAAAGTACACAAAAAAGAATATTTTTTTATTATTACAGAAAATAGAAAACGAATATGATAAACATACGGATCTTATAATTGGAACTGTAAGAACTGTTATGTTTTAAGTCCGGGGGAGGCGGAATATTTAAACCAACAAAAATATATGATTGAGGCGGAATATTTAAACTAACAAAAATATATGATTGCAACAAAATAAAAAAAAAGAAATTATATGTAACAGGATGTAGTAGACTTTGTAATATAGAAGCTTGACGATTGTGTGTCTGCAATCTAATAGACTAGCTACAGGGAATTTAATTAAGATTAAACAAAAGGGTTATGCCACATTCAAAAACTATCTTGTCGCCTGTCAACTGATATGACTTCACTTTCTTAGAGTTTACTTCAAATGATCAGATGAACCATCTTTCTTGGTCCTGTTGAATACTACCAAATCTGCACACTTCATGGTAGGACTCTGGTTTTTGGCTAGTATTTTGGGGTGAAATACGTGTGCCCATTCGGGTGCATGTGTGACATGAACTTGTAAGATACTCTCTCATTATATGCATAATAATTGAACATTGGAGGCTCAAAGATGAAAACCAAAATGATTGATTGGTATCTTTTTAACTTACTAAATTTCGTGCGACAAAATACTAGCCAAAACCAGACGTGATTGGAACACATGTATGCAAATGGAACCAAAGACTTCGATTGTAACCACCAAACCAGAACAATTATTTTTAATCCAAGAGCTTATAAATTTCCAACGCTGTGCCTTATTATTGTTGGCCACCTCAAAACAGGAACACTCACACGATGCATTTTTATATGCATTGGCCCATGAAGGCCAGTGTTTTGTTCATCACGTGGCTCGCCCAGTGCGTGTTGTTTGGTCTTACCCTCTTAGCTAGCTGCCATGAAGTTTCTCGTCATTTTCTTCCCCCTCTCCCTCTCTCTCTACAGAAGCAGATGTATATACGACAACAATGAAAGAAGCAGTGAGCATCAATAATGATCAATGGCAGGTCCCGCTTATGTCGGGCGGTATCTATAGTTGAACGGGTAAATGGTCTCCTCTCTCCCTCTTTTCAAGCGGAAGCTTGAAAAGAGGGTGCCATAAAGACCCTCCTCTTGGTTTCCTTCACACCAGAGCTACTGTCTTTTGATTTTGTTTCTTCTTTTGATTTGGGCAAAGCTTGGAGGGTGCCATAAAGTCTACACTAGATGAATCTGAGTTAGACTCTCCTCTTGGTTTCCATCATACCAGAGCTACTGTCTTTCAATTTTCTTTCCTCTTCTAATTTGGGCAAAGCTTGGAGGGTGCCATAAAACTTATACTAGATAAATCAGAGTTTTCCGGTATTGACAATAAAAATGGCTGGGATGCTTCCTGGGGTTGAATATGCTCGGCGGCGGAGAAGGTTTCATGGAAGTGGTAGGTGGTCTGATTCGCCGGGGACTGCCGGTTTTGGCTCGACGAGGCGGTCATCTTTTTGCCTCTACTCGAGCAACCACGAGTCTTATCTCAGCTCAAGCTCATGTTCTTCCTTGGTACTAACCATGTTTATCTTTACTATGTTAATTCGTGTGTCTCTTTACTTTTAACAGTTGTACAGGATTTTGACAAAGGCCTTAACGGTCCATCTATTGCGATATGAAAGCTGATAAATTGTTGTTTTGAATGCGTATCCAGCAAAGGTGCACCTCAAACCAGGCATACCAGGATGAGAGGCTAGGAGGGATAGCCAGAGAAGCCAAAGAGAGGCTCGATGAGAGGCTACGAGCACCATTGAAATCAGAAACAAAAAGGTAACTGGATTTTCAAATTGGTTTTTGTAGCTCTCAGTCATCCTTGCTAAAGTGCCCCACTGTATCTTCCGAGGGGTCCAGATTCTCCAGAATTCTTAGAGGAAGTTTTTGTTGCTAAAATTTGGTTTTTCCCACTTTTAGCGACAAAGCTAAGTCCAGTTATCATATCCTTTGTGTTTTAATGCCCTTCCAAATTAATGCCCCTCCTATTTTAATTTTCTAAATCAAAATTTATTCAGGATCAATAGCCAAGAAAAGCTGAGGGTCATGGAGGACAGGCCAATGGTGCTAGGAGATTTGCATACAGAGGTGTTTGGATCGAAGAAGAGTGGCTCAAAGAGGTTCAATTGGGCAAAGCTGGGATGGAAAGCCTCGGACCAGGTCGAGTGTGCCGTGTGCTTGGATCAATTCAGGGATGGCGAGAGCCTTGTGCACATGCCATGTGCCCATAGGTTCCACTCAAAGTGTCTCGTACCATGGCTAGAGAATAATGCGCATTGCCCTTGCTGCAGGATGGGAATTTTGAGTAGAAAAGATTCCTTCAGTTGAACAGCACTTGTTATAAATATGGTGTTCATGTTAATCAGCATTTACCTTCGTGAGCTTCTTACGTTGTGAGTAATTTTAGGTACGGAATGGGTCGTCAGTTACTTCTTTAATTCATCGATTAGAAAGACATATGCCTTAAACCAAAATGCCCGGAAAGAAACTCTTGTATGTATATGTATTCCTACGTCCGTTCATCTTTAAAAGATGCATTACTTCAAATGCTTGAATGTTATGAACAAGTTCTTTTTTTTTCCGTCTCCATTTGTAACAGGGTAAATACGAGACAAATTACGTGTTTTATTGGTGTTTATTGTTTGCTCCTTCGAAGAGATGGGGCACGTATGTTACTCAAAATAAGGTACATATCCAGAGTAGCTTTGCTAGTCTTTAACCACAATCGACCCACCACTACTCCCCACCTCAGCAATCACCTCGCCTACCACTACTACTCATAGCCACCACAGCACCCCAACCACCATCGATCCACCGCTACTCTCCGCCATAAGCAATCACCCCGTTACCACCACTAACCACTACCATTAGCACATCGTCAACCTTTCATTACTACCGCCAGCTCTGCTACCCACGACCACCCATCACCTAAAGAGCTGCTCTTTGGGTGACAGGTGACGATGCATAGCAGATATGACTATTGTACAACCATTGCTGTCCATTTCAGTCCAATTAGAAGATGGAGGGGGGGGGGGGGGGTGGCTTTTGTGGTTGCGGGGGTGGAGGGTGACGGCAGCGGCCAAGGATAAGAAGTGGTGGAGTTGTGGCCAAGGATTATGGGAGTAAGATCTGGAAAGGTTTTGATTTGGTGGTGATGGCGTTGGTTCGACAATTGGGTGGGGTGAAAAAAAAGGGAGAAAAAAAGAAAGTGCGTTTAGTGACAAAACTATGCCTATATTCTTTAACAAAAAGGCTAACCGAGGGACCAATTGAAAGATGAAGCAAACTATAAAGATTGTCCCAACGAAAATAAGAGTTCAGGGTTGCTTTTAAGATCGCGGAGAAAGTCTGGTAGACTAAATGGTATTATCCCCCTCACAATCATCTAGGCTGCTCTTCTTAAAAAAGTTCTCTTACGTATCTCTACTTTCATGGTAAGTTTGTCCAAGATATGAAAGGTACTTGGTTGAAGAGTGAGTGGCCTTTTTAGCCCAAGTAAAAATGCAAAGATTCCATTAATAAATGTGGCTCCGGTATAAGTTTGCAGTGTTGTGTAGCTCTGCAAGTGCACACACGTGATGCTGCTATTTGCATCACCAACAGTGGGAGATGGACAAAGGCCTAGTGCCTACCAATTAAAGAGAATGTGACTTGTCACATACTACAAATAAAGAAACAAAGGAATATATATATAATGTTTTAACTCCCAAAGGATCTGTGGAGCAAACATTAACCTACTTTTCAGATTTTGGCAGTGCATGTAGTTAGAAAAGCTTTATAGGCATCCAAAAGACTTTAATACAAAGTTGGTAGAAATTAAGTGGCACATTAGAAGGATGACATGACATTCTTTAGCGTTAGGGAATTTTTTCAACTCGTTAGATCTTGTTTATTTGATGTGTTGTGCTATCCTCCTTATGACTGATCTAATTAAAAAATTCACACTTGTCGACATTAAAACTTTTGTCGTGATATGTTAACCGAATTTAAAAATTCAAAAATACTAGTGATTTGTTTGCCTCAGTAGAGTGCAACTCAACCGTTTGGCTCTATATCACGATTGCAATGCACAAGCCTTTTCTTTCTTGAGACGTGCTTCAGATTTGGAGAAGATTAGTTCAGGCCATGAATGACTGTTGAATTAGACTGGGGCAACGTGAGACAAATGACTCCAGGATGCTGTTATTTTGTTATATAATCGAAGGTGCAGAAAAATCCGGGTCGTCCAAGATTTTCTCCTGAATCCCGTATGCCTGGATAGTATGATAAAAGTGACTTATTGGTGTTCCTTTCGGCTATAGATATCAAGCACAATTAAATGAGTTTTTGTCCTTAATAATTCATTTTTAATACTTAATTGTCTTTTTATCCTATTTTGAACCTTATTTATCTATCTAACCCACTTTTAAAAATCGTGATTCCAAACAGAGATTTCAAGGGAAGAAAACGCAATTTGAAACCACGTTTTCAGAAGAAATCTTGATTTCTAATAGAGATTTAATACGTTGGCAACTTGAAATCTCTGTTTGGAACCACGTTTTCTTCCCTTCAAATCTTTGTTTGGAACCACAATTTTTAAAAGTGGGTTAGATCAGGAAATAAAGTTCAAAATAAAGTAAAAAAATATTAAAAAAATTATTAAGGAAAAAAACTCACAATTAAATAGCCCAACAGGAAATTGTACTTTTGAGATGGCCAAACGAACCACATTCCCTCTTTACAAGGCAAGATTCAATTTCCACTTTACATTAATTAATGTAACAAGAAGGAAGAGCGAAATTGTTGAAAGTTTTAAAACTTCCATTTATTTGAATTTAAATTGAAGAGTTGTAACCCTTTTAATTTTGTGCCAAAAGTTTGTGTCTATTTAGTGTTTTTATCTCCTTATATATAAAGGGATTGTAGTAGGATATAATACTAACAACAAAAAACTATCATATTGAGATTTTTACTTTATTATATACTTTGTGATATTATTTTTTTTGTGGGCAATTGATCAGACAGGTTCAAAAGTCTTCTAGTAGTCGTGCAATCAGAGAAGACGTCGTTGTGAACTTTTGGGTTAAATCTTGAATCGTTATTCTTCGTTAGAACGAGACGATTGATTACACAGCTAGTAGAAAGAAGAGATGTCAATGGCACTGGTGCTCGAAATCTTTCAACAGGGGTGCCCACCATTGATGGAGTTTGATGATGCACCAGCACCACTGTTTTCTTCCCTGGTCCCAAAACAAATGTTGCATCTCCTGACAGTGAAGTTTGTCAATTTGAGAGCAGATGCAGTCAGTGGGTCTGACAGGTCGCTGGGAAATTCGTTTTCCAGTTATCTAGTCACGTACCCCACTAATAATTCCCTACAAGTGGAATCTTTTCGTCACAAATAGATCAAAATAATTTGAGAAGATGTTAACTCGGTCGTCGTTTTTTATTTCTTAATATGTTAACTCGATCGTCGTTTATGGCCGAAGATTAACGCTTGAACTTAAAGTATTTTTTTAGCGACAAAAAGGAAGTGAAAAAGGATATTATGAGATAAAAATACAATTTTGGGTTAATTACAGTAGTATTCATAAGGTTAGAATAAAATTACAAGCGTGTCTATTAATTTGAGAAATGAGCATTTATGTCTGTTGACTAAACAGAATACCAAAATACATAACAGTTTACATGAAAAGACCAGATTGCCACCTTGAAAACATGCAATTTCTAATCTACCCGTGGAAGGATTACATTTCTCTTCTTCCTCTTCAGAACCTTCCACCACAGCACCACTGGCACAGCACTGGAGTCGGTGCGCTGGCCACCAAGGCCTCCCTCCCACCACCCCGCCAGCAGCCACCCTCGTTGCCCAACCTTGTTGCAACCCCTCCCCTCACCAAACCTCAACGTAGCCCCCTCATTCGCCCAACCCCATTGCAACCCCTCCTTCACTTAGCCCTACCATGTCGTAGCCCTTTCCCTCGCCCAGCCCCGATGCAACCCTCTCCTTTGCCCAACCTTGCTAAGCGCAAACCCATCGAAACAAGGTTGCAGAAACGCCGCCGCAACAAGGGTTTAGGGTTGCAACGATGGATTGTAGTGATGGACCAAGGTGTTGAGGTGGCGTTGTGGGTGTTGGGATAATGTGTAGGTGGTTTGCGGCGGGGCGAAAGGAAGAGGGAAGGGGCGGCGAGATACGGAATGTATATGTTTGAAATAATGTGTAAAAGAGAGATTGTGCGTGTTTTGTGTGTGTGTGTGTGTGAGAGAGAGAGAGAGAGAGAGAGAGAGAGAGAGAGAGTCTGTAAGCCGTAAGTATTAAATTAGGGTTTGAAAACCCTAATTTATGAGCACTAAATTTCAAGGACACTAGTTTTACAAACCCTAATTATTGTATTAGGTTTTGAAAATCATAATTTTAAAATCTTGTGTTTCTAAGACACTAATTTGAAAACCCTAATCTTCAAAGAGTTTGAAAACCCTAAATTTCAAATTAGGGTTTTGAAATTCTAGTTTGAAAATTTTTGAAAAAAATTCAATACATTTTTCTTTACAACACATGGCAGTATTACCATTTTGAAAATATATACGGTGACATGATAAAAAAAAGTACACTTTATGAATGAAACCCTAACAGATAGACACAAGTGCTACCTTTCTAATGTTTATATTCACAGTTTGTAACATTTTGAATTTAGTATCTTTGACTGTAATTTTATCATAACCTCAGAGACACTACTATAATTAACCCCACAATTTTCCTATTAAAAATTGTGAAAGATTTTCTGGGAAGGGATATAAAGCTCACACATTAACCTAGAAGGCTCCACTTTTGACCTGAAATGCTGAGATCTCTGACTCCCAGAATGATAATGTATGTACAAAAATCTGAAGTGTACCCCAGTAAAAATGACCAGGAAAAGGGAAGCTGGCATATAATGCACATTAATGGACTGTGGATAGAAATCTAAGGAATGAGAAGCTGGGTACCAAAGGTGGGGTATACTGACTAGCCACCTCTGTTCTCTGAAAAGGGACATCTCACCAATCCTAGCATGAAAGCTAAAAAGACACCTTTCAATCCTCATTTTTTCTTTGGTGTCCAAATGTTCAGGATAGGTAAAGGACAAGAATGGTAACTTAGGAGAGGCTGAAAATGAGTAACACTCGGACAAATAATATTTACTTGAGGGACCTCCCAAAGAACGAACCAACTTCATAGGTGCTTTGAAACTGTCTAAT
Organism: Escallonia herrerae; assembly: GCA_033070095.1. Lineage (NCBI taxonomy): Eukaryota > Viridiplantae > Streptophyta > Magnoliopsida > Escalloniales > Escalloniaceae > Escallonia > Escallonia herrerae. Next base: position 387,745 of record JAVXUP010000496.1, on the reverse strand, counting down.
GTTCCACAACCACGTTTTAGCTTAGGAGAATGGGGGAATGCTTGAAATATCTCTTTTTGTAATATGCCTATTTCCCAGACTACAGGAATGGGCAAAGATAACCTTTAGCAACTCACATAAAAATAATCTACAACTTATATGCATAGATCTAGGCTTCGTTTGACAAAAATTTTTTTTTGGTTTTCAGTTTTTAAAGAGCAGTTTTTTAAAGAGCAGCTTAATTTTTTTTTTTATAAAAACAAGTGGGTGTTTGATAACCCCTTTTTTTTTTGAGGTTTTTTTTTTGGTGTTTGGTAACCCTTTTTATTTTGACTTTTTTTTTTTGGTGGTTTGCGGTGGCGGTGGTGGGGCGTAGCGGTGGTCGACGGTGGTGGTGGTGGTGGCCGACGGCCGGAGGTGGCTGCCGGCAGTCACCGGCGGTGGTGGCCGGCGGCCGGAGGTAGCTGCCGGCAGTCTCCGGCGGTGGTCGCCGGCGGCCGGAGGTGGCTGCCGGCAGTCGCCGGAGGTGGTGTCGCCGGCGGCCGGAGGTAGCTGCCGGCCGTCTCCGGCGGTGGTCGCCGGCGGCCGGAGGTGGCTGCCGGCAGTCTCCGGCGGTGGTCGCCGGCGGCCGGAGGTGGCTGCCGGCAGTCTCCGGCGGTGGTCGCCGGCGGCCGGAGGTGGCTGCCGGCAGTCTCCGGCGGTGGTCGCCGGCGGCCGGAGATGGCTGCCGACAGTCTCCGGCGGTGGCTGCCGGCGGCCGGAGGTGGCTGCCAGTGGTCGCCGGCGGCCGGAGGTGGTTGTCGGCAGTCTCCGGCGGTGGTCGCCGGCGGCCGGAGGTGGCTGCCGGCGGCCGGCAGTCTCCGGCGGTGGTCGCCTGAGGTGGCTGCCGGCGGTGGGAGGGTGGTGGTGGTGGTCGAAAAAAAAAACCAAAAGTGAAAAAAAAAACCAGTTTTTGGAGTTTTTTTTTTACTCTGCAGTTTAAAAACTGGTTTTTTAAATTGAAAAAAAAATGGTTACCAAACGCTTTTTTTCAGTTTTTAAAACTGAAAAAAAAGAGGGAAAAAAATTTTGTCAAACGGGGCCTAGTCTTTCTTGCAAGAGCAGCAGAGAGGCCACTATTTATAAGCTAGAGATAAATGTTCACTTAATAAAAATAAGTCCTCTGTTGGCAGATCGGAGGTTGACCGCATCCATCTACTCCCTTGTGTACTTGATCGTGTGCGCCGGTCGCCGGACCAAGAGTATAAGGAAATAAAGTTGCGCCCTTACTAACACCAATTACTTTTGGTGCAGTGGTAAACACTTGATCTTAACATCCTTTGGGTGTGCGGGCCAGTGGAGGTGGGAGGGTTTTCACTTAGTAGCATGAGCATCTAGAGCAAAGCTGAGACTCGAGGAAAAGAGAACTACACGTTGATATAACTTTCACTCGCTCGATGTTCAGTCAACGTAAGGCTCTAATCCACCAGTTGAAATCAATTTCTATTTTCCTTTGATCTAACAAGGGAGAACGCAACCTACAAAATGGCAATGACTCTTCATTTCCCACTACTAATCATGAACAAGTTATCTCAGTAAGTATAAGCGGTAAGTTCTAAAAGTACTGGACGCAAAAAAGATCTATAAACATACAAACTCATGTTCACGGCTTGTTGGATGACACTGCTATTGCTTGACCTGTACGGTACAAGGGTAAGCATTTACGAAGCTCTGGTAAGCTGTAGCAACAATATTTGTAGTGAGTCCGTGGCTTGCCCATAGGAATGGCGTCTGAGGCGATTCATCTCCCTTGAAGAAAGAGAGCTGTGTGGTCACGACCTGAACAAGGATGAAGTACCAACTCAAAAAAATGAGAAGTTGTATATATATTGTGGCTCAATGTGGTGCCAAAAATATTTGCAAGATCATAAACTTTGCCTTGAGATGAATGATGTTCTAATTCCAAGTGTCCTGCATTAATAATATCCAGTGAGAAGTACCAAGTCAAGTTTTTGGCGCAATGAAGTGAAACCAAATAAACAGAATAAAGGAGAATGAACTACAGGCATTTCGAGAACAATTGTGAATAGCGTGTAGACCAACCTGAACCCCTTCCTTAGTCCCAATAATGGTTCTAGACTATACGTCCCTTTCAGCATCGTCTTGCTCCCGTCCCCGGTCAGAACACGGAGCTCTGTCATGGAGCCTCTCCTTTTCCCTTTTCTTCTCCATGATCCTTTCCCCACTTGCCTTTTAGTCTCAAGACTTCAATTTTGTTGAAATTACATTATTGCGTTATCACGTAACCATAGTGAGTTCGGAAACATACCGTATGAAATTTCCGAATATTCCGACGATGGATCCTTGTTATTACGAGCCTCCAACACGCTTGATCTTTTTCGTAAGTACGAAAACGGCTACTAGAGTCGAGTTCTTCGTCCACGAACCAAATCCTAGAGCTTGGTGATTGCTCTAGAGAGAGTGCTATAGAGAGAGATTATCTTGTGACTTATTGTCTGTCACCCTATCTTTTATTGTGATATCTCTAGTCTTTATAAGAGATAGTATTTAGAGACAGATTTACCTCAAACACTTAGGAGATAAATATCCTCTAAATAACTGTAATTATCCAGACTAACAAATACACATTATCTGTTAGTGGGCGGATAATGGGTCCACTGACCCAATTTATTAACAGCTCCCACTCGCCCACACACAGGGCAAATAAATCGTGTAGTCCCTCCTTATCTCTTGTCCACTCATCTCCTCATACAGGAAATGGAACGTGCGACCTACGAGAAAGGATGTCCAGTTGAGGAGTATTGTATTAAGTTATCACCAAACTAACACAATACATCACTCCAAAAAATCTCGTATGTACCCCAGATAGTTCAACTACACCAGATTAAACACTCTCAAATCCCTCATAATGAGCAGTGTTAAACCTCTCATATGTTATGTATTCATGACTCATATCGAAACAAAAATCGACAAAGTCGCCCGGGCTATGAATCACACAACATGGTGTAATATTGAACTTTCTTCCCAAAGCCCTCATGTCATTCCAATTAGACCCAACCGCTTTCCTAGACATGCCCCGCGAGACCGCATCATCCATGATCCAAGGGTACATGCTAAAGTAGCGACATTGAGTATCCTCTTCATGACATAGTCTAAGGTGAAAAGGGTACCATATAGATCAAAAATATTTTGATCCAAGTGGCTCACACAGTGACGAAGCAGGGATTCATTCGTCACTCCCACTGTCGGTCTGCATTTAGCACATGCAGTATGATTTGCATGCTATGGCGTAACCCGTAAGGGCGTGTCACATAAATGTATAATAAAATACGCCATACGAATCTGGTCTAGTCGCTGTACAAGCGCCTAACCTGAGTTTTTCAGCCCAGTCACTCTCATAGTGCCTGCCTGAAATCTCACATTCGGCTGTAAGCAGGCTACATAGAGTTGTGGAGATACTCTATGATCGACCTAATTTTATAGGTCTCATCTTAGCTCCAACTAAGGCGACATGTTTGCTTTATAAGCTGTATCATCTTATTCGCCCTCTTGGCGCTTAAGACAATTATGTCTCATCTTGCTCGCTATCTTAGCGCCAAGGTGAATTACCCGTGTGAGTGGGTCAATTCAAGCCTGGTGACACTCTCAACAAGGATGTATATGTAATCACAAAGATTATCCATTCATTCCAAAATAAACTCAAATCAAGGAATGAAAATTTAATATAATAAATAATGTCAAGTACATAAGATGCCATAAACATATCAAACCCTACGTAGTCCCATACTCCTAATGTGAGAAAGGAAAACATCTCTAGCAATAGGCTTGGTCAAAGGATCAGCCACCATTCTGCCAGTAGGTATATGCTTTATGGTCACCTCTCCTTGCGCAACTAAAGTTCTAATGAAGTGATAACGAAGGCCTATGTATTTGGCCTTCCCATGATATTTGGGGTCCTTTACAAAATCTAGGGTAGCTGTATTGTCACAGTGAACAGTGACAGACTCGTCTGCATGAGCTGTAACCCCTAGAGCCTGTAAGAATGACCTCAACCAAACAGCTTCCTGGACTGCTGCTGAACAAGCAACATACTCCGACTCCATCGTGGATAGGGCGATGCAAGACTTTTTCTTGCTGTACCAAGAGATAGCTCCACCTGAAGTGGATATGCGCTCATCTCTATCAGCGCCCCAATCAGCATCGCTGTATCCTCTCAATCTCAAGTCTCCACCATGATAACACAGGACGAGATCAGCGGTTCCACGTAAGTATCGAAGAATCCTCTTCACCGCATTCCAATGAGCGGGTCCAGGATTACTCTGATAACGACTCACCATTCCAACGGCAAAGCAGATGTCTGGACGCGTACACAACATAGCGTACATCAGACTCCCAACTGCAGCCGCGTAAGGCACTTTGGACATCCGATTCTTTTCCTCATCATTCTTTGGGCATTGGTCTGTGCTTAAAGTACACGCCTTGTCCATTGGAGTGTCTATGGGTTTTGAGTTATGCATACAAAATCGTTCAATGACCTTCTTGATATATGTCTCTTGAGACAAACCGAGAAGTCTCTTTGGACGATCACGTATGATTTTAACCCCGAGCACATAATTAGCTTCTCCCATGTCCTTCATCTCAAAAGTTGAGGACAACCACTGCTTAGTGGCGACAATGGAACTCATGTCATTCTCAGCTAAAAGAATGTCATCCACATACAAAGAAAGGATCATAATATTTTTCTTGGATCGTTTTACGTAAACGCAATGGTCTTGTTCAATCATTTCAAAACCTATAGAGGTAATGGCATGATGAAACCTAAAGTACCACTGCCTAGACGATTGTTTGAGACCATATATAGAACGTTTGAGCCGGCAAACTTTGCGCTCATGTCCCTTGACTTCAAAACCCTCAGGTTGAGCCATATAAATCTCTTCGTCTAGTTCTCCATTGAGAAACGCAGTCTTAACATCCATATGAAAAAGTTCTAAATCCTGCTGGGCGACAATAGCTAGTATCAGGCGAATTGAAGCAAATCTCACCACTGGGGAGAATGTGTCTTCATAGTCCACACCCCGCTGTTGGGTATAGCCTTTCGCCACAAGACGTGCCTTATACTTGTCAATTGACCCATCTGCCTTGCGCTTGATTTTTAAAACCCACTTGTTTCCAACAGTCTTGCGCCCTGACGGAAGGTCAACAACTCCCAGACCTGATTCTTCTCCATTGAGCTCAACTCATCTTTCATTACAGCCATCCACTCATTACTAGCAAGTGAAGATAAGGCTTCTTCCACAGAAGTGGGCTCATCTTCATCAGTTGGAGTGCACATAAGAATTTCACCGTCAATCTCAAAACGACGACGTGGAACTCTTCCTCGTGCACCTCTACGCAGTTGAGAATCTTGTTGACCTGATGGTCCTGATGGTGTGCTCCCACTGTCTAGGATGCTCCCACTAGGTTGAAGGTCACTTATACTATCTTCAGCAACAACAGGATGAGGAACTAATTCCCCACCTTCGCTTGGAGATGGTAAAGTGGCTTCAACTTCCTCTAACTCATAGAGGTCAAGATTCTTACTTGCGTCTCCAATGCTAGGAAAATCATTCTCTATGAAATCGACATCACGAGACTCTATTTCAGTCTTTCCACCATTTGGATGTTCACCATACATCACATAGCCTTTAGAGTTTTCAGAATACCTCAAGAAGATACTCTTTTTAGCTCTAGGCCCTAGTTTCCATACTTATGAGAAGTACTGTGAACATAACCTGCTGAGCCCTATGGGTGCAAGTTATCCAAATTTGGCTTTTGGCCATTCCAAAGCTCATATGGGGTGGATTTGACTGATTGTGAAGGCACTCGATTAAGTATATATGCTGCAGTCAAAAGAGCATCCCCAAAAAGATATTGGAAGGTTTGCTTGCGCCATCATAGACCTAAACATGTCTAACAATATTCTATTCTTTCTTTCCGCAACACCATTTTGTTGTGGAGTATTAGGAATAGTAAGTTGCCTGCGTATCCCTTTTCCTCACAAAAACTTCTTGAAGTGATCGGACAAATATTCGCGTCCCCGGTCAGTGCGAAGAGTTTTTAAATTCTTCTCTTTCTGATTCTCAACCTCTGCTACAAAGCGTTGGAAACAATTCAAAGCTTCATAGCGGTGAGATATCAGATACACGTAACCATATCGCGTATAATCATCTATCAGTGTAAGGAAATAAGAGGCGCCATGGCGTGCCTTTACACTCATAGGTCCACATATGTCAGAGTGAACTAGCTCAAGTGGCTGAGTTGCTCTCAAAGCCTTTCCAAAAGGCTTCCTACATGCTTTACCGGTCAAATAAGCCTCACATGTTTGTAGATTGACTCTAGCAAGTGGGCCCAAAAGGCCTTTTCTAGCCAAACGAGTCATTCTATCTTGGCCTATGTGGCCCAGTCTTGCATGCCAGGTGGTAGAATCATTCACAATATTATCATTCACCACATAAGAATAAGAGGATTGAGAATCAATTAAATCCAATTGAAAAAGACTATCCATGCGAAAACCATGTCCGAACAAAACATCATCCAAAAAAATGTCCAACTTATTACCTTTAAAAATAAAGGAAAATCATTGTCTAATAAAGCAGTAACTCAAAGTAGATTAAGCCGAACAGTGGGTGCATATCGCACATCCCACACAGGTTGGGAATGAGCAACCATCACATGTGAGGAAACATATAACTGAGAGAGAGATTCTGAAAGTACCTTCTTCGGCTCAGTGCAATCACGAGCGAAGTGTCCTTTCTGTTGACAGTTGAAGCATTTGACTTTAGACAAATTCTTTTTCCCACCACGTTTTCTCTCTTGCGTTTCTTCATTTTTCTTTCCTTTGGCGCAGAAGTGCTAGCCTCGCCTTTCTTACCTATCTTACTTTGTCTTCCGCGCTTGCCATTTGCATTGTGCGATCCCCCTGGGCGACATAAGTAAGGGTCTTGTCAGCATCTCGAGTCTCGTCCTCAAGGATGACATGCTGTGAAACATCAGAAAAGTTCTTGATATTTTCACTGTGGGTCAATATATGTTTCATATTGGCCCATGAGGCAGGAAGGGACCTTATGACAGTTCTGACTTGCTGCTCATCTGTGAGCGCATGGCCAACAACCCTTAGCTTACCAATCATATTGGACATCATCCTTAGATGTTTACTCATGGTATGCTTAGGGTCTTTTGTGTACTCCTCAAACTTAATCACAAGGCTACGAAGCCGCGTAGTTGAGGTTCCACCAAAAGAGAACTTGAGCTGATCCCATAAAGCTTTGCAAGTTGGAAGTTCATCATACTGCCCGATTAGATCATTTTATAAGCTGCTCAACAAGGTGTAGCGCGCACTACGATCTTTCTGATTCCATTTCTAGTAGGCAGTGTGGTCTCTTAGGGGTTGCCCCTCAGTGGGCGCGACCATCTCTTTGGTCAAGTGCTCCTCGAGCTCTTGTTCGTTTAGCATGAATTTCATCTTTTTGTGCCAAACGTCATAATTATCTCCGTTAAGTTTTTCACCCTTAACGAGATCAGCTATGACATTCTTGGTGGTCATTATATTCACTACATTAGTTTGCGCAAAGAAAAAGACATTAATTATACATCCTTCTTTTTATTTCAAAAAATTCAAATGAAAAACATAATCCTTCCTCACATCATGAAATCAAAAATTTGCTAAGCTCGTAATCATCTCCCATGTATGTGAGTTGGGAAAATACTTTTCAAGTAATTTTTCACAATAAATTTCATAATCATATAAGCCACAATGTAATAAATCATCCACATGATAATTTAGAACAATATAATTGCACCATATAATAAAGTGTGCAAGGACTCCATTGAGCCCTATTGGCATTCTAATAACTTATGCTAAGAAAATTCTGGCTTGAATAATGTGCGTGCGAAATTACATCACCGTACAAGGCTTTCTAGAAATATACAGGGAAATAGTAGAATACAATATCTTTGAGAATCCTACTACAAACTACTCCAATAAAACAAATGGAGATGCCGCACAACACATTATTCTCAACAGAATTTTTTTAAACCAAGAGTAAACACATAAACACAAGTTTCTTTAGAATGTCAATCTAGTATCCATCCATTTAACCTAAAACTAGCATGCTCAAATAACAAGTTAAAGGGTAATTTAAATGGATGAATAGGCCACATTCTCCTTCCAAGGAAAATGGGCGTAAAGGCCTTGAAATTGGGTTTAAAGAGGTATGGACTTGCCAAAAGCCCAACAAATATATCTCAACAAAAGCATATTTAAACCATAACTCTAATCAAGGCAAATAATAAAACATAAGCCATCTATGTCATATAACTCTCCAAAAAATATTTATTTTTGCCCACGAAGTGCAAAAAATTAATATTTACACATTATTCATATTTTTGGGACCACATTAGTACCACAAAAAATATTTTCAAATGGCCAAAAAATGAGAGATAAATTCTTAAAATTGACAAACAGTAAATTTATCCCTAATATACCCTCTGCAATTAAAGAAAAAATTCTGTGTGTATAAAACAAAATTTTAAAGCTAATTTCAATAGAAAAAGTCGTTTAAAAATTAAATAGAATACACACAAAGGGTCTAAAGGTAAGTTTTAACACCATAGGAAAAATCAGTGGGTCAAGATGGAGCTCCACTCGCCGGCGGTGAGCACAGCGCGGCCCAAAAACAGCCTTCACGCGCCTCCACGTGCCACCTTGCGCTTGAGGCAGTGTCTGGGAATTTTTTTTGAATAGGTGCGTGTGTGATACGCGCGCGTGTGGCGGGCGTGGAATCAACTGGGATGAAGTGGCTTGACCCGTGCGTGGCTTCAGCCTCTGCTGGCGCGTGTGACATATATTAATTATGTACCAACAGATCATTATAAAAATTTAATATCATGCTCCAAATTTGAGTCCCAAAACTCGAAAAAAACACAATTTTCTTGAAAAATAAGAACGTGATTTCTCACAAACCATGCATCCAAAAATCACGAAATTTTACGGAGTTCATCCTCAACCATAGGAGAACAAAACCATATAATTATTTTTCAGAAAAACATGCTCAAAAAATTTTGAATTTTAATAATGGGTCTCATTCATGTATCCGAAAAAAATCGCAACATGCACATAATTTACTCTAGCATGTTAAAGGCGAATCAACAAGTAATCATGCTCTGATACCAATGTTGAAATTACATTATTGCGCTACCACGTAACACGTAGTGAGTTCGGAAACATACCGTATGAAGTCTCCGAATATTCCGACGATGGATCCTTGTTGTTCCGAGCCTCCAACACGCTTGATCTTTTTCGTAGGTACGAAAACGGCTACTAGAGTCGAGTTCTTCGTCCACGAACCAAATCTTAGAGTTTGGTGATTGCTCTAGAGATAGTGCTATAGAGAGAGGGATTGTCTTGTGACTTATTGTCTGTCACCCTATCTTTTATTGGGATATCTCTAATCTTTATATAGAGATAATATTTAGAGACAGACTTTACCTCAAACACTTAGAAGATAAAGATGTATTTATCTCAAACACCTATGAGATAAATATTGTATTTATCTCAAACACTTAGGAGATAAATATCCTCTAAATAACTGTAATTATCCAGACTAACAAATACACATTATCTGTTAGTGGGCGGATAATGGGTCCACTGACTCAATTTATTAACAAATTTCAACACAGGTTCTTCTCTTGCGTCTCCGTGAATATGCATGTTTTATAGATTTTCATCGCTTCTAATTGACCCTCTCAACTTGTCAGCTAGTGTAATTAGAGTCAGGACATCCTTGGACATGCTGATATCAGGCATATATATAGCCGTCCTAATTTGTTTGTTCGTTAAGGCATTTGGCAAAACTTCCTAAAGTGGGAACCAGGGAGAAAATTTTAAACTTTCCTTGCTATATATTGCCAAGCTACTGACTATAAACATCTATACTTTCGCCAAAAACACAGTCCATATTCTCATGTTCTCTAGGTTTGGTAGGGTGCTCCATTCATAGAAGTAGAGGTGTCAAATGGGCCGAGCTTGGGTCGGCCTGGCCCAAGCCCATCGGGCCTCTAGCAAACCGGGCCAGGGCCGCTGTCAAACGGGCCAGGCCGGGCCAGAATGAAGGAAATCTGGGCCCAGTCCAAGCCCAGGCCCTAGGCCCAACATTTAGGGCCGGGCTTGGGCCGGGCCCGAGCCCAAAATTTTTTTTGTTATTCAAAATAATATTATTATTTTACTATCTATTTTGTTATTATTATTTAGTAATATAAATACTAGCTTTTTATATGTATTTTAACAGGTATTTTCTTACGCACGGTTCTAATACTAATTTATATGTAAGAGGGTGGAATTAGTCGGTTTGGTATTTATTGACAAATAAGTTCGGCTAATTATCAATTAGCACAAACTTTTTTACAACTCAACGCTTGCTTCCCCAATCACTCAAAACTTGGGCCAACTGATCAGGGGAAGTCAAAATCTAAAATTATGTACAATTTTAAACAAATGATTTTACCATCTTCCCTGGCCCTTGAAGCTGATAGTAAAGATTCAACCTACATGACTATAGCCTCCCACTTGCTGGCATGTTCCGCGAGTTACTCATCAACTGGAAGTTGACTCTTCCTTCTTTTTACACTTCTTACAAAGCAATGTATGTTTGTGCCTTCTCAAAATGTTGTATTGCTTAACTCAAATCTAAAAGTAATAGATCTGTGGCCACGAATATTTATTTGTTTTCTCACTAATGATATAAAAGTAATAGATTTCTTCTACATTTTAGTCATAGAAGGTAAGCAAATCCACCTTAGTTTAAAAAAAACTAAAAAGGCCATTTTTAGGACCAAAAGAGGGCCGGGCTGGACCAAAGCCAGGCCATTTTAGGGCCGGGCCGGGCCCGGGCTGTTTTTCAAAAAATTAGGCATGGCCCTGACCTAAGCCCTAAGGGTTAGGGCCAGTCCGGGCCCAAAAAAGGGCCTGGGCCGGCCCGCAAGCCACCCGGCCTATTTGACACCTATACATAGAAGGGAGCTGTGTTGCTCTTTGTAGTAGATGCACACCCCTTGAGGGACATAAGTTGAGACAGACACAGAGCAACTGACCTATGATACTTGCTGAGCTGGTGAATCCCATGGATTAGATGTCGTGAAGAGCCTCTGTCATTGCATACTGGTATATAGTGTGCCTTGGGAAGGCTGCACAGGTGAGCTAGCACTCTAGAAACTTCATCTATCCCAGATTTGTCTGCATCAAATGCTTTCCACCATGAAGGATTTTCAGGAATGGGTACTTGGAACCTCCTCCGTGCAGCAGCATATAAAACCCACAGGCAACAACTGCACTATGGAATCTCACACAAAGTTGTCCACAAGCTACTCAAGAAACACATGCAATCAAAAAACGCTTTCAACCATATTGGAAAGTAAAACCAGAATTAATAAGCAGAAAATAGATATAGGATATATGATCAATATAATCTAGCATCAGAACACCACAGTTTTGCAGAAAGAATAGTCTCAATGGAATATAATAGAAGTACTAAATTTTCTCGTTTTGTAATCACCTACAGTTTTGCAAGATTACAAGCTTCCTGTCTTAGATCTGGGGGTGTTTCAAGGGTTGGAAGATAACTTCGAATTAACTTATGAGTATGTTCCAGATGGCAGATAAAACCCATCTCTTTCGATAGACGTCTTTCCTTCACTATCAAATCCATCTTCAATTCTGTAAATTCTGTTAACAAAAAAACCTACATGTGCGATGTAGCTGCTTTCCAGAAAGTAAGCCCTTCCGAATCAAATTTGACACCTGATAGCTTCTACTGAATGTGAAAAGAATCTTGTTGTATGGAGGTAGGGAAATAAGTTTCATCCTAGATTTGTCAGGATGAAGTTGACAATCAACTTCTCACCTTCAGACGTGAATCCAAATGCTCGATTGGTGAGTTCTGCCTCCTACATTTGATTCTGAGGAAAACGCGAATGACTTGCCTTGCTGGCCAGGGACATTCTTCAAGCTTAGCAGCAAGCCAAACGCAACTAGCAGCAACCCACTGCGAGGAAATGAGAGTGGTCCAAATTGGAATGTAAAATATTAGTAACTTTCAACTAATTATAGACAATTGCATGGATAAAGGACAGACAAAACCTTCACGTTAACTCGAGCAAATGACTACTTGCAGCAGAACCTATGGAATAGGACCTGACAAGTAGCCATTACTGCTTGAGGCCTGAAAGCAACAGAATTAAGGAAATTTGGCAACCAATATATAGATCCCAACGTGTAATACCTGGAGATACCCAATAAGTAATAGGTGCCTCGCAAACCCATGGAAGTGGTTTTGCAAACTATTGCACTAGGAAACAGATGACCGCGTCTTACAAAACATGAATAAAACACAACAGCAAGGATACAGTCTAGTTACTCTAGTAAAATGTCACACTCTGAATGAGATCGCATCCATAGATTCTAACGGTTATTTTTGTGGTTTCATCCATTTCATATATTCATCTTTCATCAACGGTAAGTCCTTTGGTTGCTCATTCTCAGATAGAATGAGTCAATTGTAGTGTATATCATAGTTAGTCGAACCAATAAAGAAGCTGGGTACACTGTCGCAATGAACAGATCAAAGGTTTTAAGACCCCATTGTGACTTACGATCTTAGTTTCTCATCTAGCAAAAAATATTGGCAACTAAAAGAATATTTGGCAACTTATGTTGTGAAAATTGTCATTGCACTAACAGTCCCTCTCACACAAATTTGCAGAAAACATAAGCCAAGAGATGACAGATGCTCACATCAGCATCCAAAACATCTTAACAGCTATTTAAAGATGAAATCCCTTGAAAAATTACTCCCCAATTTATCGGACTAAACCCAAACAGTTCTGAAAGATACCGTCACAAACTTCGCTATAACACAAACAAAATTTCTAGAAGTAGATTTGAAGAGGGAAAAAAATGCTTTGAAGCATAAACACTCAAAAGGAAAGTGAATCAAATAAATTAAAACGCATCTACATCTTTACTAGTATTCAAACGCATCTGCAACAACTGAGAGAGCATTGTGAGAGAACAGAAGGAGTCAAGAATATATAAGATAAAAGTAAACAAACCTTAGTATGATAGTACTGGTGAACTTAAATAGCAATGCAGTTGATCTGCATAGTGGGAATTGTTAGAAGTGCTATAAGTTAATTCATACTAAGCAACCGTGGAATGAGATGACTGATCTTAGAAGGTTCTAGCTCTTGAAATCAGATTATGGACAAAAAAGTTGCAAATAACATTGTCATGATGTAGTAAACCAACCTACAGTTCAGTACCTAAATTCTAAAAGCAAGTGAATGCTGTGAACATATTACAAGCAATGGATTCGACAACATCTCACAGATTCGAATCAATAAACGAGCAGTTAAAAGCACAAAATATATATGCCACAAACAAAGTGGTGAAACTTGATGCTTAGATTGGTGTAAAAGCTAAACAATCCCATGTGAGAAAATGTCAAATAACAATCCCAAAACCATAAAGCAGAGCAGCGATGCCTTTAGTATAGCAAAGATCAAACATACCAGATTGACAAATACACCAACATCAACCCACTATTGGTGTACTAAAGCTACGCATCCTAGTGCCCAACGTCAAATGGACGACATGTAATGTTTAAGCTTAGATCATGCAACTTCTAAACAAACTGAGGTCCAGAGCTTTCATTGCCTAAATTTAACGTTTTCCTTCGTAACAAATTGTTCCCAGAGTTTTCCAACGATGAAGACCAAGAACGCTTGCAGTATGAAAAAGAATTTGGATAAAACATGACGTGAAACGCACTTATAAAGCATATAACAAGATTCAGAGCAAGTCAGAAGAGACTTCAGAACAAGAAGTCTGACCTGGCACCCAATCAGCTTTCAGCAAGGCATTTTTACCTTTTCCGCCCAAAAAGCCGAACCAATTGGCCCAAATGAGAGCCATGTCTCAGTCACCACCCCCGCGCCATGGAGCCAATCGGCTCTGGCAGCCTACAAATCAATTTTACAACCAAGAAACTGCAATTTCTTGGAACTTGGTGATTTCTTGCGCTTGCTGAAACCCTAATCCCTAAGTTCATGAAATACCTCTTTCCAGTTACCAGTCTAGGGTTTCGACTTCAAATCGAGTGTCACAAATAATGATGATTTCACCGCTAGCTTAAGATAAAATATGCAGCGTATTATAAAGGCACAACGGAGGTTACCGAGTTTCCAAGCCGTATGAAGGACCAGAAGTTCCTCCCACTGCCATGGAAACTACATGCGCATTCACTTTTTGAAACTCGTTAATTACGTTTCTTCTAATCTTTTGGCGATGGATTAAGATCTGCTAGTGTAACCCAAATGAGAGAGGGGGAAGAGAGAGAGAGAGAGAGGACCAAGTTCCTCCCACTGCCATGGAAACTACACACGCATTCACTTTTTGAAACTTGGTAATTACGCTTCTTCTAATCTTTTGGTGATAGATTAGGATCCCCTATTGTAACCCAAATGAGATAGAGGACCAGAAGTTCCTCCCACTGCCATGGAAACTACATGCGCATGCACTTTTTGAAACTCCTTAATTACGCTTCTTATAATCTTTTGTAGCCTGTTTGCGAGTTTTTTTTAGGAGAGAAAAGAGAGGAAAAGAAAGAAAAGTGACCCATTTCCTCCCTTTTCTCTAGTTTGTGAGTTTTTTTAAGGAAAGAAAAGAAAAGGGAGGAAAGTTTTGGCCACTTTTGTCTCTAAATCTTTCCTCCCAAAATTGGAAAGAAACGGAGAGAAAGAAAACTCTCATAAGTAATACTTTAATAATGCTTATATTATCTTTGAGATTATGATAACTCAATTTTTGATAACTTTTAACTTCCTAAGGTATTTTACAAAAAAAACCTATCATACCATTTATTTCAAAAAATAGAATACCAATTTGTGTTTTTTCAATAGCTAGTTCGTGTGTTTTTATTGTGGTACTAACCGGTGAAAACTTATCACGTTATTATGGTATAAACTTTCTGTTTTGTCCTTGATGACCAGTTTTTTTTCTCCGTTTGCATTATGTTCTTAGTTAGGATCATACTTTAAAATCTTTGTTTGAATTAGCACATTATTGTATAAGGGTATGTATGTAATGTTGTATCATTTCTTTTCTTTTCTTCTGAACTCACAAACAAAGGAAATGAATGATATTTTCCTCTCTCTCTTAAGCTCACAAACAAGATGAAGAAAAACTGTATTCTCTTCTCCTCCTTTCTCTTCTCCTCTTCTCTTCTCTCCCCTTCCTTTCTTTTCTTTGTCCTCATTTCAAAACTCGCAGACAGGCTATTGGTGATGGATTAGGATCCCCTACTGTAACTCAAATGAGAGAGGGACCCAAGTGAGACATTTGGTATCACTACAGCAGGGGATCTGATCCTTTGGTGATGAAATTGGAATGTAAGTAGTCATAAATGAACTGCAAAATAATAATTGAAGTAACTGCCAAAATTCAAAGTGAAGTATTGTCGAACTTAACTTTTAATTTTGTAGCAATGCTGACATATTGACTATTGTATTGACTTATAAACACCGTAAAATACAATGTGTTAAAAAAAATTTACTAACGGCTCTCCTTTTCCTGACAAAGCTTATACAAACTGCTAAAGTTACGTTTTTTATTCACCGTGTTTATCACATAACGTACAACTTAGCTCTTCCCTCACTCATCGCAATCTTTCGTGTAGGTAGGAACCGCCAAGAGCCTTCACCGATTTTGAAGAAGGCATAAAATCCGAACTTGAGAACCACTCTCATGATAAGCTTCAGCTTGGCTTGGTCGCTGTAGTTGAATTACCAACTAAATGAATCCAGTGCAATTAGATCTTCTTTAACGACAAATTTGTGTCTTTTGTCGTTTAAATCTTCTTTAACGACCAACAATACCACTGTGGTAATATTGGAGCGGACTGGGATCGGATAGCCGAAGGAGCTGAGACTTGACTTTCCAAACGTCTGGTTTGACCAACCAAGGCCTCCAACGTCGTCGTTTGCATCCTCAACTCAACGTTCCAAACCAAACCCCAACGGCTAGTTTCATCGGTAACGGTTTTATACGACCTAAAATTCAAATTTCCTTGATTAAGACCTCCCAAAGAAACAAAATCTTTCCTTCAAATACACCCCCAAAGCAAAAATCCCAAATTCACAAAATCAAAAATCCAAAACCCTACTGTAGACAGCTCCCATAAACCCCAATCTTTCCAAAAAAAACGAATCTTGGTCAAGAAAATGGTGTACACATACACACCCACATACTACACTTCGCTCCATGACTCAATCACCACCCTCTGCAAGACAGTCCTGCCCTTCTCCTTCAAGAAACGGCGCTTGCCCGCGATAGCCGCGGCCGAGCAGAAGCTGTCCAAGCTGCAGTCTGACAACCTCAAGTGGCAGCAAGATTCTTTCCACCAGATCCTAAACCTGATGGGTCTGTGGAAAGAGGGGATTTTGGATGAAAGTGAGGTGGTGGCTTTCAGATCGCACCTTCTTGATACGCTTATTGCGTCGGGTCTTGATTACGAACAGCCGGTGATTCTTAGAGATAAGTTGATCTTCTTGCAGGTTAGTTTTTAATGGGTGTTTCATCTAATGCTTCAATGAGACCGAATTCTAGAATAGCACATTGCTGATGTCTAATTCTATGCTCTTCTATTATTTTTTCCGCATTTCTTTGTCGCTAAAAGGTTAATACCCTGTCGCTAAAGACATCTCGCAGGTGAGCGTTTAAAAGGGTGTTCATAAATTGCTTAATTGAGATTGTATTCTAGTTATACAAATTGTTATGTCGTTCTGGAAATGTCTAAATCCACGTGTTTGTATGGTTTTCCACACGTTGTTTAGTTAATAAAAAGATGTTACATTTGTGACAAAGAAATCCTCTTGGTGGTGTTGAAAAATGCTTATTTGAGACTGGATTGTAGAGTGCAAATTGATATCACGTTTTGCGAACAAGTAAATTGACGCCAGTAAATGCTTTTCCGCACCTCATTTTCACGGTAATAGGTTGACCTTGAGTCGCTAATTGCACGTTTTAGTTAAAAAAAGATATAGGGTTTGGAGAAAGACTTCCTCTTTTATTTTACAACAATTGATTTGTCTTTAGAAGGGGCAACATATTTAAGTTTCTCTACTTGTAGGAACTGTTGTACGCGAAATGTATAACAGATGATGAGTACCATGCTTCGAAGAGGCCTTTGCTACAAAGGCTGGCAGTTCAAGGAGCTGAGATAGAGGCAAGAGACGTTATTTTAGGGGCAAAAAAAGCGAAAACAGATGATGAATGGTCAGATATAGATTTGAAGGATGAGCATTCTTTAATTAGTAAAGAGAGCTTGAGCTCAAAGAACAAGTCGAAGCATGGTTCAGCTATTAAGCAAATTAAAGGAGCTGCATCAGTGTTTAACTTCGTGTCCTCGCAGAAACATGAAAGACTAAAGGCAGACAAGGACGTCGCTGATATGGATACTACACACTTTGGATCGGTGAATCGCAACATTTCTCCGCTTGTGATTGCTAGGAATGAAGTAGGACTTTCCCAAGAGAACCCTTTTTGGGATAGCAATTTGAGGGAGACAGAGACTGAAGCACGGTCCATTCTCATGTCAGAGAGCTTGCCACCAGAGTCTGTCAAGGCTGAGAAGCGAAGTGGAGGCGACAAGGTGAAGAAGAAATCAGGCAAGAAGCAATGGGGATTTGATGGATTTAAAAAATGGAAGAAAAATGATTCAGAGGATGAAACAGCTCCATTGTCTGTGAATGGAAGATCGGATGGGGAACCTTATTTGGGCCGGCTGGTCGAAAGTCCAATTGGGGAGGGACCGGACACCAAGGAAATAAAGAGGAAGCTGCATGCAGATGGTTCACCATCTGATTTCTTCGTTGATAAGGTCCAACTTTCCACCAGCAGTCCTATTTTTGCAGTAGATCAAGTCTTTTAGATTCAATAGCATTCTACCCCTCAATTTTGATCTAGTTGCACTTGATCTCCGGTTGCTTAAGTGACGAGCCTTGGTCTAAAAGCCCAGCAGTATGGTCTTCATACTTCAAGTTGAGGGGTGGTGTCAAGTGCAACCAACCCCAAGTAGAGCGGGGCAATTGCTATTAGACCGAGGCTATTTTAGAAGCTCAAGAAGCTTAGCAAATTGAAAATCTGGCTCATTGTTACATATGTTTTTTTTTTTCGAAGTGTAGGTTCTAGGGGACAAAATAAAGAAGGAGCTATCAAGAATCCAGACAGAACTCAGCACAACAAACCTAAATGCTCAATTTTCGTAAGCAATTACTTGCCAGCTAATTTCATTTGGGCTTTATGCACTATATAGTGACTGTTCTAATCCATGGACCTGACTGATTTTTGCCTTTTCCTATGATGTGTATAAGGAATGACCAAATTGAAGCAATTTCAACTAGACTTCCAGTTGACAAGGCTGACCTGAAAAAGTTCTTCCCCAAGTAAGGCAACATCTTTCCCCCCTTTTGTTCAGTTGTGAGTGATGTTACAATGCATCTTAGTTATTGCTAGCTCAAAATGTCAGTTAACTTTTAAATTGATTCATTTTTATTTTTTTTTACAGAACATGGTGCGATCGGTATGGTGATGTTGTATTAGATGTAGTGAGAAAAGAGTTTAAGGACCATGTTGGAGAAACGAAAATTTTGCAAAATGCTGCCAGAGAGAAGCAAAAACAGAAACCATGGACAACTTTTGACGATGACGACGAAAACTGTCACCCGAATCTCTTTGTTCCTCAGGTTCCTTCATTCCCCGTGAAGCAATCAAAGCTTAAATCTTCAGAGGACCATCGCGTGTATCATAACAGTAGCAGTACAGATAAGTGGTTCAGGAACAATCCCTTCTTTGATGATCTGGCCAACTAAATCTAATGTCAGCCGAGGCCTGAAACGGAGATATTGCATGCTGGACTCGAAGAGGCATTGCTCTTCTTTGATGGGTAGGTGAAATGGAGCACTGTAATCGGTAGTATGTAATTGTTGTTTGTACTTATGAATTAGTGTGAAGTTATTTGAAGAATATTGTTCTTCAAGCTATTCGATAGATGTTTCTACTGCGAAGGTCAAACACAAAACGTGGACTTTATTGAACGATCTTTTGCTAAAAAATTGAACAAAAATCATGCAGAAGGAGCGCCACGATTCATCCTTGGCCATATTTAGCTTCCCAGGGCCAAATATTGTGAAGAAAGCTTTAGAAGGCGGTAAACGCCCCAAATATTAATACAAATTCGATATAATTCAATATTGTCCTTGTTTTTTGGTTTGCACAAAAGGGTCTTTGGAAGTAGAAAATAGTGGGTGGTTTGAGACCGGCGATCCCGACCACATTAAGACCGTTAGGTATATGTTAATCTTCTGTCTTGCTTAGTCCGGTCTCGAGGGATAAAAAAATCTTGCATGTTCTTTGTTATACGCCTGTAATTGTGATTTGTGGCCTCTGCAAGGGATGCACAGGAGCCAATGGCTCATCCTGTATCAAACAGGCCTGACGATAAGTATTGAAGAATATAAAAAGTAAGAAACTCTGCTTGGGAGCACGAATGTAATCAGCCTTGCATTGCGATAAATGGTAAGGACTTAGAAATAGTTTCTGCCAACTTTTCAAATATTTTGGAGAAGCAAATGAAGTTACTCTTTAAGTTGTTGGAACATGGGTATGAGTAGCCAATGAAGTTACCTAGTTTTAAGCTCATCCAGTCTCTTCCAAGTCTAAAATATTGCCTGGCTTATGATACTGGAACTTGCTGATTTGAGTTGATAAATTCCTCAAAACTAGTAGGTATCAGGAAAGAAACAGGAAAATTCCTTAAAAACT
Organism: Escallonia herrerae; assembly: GCA_033070095.1. Classification (NCBI taxonomy): domain Eukaryota; kingdom Viridiplantae; phylum Streptophyta; class Magnoliopsida; order Escalloniales; family Escalloniaceae; genus Escallonia; species Escallonia herrerae. The sequence goes on along the minus strand of JAVXUP010000496.1, from coordinate 367,854 downwards.
TCATTTACTTTCTTCCGTCCTCGAAAAGCCCAAGAAGAACTTGTTTGATTTGAACAGTAACGAGTATCCTCATATCAGCTTTAGCTTCAACCAAGACCAAGTCTCCTCCCTGCACGATCTTAAGGTATTCTCCACATCAATCCAGTGCATTCGGGAAAATAATTTTTTCCCTGAGTGCTGACCCAAACCTAAGAAGTCAAGGAAGGGAGCAACCCTTTTTGACCTCCAAACCAAGAAATAAAAATAAGAGAAAAGTCAATAAGAACTTAAATGGTGAGTGGGATCCTACAACGTATGTTGAAAAAAAACCAAGCTGCTGCATCAACACAGCATATAAAAAGAACATGTAAGGTCAATGTTAAAACCTTCAAGACGCAACGTGGTTCAGTTTGGCTCATAAATCTGCATGTTGAGATTAACATTTTCCTGGAGACATAATTGTAGGATCATAGCTATATTCTGGGCCAGCAAAATCTCATTTCCTAACCTGTGATTGCATTAAGCTTTACAAGGCTGAAACGTATGAAACGTTAGGCATAGAACAACAGTTTTGCCAAACATAACAGTACAAAACTGCTGCTACCATTGCACCAAGCAACAACCGCCAAGCATGTGCTTGGCCGCGTGCAACCGAATGCAACATTATACTTGTAAAGACTGGAAATACAACATTCCTTCAAAGGGCCGCCTTATTTACACGTTATATGTACATCTTCAATCTTCATTAAAGAGAAGGGATTTCTGAGTTTGAGACAGAAGTTTCTGCAAAACCTTCACGAACATCTCCTCGGCATAGAGGGCACACACTATAAACGGCAGGGAAGAAAAAAGGCAATGTGACGTCAGTAACAAGAGAGACGATAGAATTGAAATGAAGGAACAAGAAGGATTGATACCCGTGTATCTCTTTGAGCCATTTATCAACACATGACATGTGGTACTCATGGTGGCAGGGAAGAACTCGTATCTTCTCCCCTTCCTCATACTCAGCCAGGCATATGTAACACCTGAAGATGATATTACTCATTAACAAAAAGTTGGACTAAACAGGTAAATTTAAGCACTTCATATCAGCACCCCACGAATATGTTCGCTGCCTCACTTCCTTACTCCCTTCTCCTTCCTCCCTCTCCCCCCTCCCTGGAGCATAAGCAAAAATGGGAGGAACTTACTGCTCAATGCTATCGCCTGCCTCATGTTTGGTTTTATGATACTTCAGAGGTAAAGAATCAACAACCGACTCTGGAGCTGGAACTGAGACCATAGATAAGGAAAGTGACACAGGTTGACGATGGATTTCATCCAATACCTGCGATCATGATCAATTTTACCAATTGAGGAACTAGTCCCAAATTATTCAAGATACTTATCAAACAGAATCAACAAGTCAATATAAGAACGAGAAGTATACAGTTTTGGACCTTATGTGAGAAAACTATGGTTGGCCTAAGGAGCACCATGACTCAAAAGATGCACCATGTTGATGCCCTCAGTTATGCTTCCTATCTACCAAAAAGTACTCGAACTATTCACATGAAAAAATCATTATTTAGGGTTTTGCTTATAATCAGCGTCTCCTGTCTGCATACGCGTAGCGAGCAATACTACCGCAACGCCTCAGTAACTTCCTCAAATTCATTAAACCCGCCAACGCGTGTTCTGATCTATCAGCCTTACTTTAACAAACAATAACTTGGTGGTAACTGAGAATTTCAAAGTTTTCTACAACCAGTATCGTCCAAATCAAAGTTCTGAACACACTTGGCATATAATAGTCACTACTCAGAAAATCAATTAGTTGTTCCCCGTCTGAGAAGTTATATGTAATGTTGTCGCCAATTAGTTGTGATAGGTCCTTATAACAATTTAAGAGTGAAATCAAATATTTACAACTTAATACTTCTTGTTAAATATCTATACAGGTAAAATTAAATCTGACCAATAAAGCCCTGTAATTGCACTTTCAATTGCCAAGTGGTCCCAAAAGCCAATACCTTCCAAATTTAGGTGTTTAATGATCATCTGTGGCACACTTAAAAGAAACGAGCACTTAAATTAAACGAGGGTAACATAGTAGAAAATGTAAAAGAAGAAATACAGGACGGATACAGGGACATGTTTAGAACATTTAATTGCATATAGTACTTTATATGAGATTAGTACAAAATATAGGGTGAATATAGATTTTATGAAGGTTTAAATGGCGTCTACTTGAAAGTACTATATAGACTATAATTTTCCGTTCGGCTAACAACTGATGATGATGTGTGGTGGAAGAGAAGAGGAAAAAATACATGTGAAGGCCATTTAATTATGACCCACAGGTATTTAATTATGACCCACAGGTATGGCTCCCTCCCCTCCCCTCCCTCCCTCTCTCTCCCCTTCACCTAGATATGAACTCTGTCTTATTCCTCCTTTGACCTTCATCTTCCATGGCGAGAGATCTGCAGGGATGCCTTTCCAATCGGCGAAGTGGTGTGTCCGGTATGGATCCCGTACCGGTGTCTGCGTTGTGTTGTGTCGACACCAGTACTTTGCCCCAAAGTGCCGAGTCCATGTAATGTACAGTGGCTGTACTTGCAACAACTAGAAATGGGAAGAAAGTTGTACAATACCACTTTGCCTTCATTTGTCAAAACATGCATTTGAAAAGAAGTTGGTTTCTGGACCACATTGGAAATGAAAGTCCACTTGCAGGGCTTTGTGGGTCGAAGTTACTGTTATTAGGGCTTTGATGCAATTTACATAAGCTAGACATGATACAGCAGTGAGCTAGATGCAATACATGTCACCTGCATGAAAATTAGCAGCACACATGAGGCTGTACAAAGCATATGACCTCACATCAACACTAAGTGCTAGTCATCAACAGGGAGAACATGTCACATGAACATGGATTTTAAAACTCCCATTTAAAGTAATGGTATCTTCCATTAGACTGTCCATGGGAGATATGTAATTACACAACCTGAAAAAAAGTGTACAAGGTCTAAGGAAAAGTTCATAGATAAAGTATGACAGGCTACCAATCATGGACAGAGACACAAGATACATAGACAAAAAGCAAGGAAGATTTCTATAAAAGCTGGTGACAACAAGGAGAAAGCAACAAAGAGACACTATACTGAGACAACAAAGTGAACTAGAGGAGTTAAGGGTGTTCAAGGCCTATTAGCTGAAACAAACCAATTAGAGCAATAAATGCAAACGGAGCTGAAAGATAATGTAGCATAGAATTTAACCAAAGAGAACTTTTTGTTAGCAGATTAATCCCTTGATTAACTGGTAAATAAATAAAAGAAATGTGTAACACTGTTCTTGGAACAAATGTTGAAGTAAAGATACACACAAATGATCATACAATAATGCGTATCTATATATGTATATCCGTGTATATTAATCATAGAAAACTTGCAATGCACGAGTAATATAAAGACACGACCCCAACCCTAAATTCCTGAGTGTCGAAATCACAAGTGACAAGCCCTTAATTTCGTCCTCAAATCCCCAAATCAAAAGGCAAGCCCAGCTGCCAAGGCAATAGTGGCTTTTGCCAAGGCAATAACAAATATTCTGTTACTTTAAATGGACAGAAGTATCCTCATTTTTTAAGACCCTAGCCATCTCTCTGCTGCCAATAATTCCCCAGCGATGCATTCTAACTCTCTGTGCTGCTGCAACTCGTGCGAATACTGAAGACGACGAGCAGATCTATGTGAGAAATTGATGCTAAATATCCAGTTTTATTATTATGCAGAGATACCCTATTGACTTCCAAACTTGAAGAACTCGAAATAACTTCTGTATATGCCTGTGATTGTCAACCGGGGTGTAGCTCGGCCATTAATGTGCAGATCTCTCAAGGCTGAAAAATGTGGAGTTTCATGTTTTCTCCTTTCGATGTTCTCAGTTTTGCTGTAACTATGATTTTGCATAAAACAAGAACCAAGAATTTCGATTTCAGGTATTGTATTTGACTCTGATCAGGTAACAATCTTTGGCTTTTTGAAAGAGATTTAGCTATTTGTTCAAATTAGGAGAAAGTTTGCATTCTTTGTGTCCAAACTTCAGAGAGGCTTTGAGCAATTGAGCTCGTATTTCAGTATGACTAGGACATAAAAGTTCGTCATCTCCATGGGCGTTGGTGTAGATCTGGGATTTAACATTTGGTGACTTCTGTGATGTGGGTGCCATATATTGCTTGGTATTGCACTTCGGTAACGTTTCAACTTTCAAGCTTCAATTATGACGTAGAGGAAAAGGGTAAGAAAAGGGAAAGAGAAGCCGGGTTTTCCTTTAAGGGAGGGGTAAGCACATTCTTGCTTAGGCAAACGCCAGTATTGCTTTTGCAATAGGGCTTGCCAATCAGAAACCACAAGCCCTTAAATCCCGAAATCTCCACACTAGAATTTGGAGACGGAGACGAGAAGAGGGAGGACATATCTTGCTTCTCCTTCTCGTTCAAGGCTAAAAGGGACAGAAATTCAGAGAAGGAAGTGGCAGAGGAATCGGTCAGTTGCGATGGGTACTTTGATTTGATGATTCCTATGATTTCTTATCTTAAATTTTTTTTCTTATCCATTTTTCCAAACCATAAGAGAACTCCACAATTGAAACCTAAAACCCGAATTTTCTAAATGTAGACACCCGGTACCGGTAAGGAAAACCGAAATCACTATCCTTGGTTCTTTTCTACCACTGTAATCTCACCTAGAGACTTATGAGTTGCAAAGTTATAGACACTGAAAAACACATGCTGATTAGCGTCAAAGACGTGACCTTCACGTACCCAACATAATGTATTCTCAAACTTATGAACATGCCTAAGATGTGTATGCTAGTAGTAACGAAAAGCGTGTTTCTGACATCAGTGACATGTCTCCACATGACACTTCTCCTTGGGATAATGAGCAAGAATATGTGAAGTGAATCCAAAGTAGCCACTGCAAGGTTTTGTGCATAGATAACTGTGTAACAATCCGCAATAAGTCATCCAAGAAACGAAGTGTGGTCTTACAGAGACATCTAAGATTATAATCTCACAGCTAAATCAAAATGTAGTCCTAAGACATGGATCATTAAGACTGGAACATCTGTTACAGTACTGTCAACCTAAAGCAAAAGCATTCTGCTTTCTAATGTAAAGTGTTACTAGTATAAAAGGCCAAGAATAAGTCCAACAAATTGAAAGGTCCAACAAATTGAAAGGTTAATTTAGAGAAGTTGGTGCACTATTAGCATGTATTTAATAACCAGTACTCCTTCCGTCCAAAAGTAAGTGCTAAGTTTGCAATTGCACATACATTAAGGAATTTGGTCAAATTCTTTACCTTTCCAGTTCTACCATTATTCTACCTCCATCATGGTCCCATCAAATTTTCTCTCTCCTCCTCGCTCTCTTTCACAGTTCAACCTTTCAATCTCAGTCGAGATTTACTTTTGCTATATACCTGGTCTTTATAAACCGGTTGATTTTTCCTTTTTGTGCTTGGTTAAATTTGACAAAGAACACCAGTTGTAGAAGGTCGCCAGCTAAGAAGCACGGACTCGGGCGGATACGCGGAGACGGCATTTTTAAAGATTTTAGGCTACGGGTGCGGCGGGGATACGGTATATTTTATAAATATTTTTTTAATTATATATGCTTAGTATTTAATTTTTAAACAATTTAAATCTTAATAATCATAATATATGTGTTTGATATATGTGAAAAGATATTAATATTCTAACCAAAGTAGTGAGTTTTTAAGTTTAATGGGTTCTTTTGTAAATTTTAAAGCTTTCGACCAAATTAGTTAAGTTTAATGGGTTGTTCTATAAATATTAAAATTTTAAAACTGAACATAATAAAGAATTTATGTGGTATCACTTCTATTTTTATGAAATAGTGGGGTTGGTTTATATAATAACTTAACATTGGGGTCCTTACATAATATAACAAAACTAATGTCCTTAAATACTATGTAAATAATATAACAAAACTAATGTCCTTAAATACTATGTAAATAATATAACATAACAACAAGAAAAGTCAGCAGAAGAAGAAGAAGAAGAAGAAGAAGTGAAGAAGCACATCAAAGCAGTGGCGACTCTGAAGCAGGCGCAAGGCGCTCGCCGCTGCCGCAGTGGGTCGCCGGGACTCGGCGCACGGAGACGCCGCAGTGGGTCGCCGGTAAGTCCCCTCCTCCTCTTCCTTCTTCTTCTTCTCCTTCTTCTTCTTCTCTCCAGTGTCTCCTCTCAGATTTCCGGTAGCCGCCGGAGTTCCCCATGGTTGCCGGAGTTTCCAATGGTCGCCGGTGGTGACAGATCTGAGCCGATACGCACCCGATCCGCACCCGGGATTTAAGAAATTAAAATAATAAAAAAGAATGGTGGACACGCACCTGACACGCACCGGTGCCGCACCCGAGGCGCACCCGCAGCCGACGCGTATCCGGTGCCGGTGCTTCACCCTAAGTGCCGCACCGGTGCTTCATAGGTAGCCAGGGATCGAAGGGTGCAGCAGCTCGCCGGAGATCGAATGCTGTAGCAGATTGCTGGAGATGGCCGGAGATTAAACAACAGTAGCAAAGATGGCCGATGAAGAAAAGAAAATCGTCAGAGGAGTTACACCATGCCACCTAGTCGTCCGCCTATAGGCCATCTAGTCCGTATACACAAAGCCTAGCCCGCCTAACCGATTCACTTGATGCCTAGTCATCCGTCTAGGCGGTGGTGATAATCAAAATCTCCATAGCTGGAACCAATCTCAGCCACTACTACTACACCACCACCACACCACCGCCTCAACCACCACAAGATGTGGTTGTCCACGTCAAATTTGCCGCCGCCATGAGCCATATCACTACTGCCAATCTATAGTGGTAGCTCTTGTTTTTCTTTAGCCAGCAGAAATTGCAGACCTAATGAAATGAGAACCTGGATCAAGAACCGGAGATTGGATTTACTGGTTGGAGGTCATTAATGGTATTGGCGGTGTATTCAGTTAAAGAAAGATGTAAGATATAAAGAGATGAAAGAAAGGCTAGTGGTTCAAAGTATAAACTAATGAAAGAACTTAAAACAAAGCTGGTGGCTTTTCTTTATGCAGTAACTTTTTGATTGTTACTGTAGGGGTATATTTGGAATGTTGCTATCTTTTCTTTCCTAAAAAGGAAACCTAGCACTTATTCTGGGATATCACAAAAAAGAAATACTTGCACTTATTTTGGGACGGAAGGAGTACAAAGAAAACATAATGAAAACAGAAGCATGTAGGTTTTGTAAACTAACAAATAGATCCAACTGCTTGAGTGATTACCTCAAACAAAGCTTCAGCAAGCAGGACTATACGTGAAATACTTGCTCGAGAGCCAGTCTCTTCAGCCATCAAGATCGACTCACATGAGCATGTCCCATCAGGGTGAAGGCCTGATGGACAAATGATATTTCGACGATCACTCCTGTCACGGCCACCACGAAGTCTTTCCCAAATCTGAAATGAGTTATGCAGTCAACACTTGATAAAATAGTCAAGCGATAGCAATACTGATTTCAGTGAATAAACAAAAAGCACAAAAGGTGTGGTTTACCAACAAATTTGTTTAACAGAGCACATCGAATACTCTCGAACCGTGCAAAAGCATAAATACAAATATTGAAGAGAGTGTCCAAAAGAAAACCTCAGATCTTGAATGCCATCGCCGTTCATTAATGCTGTGACTTCTACTTCCCAGGTACCCAGTGTCACCTCCAATTCCATCATCAAAAAAATCACCACTAAAATCAAGGAGCCATCTATCATTAGGTCCTATATCATCAGAATCATCGGTTGAGAAAACAAAAGTCCGAGAATCACTATGCCTTCTAGAACTGCGTCTTGAAAAGGCATCCCAAAACAGTCTTCGACTATTACGTCTTGCTTCACGATGACTTACGTCAGCAGTGCTACTAGATAAAATGTTGGAAGTAATACTCACCACATCAAGCTGAATTACACCTTCATCTCTTCGATCTTGCTCCCTTCCTGACACAAGGAATCCTAACCCTGAAGGTATCGCCTCTTGAAGAGAATCATCTGTTAACGAGTCCGAAGTCACTTGTGACTGGGCAACAATAGCTGCAGTACTAGAATCAGAATCGTGGACAGCATTCACTTCGCTCGGATGGTTTTCAACTGACATCTCATCTGAAAAAGGATCTCCGAGCTCTTGTTGAGATGAACTGCTGCTCTGTCTAACTCCTGAATAAATCTGTGAAGTATCTTTGTCCAGTATTCTATCAAAACTACTACTTACGTCCATGCTGGACCTTCCATTCGCAGAAACTTGGTCTGAAGATGGTTGATTCTCATAGGAAGTACTAGCTCTATTACTACTGTGATCAACACTCAGTCGATGAGGAGCAATTGATTCCCTGCTCTCTGACAGCAGTTTCCCTTGGTTTCTCATCTCAACATTGCCTGAACCGTTTTCAGAACAAAAGCTCTCAGTGGCTACCACACTGCTTCCTGATGAGACTGCAATTTCAACTTTTGGACTGGTTAACCCAGTTTCTATCCCAGATGCTAAGACAGATTCCTTTATAGGGCTATGGAACTTGTCAACAATCGAACTATGTTCTGGGGACCTCACAAGTAATTCAGCTGGGTCATCTTCAATCTACAGCAAACAAAGGCAGTCAAATAAATTCAGGTCTAAACAAATTAGAGTTTCTTAATATAAGTTCGCCTGTGAACAATTACAAGGCCATGCCAAGACACACAAACACACGCACATAGAGGTGGAAGGAGAGGAAAACCCATTATGAGTACCAGGTTATATTCATTAACAATTTTTTTGGAGATAAAAGCAGACCTCAACACTTAGATATCGTTCAAAAAGCAGGCATACGGGAACTAGAAGTCCTAATTGCATGATTGCTTCTTTTATCGATGTAAATTCTGTTTAAAACTAACAAACAGGTCTCATTCTCTAGCTATGAAGCAGATCGCTTCATAGCTGAATCTTTCATTTGAGAGAAGTACCAAAATGCAAATGCCTTTTAATGATGGACAAGGAAATCCAGAGCCACACATTATACTGGGCACACTGATGGGAATAGTTTTAGAAGTTAACAACTCAATCAATTGTTTACACTCTGCACTACCTTCACTTACATGTTATATAACATTTTACATCTTGTTTCAAATTTAAACTTCATTGGTCTGTCCTCTTTCCCAGTGCCACCACTAAACTATAGAAGCGCTTGCACCACGTGCTAGAGTGACTACACATTGTACAAAACTCATTATGATTTATGATAATCTATCTTGGCCGTCTCTCAACTTATACTGCCTGTTCAACTAAAATATAGTTCCACACATCAAATCCTAGTTAAGTATCTTCATCATGAAGATTGTTATGTAACATTTTATATCTTCCTAACATTGTTCATGTTATGGTACAACGTGGAGAAACCCAAGGGGGAATTGACATGGTAGATGCAAAGCATAACCAACAAAAGATTAAGAAAATTCTTAAAGCTCCAGAAAGTCTTGATCGAAACAACTATCTTCACATGTTAGCTTGAGCCCCAACTTAGAAGTCATTTCTAATTATTAGGACTGCAGAAATCTAACCTCCTTTCTTCCAACAAAAAACACAGCCAGTTTGACTTTCACGGGAACAGTAGGGTCTCGTTGGCATTTGCCACGAGCATTACTACGATCATATCCATCATCAGAGACTGAAACATCTAAAGAGAGTGAACAGGTCCGGCAGCTGGTGATGCATACTGTTTGGATTACGTTTTAATACCTCCATTTATACTTTCCGTCCCTTTTGACTTTTTAACAAGTCCCAAAATACGGTATTTGACGCGTACCCTTACTCATTATATGTAACCTTCTCTAACTCCCCAAATAAAAACCACTTAATTCATTTTGTAGCACTATTTAAGCCTAACCCACTGTATATGAATTGAAAATTTTATCTTATCAACACCTACTAAGGTTGGTTTAAAGAACCTGGTGCAAGTTTCCTGAACCTTCAAAAGTCATATATAAGATGCTAAGTTCTAGTTCGGATGTCACGGTCTTATCTAAATCACAGGAGGAGCCAACGTCAACAAACCATCTGAAAACACCCTAAACATTTTAAAACATTTGAAGACTTCAATAATAACTTCTCATCAAATCGCTTCACCAAATATAGCATGATTCAGCTCATTTGAAGCACCCAGCAAATTTCGTTGCATTATTGAAAACCAAATCAAGAAAACCACCCATTTGACCAAATTTTCTTTCTTGGAACTCATCATCAGATTCAGATCATTTTAATCCAAGAAAATCCCAACCCAAGTACCCAACAAATCGTATGCGGCAGTTTATCAATCTGATATGTACCAAAAATTTCAAAATATTACGAAGAAATTATTAGGTATGATAGAAAACACATGAAGATAAAGAAAAACAGGACATCGGTATGGCAAATTAATGCTTTTGTTTGAAGTGTTAAACTGTGTGTTGATCATGATAATAATGATGTGGGTTCACCTCGAGGGGCGCGTGGGAGCTGGAGGCACCGCAAACGAGAAGAGAAGAGATAAGGGTGGCGCGTTTGGTGGCGCGTTTGGTGGCGCGTGGAGGGCGAGAGCCCGGGCGGCTACTGCTCGAACCCATCGAGGTTCTTCTCTTTGAGAAACCGAAACAGACGTGGGTTTGCCTCTATGATTTGTAACTTTGTATGGAGAGAGAAGACAGAGATGGGTGGTGATAACGGAGGCAGGCGTATGCACACAGCTCAAACTTTGAAGAATATGTCACTTTTGCTATTCAAACATTAAACAACAACAACAACAACAAAGCTGAATAATTTAGGGGAAGCAGTCACCTAAAACGATGGGGACTTGTAATAATAGTACTAATTTAGGAATGTAAGAAATCTGTATTCCTTGCTTCTATTTTTTAATCTTTCTAGTTAAGAAACTACATGTACCGTCGGAGACTTGAGTGGTGTTAGAAGTTCGTTTTATTGATGTGGCAGACAATTTTTGAGTTGAACGAGTCAAGTGCCCGTTTAAATCTATCTCGTGGTCTGCCCCATTATAGGATAAACCTTCCAAGCGGTCGGTAAATCACCGTCCGCTCTATAATTGGACAGGTGACGAAATTCACTCAAAAAAACAAAGGCAGTCTAGGCCGCTCACGTTGATAACGTGGATGGCCAAATCACCCCTAATAATTTAGCTAAGTTACTAGCGTTATCATTTAATCAGTCCTCCCCCCCCCCCCCCCCACACCCACCCCCACACACACACACAAAACAACTATCCGCTCTTATTTGACTATTTTTACGCACGTCCAATATCCTTTCCTTGAGCGTGTAATCATCCCATATTGAGATATTAGAATGCAAATCCCTCAATTAAACTCGTAGCGGAGCTTATTCATAATGGCCATTAGAATATACAGAAATTGCATGAAATCTTTCCTGACAGTATTTGTAAGAGCATCGAGAGTAATCATGTTTCAGCTGTAGGTATCCAGACAAACTTGTTTAGGATTCATCACCTTCTGGCCACTACACTGTCGAATCTGGCTATCAATTCCTTTATCAAACATTAGCAGAAAAGAGGGAAGTAGGAAATCATAGAGAGCATCTGGGTACAAATGTACCATCTAAAACGTGGAAGCGCCTCTGGAACCTACATCTCCCGCACAAACTTCAGTTATTCATATGGCAACTTTTAATAAACCGATTGTCAACAATTATTTTGTGATTGCCCACAAATAAGAGTAATATGGTTCGAACTAAGTATTGGCATTAGAATAGACTGGGATCGGTAGATGTATTTAAATGACTTATAGCCCGGATAAATCAAGGAAATGCAATGCAGTCCAACGTAGTCAACATCATCTTCTCAACTTTATGGAACATCTTGCTAGACCGTAACAAGAAAACACAAGTACCTTGATCCCATATCGATCATAAGGAAAGCACAGATTTTGGCATGGGGGAAATATATGTATGTTTCATAACAGTAGGGACTTCATATAGTTATCATTGTCACAAATTAGGGCTATCTATCTGTGCAGCAAAGCCTCTTAGAACCCAATAGGTCGAGCGTGCATACTTACCACACTCAGGATCCTTTTACTTCTATAGTCTTTTCAATTTTACTAACTTATTATGCGCTAAAGAACATAATTTAAAACATATCTTCATCTATACTAACGCACAATGTCTCATTGACCAGAATAGGGGACTGGAGACCATTAGTGCTGTAGCAACACTAATCTCATATATATGTCATGTCAGTTCATATTTTCATGTTTGTAGAGTATTCAAAGAAAGCCGACAGTTACTAATTAACTAAAGCAACTGAACTCACCCTTTTAATTTGCATGCAGAGCGAGATCGGACGTTTCTATGACCTAGACCACCATAGGTTTAGATGCCCTCGGATCTGGTTTTGTACAAGTGAATAATGTTTTAACCTTCCTTTCCTTTGTTTTAATATTCCTTTTGCTTTATATTATTGTAAAAACTGATGTCACTCGACTAGAGGTGTCAAATGGGCCGGGCGGCCCGCGGGCTGGCCTTGCCTGGCCCTTTTTTTGCCAGGGCCGGCCCTGCCCTTTTTTGGGCCCTGACTGGCCCTAACCGTTAGGGCTTGGGCCAGGCCTAATTTTTTGAGAAACAGGCCCGTGCCCGGGCCCGGCCTGACCCTAAGTTGGCCCGTTTTAGGCCGAACCCGGCCCGGCCCTCTTTTGGCCCTGATCTAAGAGTTCAATCTAGGTAGATCTGATAATGAAACCTTGGGGCTTAAAGCATTTTCAACAAAGAAATAAGCGAACTGAAGCATTCATTGGTAGGTCTGTACAAATGATGGTAACTTTTACATTTACTAAATTATTTTAGTTCTGCTTGGTTCTTTTCTCATCTTCATTCCTATTTTTATGCTGAACACTATTATGCTGACAATATATTAAATTCTCTTTTGTGTTCCTAGTGAAAAGAAGCCAACAAGAATAGCTTGCAACCATGCTTTCTGGTGACACTTCAATCCTCAAAACTCACTATGACATTCTCGGGGTGAAGGAAGATGCATGCTTAGAAGAAATCCGTACAACCTACAGATCTGATATCCTTAATTCCCATCCTAATAAGATGCAAAAGGCAACTGAAACGTCTTACCCAGAGCACGGCACAAGAGATCGGTTTTTGGAGATTCAGAGGGCCTGAGAACTCCTTGGCAATATACAGTCACGTGGAGTTTATGATACCAAGCTGCGGGCGTTGAGACAGGATGCCATTGGCGCAAAAGATGTCACCTTTGAGGATCTGACGGTTGAAGATGCTGGTGATGTCGTGGAGTTTTTGTACCATTGTCGATGTAGTGATTACTACTCCATCGACTCTCTGGAGTTGGGTGAGATGGGATTTGTATTGTCAAGGGACAAGAGTACGATTTCCTTACAGTCACGAAATGCTTTGCCAGCATCTGTTGTTCTACCTTGTGGCTCTTGTTCTCTCAAAGTCCGGTTATTCTTCAATGCTGCAAATACAACCCTTCAAAGGGACCATCACCTGTGATTTTAGAGTCCTTTTTATTAGTTTGCATTATTTTCTTAGGGTCATATTGACGTGTTGGCTGTTTGTAGATACAATTGAGTGGGAGATTGTAGAAATGCCATGAGAAATTACGTTTGTTTTCAATTTTATTGATTTGCATAATAAGAAAATGCAAAAAAAAAAAAATTGGGCCTGGGCCAGGCCCAAGCCCGGCCCTAAATGTTGGGCCTACGGCCTGGGCTTGGACCGGGCCCAGATATCCCCAGATTCTGGCCCGGCCCAGCCTATTTGGCAGCCCCCTTGGCCCGGCCCCGGCCCATTTTACTGGAGGCCCGATGGGTTTGGGCTGGGCCGGCCCATTTGACACCTCTACGCTCAACCACTAGCAGCACGGATGGCTCAAGTCTTATTAATATAAACTCCTCCTCTTAACCAAAAAAAAAAAATTTCCTTTCTTAAATACTTCTTCTTTATCTAGCTCCTCATTAAAACGGTCTAAAGCATTGTTGAGCCTTTAATTTATCTTAATACATCGTAGTGCCAAAAAAAAAATTTAAGGACAACCCAAGTTATAGGAGCCTACAATGTCCCACAGAGCAACAAATGATGGCCGCTATATTTGCTCCGCGCTCTCTAATAAGTGATATTAGAAAAGTACCGTTACAAAAAAATATCACTAACCGATTTTATTAATAAATGATTGCTATATCAAGCTGTTATTCCTGCCACGAGTGTTGTTGCAGCCAAATTTTTTTTCTGTTCCACCGTATCATCATTTAGATCGGACTTATTCACACACTTCGAGAAGATGGGAAAGAAAGAAGAGGAAGAACCATCACCACTACTCTGTAAGCAAAGCATGTAACGTGGCATGAAGGATTCATATTGAGAAACACTCTCTAGCTTGGAACATTAGGTAGAAATACCTACCATAAGCAATCCATGGGTTTGAGCCATTTGACCAGCAGTTGTGAAGAAGGAAGATAAGGCACCAACCGACCTCATCCCCCTACAAATTCAGACGCTCACACAATCGTTTTGCCACAGTCCACAGAGCCCTTTCCAGCACCTTTGTACAACCAAGTTCAACAGGAAGAAGAACAAGATGCACAAGCAACCAGGACCACCACCACCTGACCCCCACCACCCGCCGCCGCCTCAGCCGCAAGCCCCGCCTGCTGGCCCTCCCCATCACGAGCCTCCTCATGGCCATGGCCATGGCCACCCCCCGGGTCCGGGACCACATGCACCGCCACCGGGCCCTCCTGAGCCACACAAACCGGCTCCACCCCATCATCGCCCCCACCATCACTGAACGACTTAACATCTGGTAGCGATGGCATGGCCAATGAATCTTATGTACGGAGGTTTATGTTTTGCTTTTCCAGTTTGTTAGTGTGTGGGTGAAGCAGGAGTTGTCTGTACTGGAGTTTGGGTCGTTTCTGTATTACCTCAGATGATGCATATTATTATGTGATAAATAATGATATTCATGGCCTGTTTTTAAAACTTTTGAATTATACATTAAAATCTTATGTACAATTCAAACTTTTTTGTGATTTTATCGTCCAATACACTGACATTTATTTTAAATAGATGAGCTTCATTTCTTCTCTTTAACAGAATAATTAAATCTTAGAGGTGAAATATAAATAAGAAATCATGTTGTGCCTATAGCTAATTTGATAATCATATTGAGGAACAAAAAATAGAAGTTCAATTATTTTTAGTGTACAAAAAAGAGAAAAGGATAGACTCCCACTGATCAACATGTGCGGAAAATGTATTGAGATTAATTTGTTTTTATATTAGACATTTTTATTGAACTTGTATAAATATCTTTTGAAAAAAATTTGTACATCTCAATGGCATGTTGATAACGTTGACGACATGTTAGTTTAATTTTGATAGAAAAAATTTTGGTTTATTTTATTGTAGACCATAAAGCTTATAAAAGTTAACCAACATTGCTAATTGATTAAATAACAATGAGGTGCTGTTTTTAGAAGTAGATAGAATACATTTAACGTATACGGACAAAATAGTTGATGAATACGTTGGCAATTCTATAAGGTTCAAAAAGGTTAATAAATAAACATGATTAAATAGGATACCTCAAAATCGATCATACTACTAAGTAAATTGTTGAACAAAATTTTATAAGATTTTAACAAACTAGTAAGGATCACGTGCTTTG
Source organism: Escallonia herrerae (assembly GCA_033070095.1). Taxonomy (NCBI): domain Eukaryota; kingdom Viridiplantae; phylum Streptophyta; class Magnoliopsida; order Escalloniales; family Escalloniaceae; genus Escallonia; species Escallonia herrerae. The sequence continues at coordinate 352,119 of JAVXUP010000496.1, read as the reverse complement.
TACGATATATAGTGATTTAAAATAAGAATATTTTAAATTTGGTTAAAAATAATTAAAATTAATCAATACGACTATTATAATTAAACGATAATAACAAATTAGTTGTTAGTTACTAATCAAATATTCAAAATATAAAAAGTTCATTTTCCAAAACATAGTCTTACTTTCAAACCCGAATTTTTCATGTCAATTATCACCAATAATTTTTACTATTTATCACACTTATTTTTTTATCACATCAAGTTGCCGCTAAACAAAATTCTGACTATTTCATATTATATCATGTTATCTAAGGTACACTGACATTACAATTAGTCTCAAACATCTCCTACAATTCTCACGAAACACTACAAGTTTGATTGTACAACAATAAAAGTGAAGAAAGTTTTTAGAGATAATTAATATCAATTGTTTATATTAGAGTATTGGCACTTTTTTCTGCAAGTATCACTATTAAAGTTCAAAATATCATCACTTATAATTTTCAGTGTCATTCATTACCTATCATGTTTCTTTCTATCCAGTTATGACCATTTCTTGTAGCGATGATTATTGGGGGTCAAAATATCACCTGCAGTTTATTTGCTTTTAATAATGATCTATTCTATAACTCTCTCAGTCCAATTTTTTTTTTTTTACTGTCATTAAAAAATTGATCAGTTTTTCAAATTAAAAAAGATTTTGTAACTGTTTTTACATGTTTACCCATTGTAGACATTTTTTTTATTCTAATTCTCTCTCCACATTTAGTCATTCATCAACCCATTTTTCTCTACTTAATAAATTTTGTCCTGTCCCTCTCTTTCTTGGGATAGAATGAGAAACTCATAAAAGTAAGACTTATATCTTAAACAAATGTGTGTCAAATATGATCAAATAATTTGGGACGAAAGGAGTATAAGTTTCATGTATCTCTTATTTTAGGATTAAAGTACAAAGCAAGTCTTTTTTAACTTTTTCTATCTTTAAGTTCCAACGTTCGAGTACAATTTGTCTAAAATAACGCTTAATCTTAGTTATACTTTCTTTTTTCTACTTTTCAATTAAAAAATTTATAATGTAGTCTAAGTTTATCTTAATAATATACTCTAAAGCTCTCTTTTATATTTATCTAACATGACCTTGTTCATCGTAGCAGTAAAAAAAAGACTATTAATTTAGTTGTACATGTAATTTAGCATATATTTACCTTAAAATTTTTATTTTTAATACAGACTTTACCTATTCATCTAAAAAGTATATATACATATGTGTCCGTGTGTGTCCTTTTGATATCAGATAGTGGTAATGAATTAAGTAACTTCAATAATTTTCACCTACTTATATTTTTCACCCTATATTTATATATACGCATTAGAGTTTTAATATAAATACAAATTCAACAAAAGTTCATCAAGAATAATTTGTAACCCAGATCATTCATTAAATAGAGATCTGTATCATCAAAATAAAAAGAAAAAAAAACATATTACCTATGTCATAAGGTTTTGAGAGTTAAGAAAATTATAGGGTTAATTACATCCATGACCTTGAGGTTAGGATAAAATTACAAGTATGCCCATTAGTTAGAACAAAAACACTTATGTCCGTTGACCGAACGAAAATACTGAAAGGATGTAAAGATCAAAATGTCCGTCACTTAGGAATGTAATTCTTCAAATGTCATTCTCATCCCTTCATCTCACCCATATAGCCCCACCACCACTACCACCACCATCATCCATTTAGATTTTTGAGCTCCAACTCACACAAAGACAACATATATATGCATCCACACACACGCGTGCACCCATTCACACACATAGACGATACGCACACATACCCACACACACGCGCCCCTTCCCCTTCCTCCCCCCTAACCGGCCACAACCACAACCATAATTACATCCCACCATCATTATGTTCTTTAACTTTTTTACTTTTTTTCAGCCTTCTCACCCCAATCAACTATCACGGCTTTCTTATCCTACTCACTTGCAACAAACCATCACAATTCAACAAACCAAATGAACAGAAATGAAAATTTGAATTTTGGGATTTAAAATTTGGAAGAAGATGTATAAAATTTCTTTTTTGCATCAAACTATTACTCAACACCATGGCAACTGCCACCATTAAATACCACCAGAGCAGCCTTCTGCCATCGACGTTCGCTGGTGCTGGGATGATGTGGTTAGTAAGGCTGAGCCAGTTTGCCGACTTTCACGCTGAGTGCTTGCCGAGGAAGGTGCAGTGACGGGTTGGGGGAAGAATTTGGGTTAAAACCCTAATTTGAAAATTTAGGATTTGTAAATTTTTTATATTGCATATGCCTTATAGATACAAAATGAAGGGAGTATCAACATTTAAAAAGTACGTATTGACATAAGAAAAAATTTATATTTTTTAACAGATCAATATGGCTTTACCTTTTCAAATTTAATATCATTGATTGTAATTCACCCTAACATCGAGGACATGAGTCCCAAAATTATAAGAATCCACCTAGTCGAACTTGTAGATATTCTGGCTTTAGCATATGTCAATAAATTTAAATTTGTAGTTATATGCAAAAGTTAATAGAGGCAATAGCTGGTGCACCTTAATTTATAGAAAAAAAAACATGATAATAGCTGGACTTAGGAACGATTCTCTAAGATGAAGAGACAATTAAGGTGCTCATTTTATCGATTTTGATGTTGATAAGTTTTAAGGTTATGTTTTGATAAGGTTTCTTTAAAAGTGAATAGAGACTTACTATCATATTTATACGATTGGCCTAGATCCACTCCCACATTTTTGTCACTTAAAGATACCTTAGTGAACTTTTAACTCCTTTAGTAGCAAATTATTTATGATTAACCAAAAATATTGTAGTTTAGGCTCACCTTCTTAAAAGTAAAAATACATTTAAGTTTAGTAAACCTTTTATTTCTAAAAGGGTATTTTTAATGAAAAAATATGTAGTCATTTTAATCATTTGAGATTATTTTGTACGCTGGGGCGAGATCGTTACCTATTTTGGTTATATTAATAGTCTTTTGTTACTAAAATATGCACTAATGGACCTCTTTAATGTCAAAATGTTTAAAATTAGCCAAAATAATAGTAATTTACCTCACCTTTTAAAAGGTCAAAACATTTAGAGGACTTTTTAACTTAAAAAGAATATTTTAAAAAAATATTTAGTTATTTAACCCCTTGCATATAAAACTTGAGAGTTTTCAAGTTAAAAAAAGTTATTAATCATTTGAGCCAAAAAAAATTGGAGTCTTCATTAATTGAGGTTCATGTAATCCTATCACTTTATAAGAGTGAAATATGTGAAGACAATAGCCATATAAAACATGTTATCATGTAAATATATGATACCTCAGGATACAATGCATCATAGAAAGACAATAATCATATGAAGAATATGTTGTCATGAAATAAGGGTACTCCAATAACTCTAATTCGAATATAGGATTGTGTACTTGCCACGAACTCAGATTATAATTAAGAACAAAATTGTATGATAAAATCAATTCTTATGCATTTAAATTTTTTTAAAGAAACTTCAGTTTTACTATAGTTTTCTTACACCATGTCTATAATTGAAATCTAGAATTAAACTTGAGTTTTATGATAGTTTCAATGTACAAAAATTTTTGCATTGAAATATATGTACATGCACAATTATTAAAATTTGTAGCATACATATCAACATACAAATTTGAATTACAAAATGTACAAAGGATTAAGTTTCTGGTAAAATATTCAATCGAGTTTAAGTAGATTATTGTTTATATTTTGAAGGCTATAGAAAATATTATTCTCTACAAGTTGTTTTCATTAATCAAAATTGATGGAGAAGATGTAGTAGGTTTAGGTAGTATATTCTCTACAAGTTGTTTTCTTTAATCGAATATGACAGATAAGATGTAGTAACTCTATTGTAATTTAAGTCAAAACATCTCTTTACTCTGAAAAAAACATATATTCCAATAAAAATAATTTAACGAAAGAGACAAGATATTATATGAAAAGTAAAAAAAACACCCTTATTTTTTAAAACACTTATTAAAAATAGGTATTTAATGAAAAAAAGTTTTTAATCAAAAGTCAAAACAATCCTTAACTCTAACAAAAACATATATTCTAATAATGGTATTTTAAGGAAAGATATTTGATACCCTATGAGAAGTCCAAAACACCCTCATTTTTAAATAAAACTCTAATTTAGAAAGGGTATTTAATGGAAAAAATGTTATAAGTCAAAAACACCCTTACTCACCCTTAATCTTTTATGAAAATATCAATTAGAAAAGGATAATTTAAGGAAAGAAAAGATTAACCATTTAAGTCCATACGTGCTTTTATATATGTATAAATTATTTGACAAGTAGATTCATTAATAAGTTAGATTTCTCTTCAAATATATTAAGCTTTTTAACCCAAGGTAGACTTCAGAATGCTTGGTCTAGCGACAATTGGAATACAGACGATGCAAGTGAGTTCATTGGTTATAGATTTTGAGGCAAGGGTAAAACGAAATAAATAAATGTTTTTAGTTTAAGTAAATCGATATCCCATAAAATCCGACCATTTTTCATCTAATTTCACACTATAAAAACAAATCTAGTCAAAGCCTGTAAAATTCAATTCCAATTCCTTTTTTTAATGTTTCAAACAACAAAATTTGATATGAAATTCCATCAGTTTTGTGGTTCCAGACACACCGTAAAACTTTAATTATCATAACATAAGCACGTTACATAAAAAGATTTGTTTAAAAGTTCTCTAACATAAGATCACTTGAATTTAACTTATGCTTTATTTACTAAATTATGTAAATACATTTGTTTATGCCAGATTCCTTAGAGCGCCCATCTTTAGAGCTCACATGTTTGTCCACACCTTAACTTGTGAAGATAATGTGAAAACACGTGGTGTAAAAATAATTGTCTCAACATTGTTTTCAAGTATCACAAGGTTTTAGTACTGCTTTTCTCTCTATGGATCTCATATGGAATTCGCATACTATGATGTCACTGACTGAATATTTTTGTGCAAAACCTTAGAGTAAGCAAATTATAGACCGAAACTTAAATAAAATTTTTAACCAACTTATTTATCGAGTTAGATTAATCTTTAAATATACCAAGATTATCAATAGAGCAGGAAGGTGACTTAACCATAATACATCAGACTTACATTTGTCCTATATGTATTCTTTGTATGTCAAACCTTCAAGGTGTAAAACTAATGCCACGTGCCCCCACCTCTTCTTGACTAAGAGGATGTGGAGGCTATGCCCTAAATAACATAGCAAGACCTTAGACACGAGTCATACTCCTATTCAAGCAAGGTCTAAAGGAGAGTAGATCGGAGCGGAAAATATAATTTAATTAAAAACTCATATGTTGTAGTGTCACTTAAGAGGAAGACGAAAGACTGTGATTGTGCAAGTATAAAGCCAAAGGTAATGCATTTGTCAAAACCGTCAGACAAACTAGCATATTTTATACTTAGACACTGTTTACCTAAGCAAGCAACTTTATCTTAGACAATTCATAAACAGTCATCTCGTAATGCTTTGGTTAAAGACTTTGTGGCTTCAAGTGTGTTTTCGCTAATGTTTATCGTTTAAGCATTATTAATGTAATAATCTTATTTCAGTGCTTTCATCTGGTTTAATTAGGAGTAGATTAACTTCATATAGTATTGAAAAGTCCTTAAGCTTTGGGTAAAAGAAACATGAGAACTCTTTTCCATTTTCTCAATCACATTTGAACGAAGTCACTTTAGACCAAAATCTAACTATTTATATGAAATTTTTTTTCATCAAAGTACTTGTGTCAGCCAGATCTTCGCATGCCCTTGCATTACATTTTGTCCAGATTGGAGTATATTCAACAGAAAAATGGCTTAAAGATGCAAATTTCCTCATGTGGATACGAGCTTGCACTACATTCTGGTCATATGTATGGTTAAGGGTAAAATTGTACACTGACCAGTACTTTTTATATCTAAAAATACAGAAAATGATTTATTGAATTGAGTTTTTCTAGTCAATATCCATAGAAATGTGACACATTCTTATGTGAAAAATTAATTAGAGACATCCGATTTATATGATTAAAAAAAATTCAGATGGAAGTTTCCGAGATTTTCAACAGAGGATATCGTCTTCTACATGTTCTTTTCATGGAAGGACCAAGTTATCCCACGTTGAATCCATGCAACAAGTCCAAACATTTGGTGTTAGGATGTGTGCTATTAAGAAGAGTTCCGGGGAATAAAAAATGGATCCTTCAAGAGTTGTTATGAATAACATTTTTTTTTAAGTACGCCGATCATTTTGATATTGTATCAAGTCAATTGAGAGTCCTGCTTAGTAGCTGATTATGAGTGCGATTTGGACAGGGCCTCTGTGCTCTCCTTCGTCCAGTTCTCTAGTTCTATCTTCTCTTAGTTTCTACATCTGAGTTCGTTGTCAGGTTTGGTGAAACTATGTCAAATCCTAGTGTTGTTTTTTCCAATTTGGACGAGATCCCCGTCTTGGAGCGATGTGGTAACGTAGCTCTAATTGATCAAGATCAAATCCTTCCTCAACTTGAAAAATGAAAGAATACCTTGATTGGTAAGTTTGTTGATCAAAGAGTTTTCACCCTCCATTTGGTTCAGTCAGCGGTTAATTAGTATTGGCATCTTCTGGGCACTGTGGAGGTTGAGCTTGTGGGAAACTATTTTGCTTTTCACTTCATTGACCATGTGGATTTAGAATGCCTTCTTGATGAAAGTCCTTGGAATATCAATGGAGATTTTCTCCTGTTAATCCTTTGGCAACCTTTTCAGTGCGTTCCCAGGCTTAACTTTTCTTCTGTTAATCTTTGGATGAGACTCAATGATATGCCTGTAGAATACTTTTTCTATGAGTTTGCTCACAGTTTTGGTGATTATTTTGGAGAAGTGTTGGCGGTGGACTGGTCTAATGTTTGTCAAGACAGCAAAGAATATTTTCGGGTGTTGGTTAAGGTTTTTGTTGATGAACTGTTGGTTGCCAGAATGTATGTCCCAACAACTCTGGGGAATGGAACCTGGGTATGGAGTTCTTATGATAAAGTGTTCAGGGTGTGTTATCATTGTGGTGTGATAGGGCATGTGAATAGTTCTTGTTGTTTTTCTCTTGTGCATGCTCAGCGGCAAGGTTGAGGAGTGCTCAACTGTTACTATCTACCTGCTAATACTAGGTTTTATTCTCAGGCACAGAGGCCCTTATTTACCCAAAGCCTGCGAGCTTTTGCTAATTCCAACTGGAACAAAAATAGCTGCATTAGGATTGAACCGGAGAGTAAGGATTCTGCGGAAATAGGAATGGACAATGGCTCGCATGCTGACAGTAGTCCCAATGTGGAAGATTTATATTTCTTCCATTGGCTGTCTTCTCTGGCGAGTCCATGGTTGCGGATTATACCATGAATTCTGGTACAAGTTCATCGGAGGATTTTTACTCAACGGTTGATGATCCTGATGACTGTAATGTATCGACGAAAGAATTTTGAAGTTTACCAATGATCGGCGATGACAGGACTGTGTGTTCTCCGATGTTGACTTCTAGTGCCACCTATCAGCTGCCCAGCCATTGTACTAATCCACTCACTATCACGTAGCAGGATTTCAAATAACTGGCCTCTCGAGCTCTGCGACCTCTCTTATCTTCGTAGTTTACAGAAATGGACAAACTCTCATTATTGATCAATGGAAAATTTGGGCTGAACTAATCTTTGGGCCACGTGCTCGGGCTTTGGACTTATCCCTATCTGGACCATTTTCTAGCTGTGATCTACGACTGAATACTGAAACTCTTGGGCTAACATCTGAATTTGAATCTAAAGGGAAAGAACCACTGTCGCGGGCAGGCATCCATGCTGAATTCTGACTTCATTCACCCCTCTACTTGACTTAGTTCTTCTGCAGGGCACAATCTTCCTTGGGCTTGTCCTGCTGCAAATGATGTTGAAGCGGGTCTGTCTAGCCTTATGCACTCCTCGCTGATGAGTTCCCCGACGCTGGACATGATGTCTTACAGTTAAGCCCTGTACTTCATATGTTTGTGGATTCGGACACTGTAGACTTGGAAATGGAAGATGTGTAACCTATTTTAGAACTTACAGTAGGAGCTTGTTTGATCATGTATTACAGTGCTTTTACGGCAGTTACCGGCAGTGATCCAGCTCTTCCAGCCATACTTATAAGGTGTCAGTTTCCCTCACTGCTGAGTACTACATCCCCTGGCACTGATTCTCACTCCTTTTTTGCGGGCTCAAGAAGCGTGACCGCAACTCTTTGAATGATATTACTGCTGAGGAGACCTTTGTCAAGAAACTTAAATCTCCACCACCTCTCGCCACTGTGCAGCCACTAGGTTTGTTTTCCTCTACTACAGCTTGTCTATTTTCTATTCCATGTTTTCATGTTATGCCTTGTAGTGGAATTGTAACACCCCAAATCCTAATCTAGTTAACGGGTTAAATTAAAATTTTAGCGACGAATTTTTTAGCGTCGATATTTTTTAACAACTTTTAGCAGGGATTTGTTTTCTTAGTATCAATGTACTTTTTTTTAGCGACGCTATTTTTTATGCTAAACATCGACATGTATTCTAGTGATGAATTAATTTTCTTAACATCGATATATTTTTAGCGACAACTTTATTTTTTTATCGTGCACTTATTAGCAATGATTTGTAAAACGAGATAGCGTAAGAATCCGTTAACAATTTTCGTAGCGCATAAATTGTCATAAACGTTTAATTTTGGACCATTTCGTGATAATAAAGTTTGGGTACGAAAATTTAGCGACAAAATGAAGGAATAGGGGGTTTTGTAATTTTTCAAATCTAGGATTATTATATCTATATATATACACTATTATAAGTGACAGGCTGACAGCCGCCATACACCTCCATACTTTCTCATCTAATGCGTGACCTAGAGAGAGAGAGAGAGAAAGAGAGAGAGGGAAGGAGAGGGGGGAAGGGGAAGGGCAGAGGAGATCGGAAGGATTTTCCGGCAAAGCTCTCTTCGATAAGCCTTTTATCATTTTTTTCATTTAATGTGTTTAATGTTTTAGGTGTGTGAGGGGGGCTGTCATGGCCCTAAGTGTGTGTCTGTGTACGTGACCTATAGTAATGAGAAAGGGAGGGAAAGAGAAGCAGCCATGATGGCTGCAGTGAAGTGCGTGTGCATTTAAAGGACAAGGAGATACAGAGAGCACTGTCGTGTGAATGAATGGATGAGATATGGGTGTAACGGGTCTCTGTGTGGGTGTGTTGACTGAGTACTTTTGTGTGTATTTTGGGAATGAAGATATGTGTAAAATAATTACATACATATGTGTGTTTTGACAAGGGGATGGCTATCATGAGAATGGAACAGCCGTGTAGCAGTGAAGTGTTGTGCATATGTTTGTGTATATAAAGGTTTGGGGGTGTGTATGGTGACTGAGTGGGTTTGGAGTGTGTGTTGTGTTTTGGTGTGTGAGTGAATGAACATATATGTACATACGTGGGTCTGGCAGGGTGTAGTGTATGGGATGTAGTGTGTGAGAGAGTAAAAGTGGGTGTGTGCAATTGTGGGTATTTTGCACTTTAGCGTGTGTACAGGCAATGTGTTTTGGAGCATAGTGTGTGTGAAGTCAGGGGCGAACCTACATGGTGACAAGGGGGGCTGAAGCCCCCCCTGAACTTTTGAAAAAATTGCTTATGGAGGTGGTTCTGCTGAAATTTTGAAAAATTGCTTATGGAGAGGAGGTACAAACTTCTCATGGTTTTATCTGTGTTTCCCTTTCCTGTTTGTATCTAAAATGTGACCTTAGCGTCTTATTTGAATCTTGCGCAATGTTTAGTTGGGAATTTGATTTGAAGCTGCCTTATGTGCTGATTATCTAGCTTGCTAGTTGGGTTATCAATTTAAGTGGTTAATTACGCACTCTAATGTACAATAACCGATGCATAATGTACAACTTGATTGCACTGAGAGTGACAGACAAAGGATGATGAGGTTGTGGACAAGTAGTTGTTGTTAGAATCCCAAGTTTGCTGGGCGTACTTAAATGATTATATATTTTAATTCCAGTGATTATATATGTTAATTTTAGTTTAATTTCAGTGATTATATAGAGGTTTAGAATATATGTTTGGTTAATTTAATTTTAGTTTAATTTCAGTGATTATATAGAAAACTTTTTAATATTATTTTACTTTAAAAAAAATTTGTGAATTCGATATAATTTTTGCACCCCCCGAAAAAAATTTCTGGTTCCGCCCTTGTGTGAAGTGGATCTTGGAAAGGTGAGGAAAAAGATAGAACAGTGTAATGTTTGTGAATTGTATGATGTAATGTGTGTGTGTGTGTGTGTAGCGGTGTGTATTATGAGTGCGTAAGAAGGGGAGACGCTACGTGGGTTTTTTTTGTGTGTGAGGAGGTTAGTTCTGGGTTGAACATTAAAGAGAAAAGAGGAAGAAGAAGATGGGTGAGAGTGAAATGGGTTTGTGCAGAGAAGTGGTACATTGTGCTTGCATAGTTGTACCACTTAACTGTTGGGCATTGTATGATTATCAAAAAAATTTGAAACTTTACAGGTAGGTTTTTACTTAAATACTAGATTTACTATTAAAATTTCATTTTTGTCTGATATAGTTTGGTATTTTTAATATTTTTCACAATTCTTGTTTTTCTAAAATTCGTTTGGAGTCTTTAGAGTCCTTATTTAATTTTGGAAAATTTTCAATGATGTTTTTAGAGTACAAAGAAGACTCAGTTTCAGTTTCATAATTTTTAAATTTGATTTGATATCGCCCAGTTTATCCCCATGGATTGTTTCCTCCTTAAATATCAAAGAATCATATTTTGCTTTATCGCATCTTACTCATATCGCATTGGAGTTTGATAAATGGATGATTTTAAAATGGTTTGATGCTTTTAAATTTTTAATTTTAATTTATGTATTATCCTTATTATCGCAAAGCTATTGTAAAATTTATGGAACTTTGATTTGAGCTGAAAAATATTAATAGCTATTTTTGGGCTTTTTTGATATTTAAAAAAATCAAATTTTAATTCAAAAAAATTATATTGTAACTTTGTTATGCCGTTTTAAGGAATAGAAACATTTTACAAGCAATTATTATGAACTTTGGAATGTCTTAATGCGTTATCGGTTAAGTTTGGCTGTCTAAGGAATCCGTTTCGTTTTGGCTTAGGTTAAGAGTGTCGGAGTAGTAATAAATGTAGAATTATAGTGTTATGAGACTACAAAATTTCTAATAAGTAATTTGTCAATTTAGGTTAATTCGAATTTCTTGATCGAGGTTGAATAGCAGCCGCATAGCTTGGACTGAAGTAAGGAATGTCTTCCGAAAACCTATTTCATATATTTGACATCGTAAATATTCTTTCTAAATTATTATTGATGCAATTATATTTCTGATGGAATTGTACCGATTGTCATTAATACCCTGTTTTGAACCTTACACATTTATTTAGAATCTTATTCGATGCTCAGCATTTCTTTTTAGTTGTGCATCAATATATTCATTGTGTTATACTGTCATTCTGCATATTGACATGAGATTCTGAAATTGGTGTGTGTTGCAGAGTTGGTGGATATTGGAGGATTTGGTGTGGGCTAGTACCTTGATGGATTAACCGGTATATTAGTGTGGGCTAGTACCTGATGGACTAGCCGGCGTATTTGGTGTGGGCTAGTACCTTGTTGGACTAGCCGGTGTATCTGTGATTGATTGTTTGCATCGTATCTGAAAATCATATTGACATCTGATCGAATAAGTTATGATTCTTCTAAAACTCTTGAAAAATTTTCATTGAATTGCATTTGAGTTATTTAGTAATTTCTTTGTTTGAACGACCTTACTGAGCTCTTAAAAGCTCACTCCCCTTTAACTTTCTTTCCGCAGGTAATGGTCGCCAGTAGATTACGCGAGATTGGGTTTAGAGTTAAGCGTGAATATTAGAATTTAGTTGTTGTATTGGTCTTTAGAACCCCTGCGTGGGTGAACTCTGCTAGTTCAATCATGATTGTGTACTTAGAGTAATACATTAATTGATTATTAGTTGCTCTGACAGATTGGTGGTATTTATTTTATTTGAGTTTGAGGATTTTAATGATTAAGTGATTAATTGATCGAGTGTTAATGTTTCGAAAATTCCGGGATGTTACAGGAATTGTGCACTTGGGCATCTATTGTTAAACTTGATGAGACTGAGGTGTGTTTAATGAGTTTAGGACTGCATATATATGATCATATAGATATTGAGGATAGTGAACCTACGCAATCTTTTGTCTAAAATTTGCCTAATCTTGAAAATTTGGCTTTGGTGGTTGGCCAACCATGGGTTGGCCAATGAAAATTTTAAGCTAGAATTGTGGTGGCATGGGTCAATCCAGCACAGTTCGTGTAGCTTTTCATTTGATCTGTGTGCACCAGCATGATGTGGTTTTCTTAATGGAAACTAAGATGGCATATGTTGTTGTTGCTAGTTTGTTTAGACATTTAGGTTTCTTGGACTTCACTGGTGTTAATTCCATCAATGCTAGTGGTGGCCTTTGGTTAGGTTGGCAGTCTTCTATATCATGGACTGTTATTTTCACGGACAAGCATATAATTTTACCCTCTTTATCAATTCCTGTGAGAGACCTCATTCACTTTGGGTTCGTAAATGGACACCCTCAGTTACAGTTTTGACTTAGTACTTCGAGACAGTTGCCTCATTTATGACTTCTTGTTCTGGGCCTCTTTGTCTATGTGTTGACTTTAACTAGGTTTTGCATTCTTCCGAGAAAACTGGTTGTCGCTCGAGTAATATAATTGCTCTGAATATTTGCAAATTTTCTTAGAGCTTTTTGTTCTGTCTGACAATTGCTGGGTGGATCATCCTTTTACTTGGGCTGGGGTTCTCCAGCTTTAGGATTTGTGTTTGAAAAGTTAGATCGCATTATTGTGTCGCCTAACTGGATAATCATGTTTCCCAATGTATTGCCTTAAACTTAGGCATCCAACGCTCTGACCACTCTCATTTACTATGTCACACTTCACCTCATCGCAAATATTTTCCTATGCCTCATCGATTTGAGCCAATGTGGTTTTCTGATTCTGATTGCCTCCTTTAGTGCATTTTCTTGGGCCTTCATGCCAAAAGGTTCTCTTTTGTTTGTTCTAACGAATCAGTTCAAATCATTCTTTAAGGTATTGTCGACTTGGGGTTCAGAACGTTTTGGGTAGCTACCTTGTCTTATTCACTTACATAAAAATATGTTGCTAACTTTTCAACATCATATTCAGATTGAACCCTTGAGCTGTCTTTTGGATTTTGGGACTTGCCAGCGACTTGTTTTGGCTCAACATTCAAAAATTCGATGGTTAGAATTGGGTGACCGTAATACTAAGTTCTTTCATGCATCTACGATTATTTTTCGTAGAAATAACCAAATTTTGTCTATCCAAAATGAACTTGGTACCCTGAATGCTGATGAAGATAATGTTCGTACGACTCTTGTGATGTTTTTTTGACATTTTATTTAATTCGCCTGTCTATTCTTCATCTTTTGGCCTACCTGACTTTTTCCCAAACCGGTCTATTTCGCCTACTCATATACAACATCTAAGCCAACCTTTTACCATTGAGAAAATTAAAGTCGTTTCTTTGCAAATAGGCTATCTTAAGACTCCGGAACCAGATGGAACATTGGCCTTGTTTGTTTAAAATTGTTAGCCCCTTATGCACACCTCTAGTTTTAAGGGCGTCATTTCCTTTCTTAACTCGAGAAAAATGCTTCGGGAGGTTAATTGGACATACTTCTCTCTTATACCCAAAATTCCTTCTGAGGTGACCGTAAAGGACTTTAGACCAATCAGCATTTTACAATGTAGTGTACAAAATAATCTCCAAAGTTCTAGTCAAAGGATGAAACCACTTATGGTTGAGTTAGTCTCTCCCTTTCAAAATGCCTTTCAAAACGCCTTTGTTGTTGGTCGATGATTTTCTGATAATGTTCTTCTGGCTCAAGAGCTTATTGGTTGTGTTCATCATTGCTCTAAAGGCCGCTTAATTCTAATGGCCCTTAAATTGGATATGAGTAAGGTGTTTGATAGATTATGAGGGGACTTTGTTCAATAAATTTTACGTGCATTTGGTTTCCCTTCAAGCTGGATAGAACTTATTTTTCAATGTGTATCAATTGTGTCCTGCTCGATTTTAGTCAATGGTGCCACTACTTAATTTCTTGATCTTTCTTGTGGAATCAGATAAGGTGACCCGCAATCACCTTTCCTGTGGAATCAAACAATCACTTTTCCTGTTTATTTTATGTTTTGAGGTCCTTTTAGCTGCTTTTATTAACTCTGAGAATCTAGGACGTATTACGCGTATTAAAGTTGGACCAGAATCACCCATATCTCTTATCTTATGTATGTCGGTGATGTTCATTTATTCCTAAACCTTAGGAATACAGTTAATAATAAGGATTTGAGGTGTATCTTGGACTTTTATTGTGTTATCTCTGGTCAGCAAATCAATTGGTCCAAGTCTGGTATGTCTATCTGTCCCAATGCTCCCTTTGATGTTCGCGAACAGATTGGGAATGATCTTGATTTCCATATTCAGCCAGTCTCTGGAAAATATTTGGAGATTCAGTTAGATGTAGCTACTAATCAAAAATAAATTTTCAAAGCCATTGTTGATCAAGTTCAGGACATATCTGCTCATTGGATTGATCTACTTTTAAAACAAGCTGAAAGACTAACTCTCGTACATTTTGGTCTTTTGTCCCTCCTTACCTAATAAAAATTTCCTTCTTGAGTTTGTAGACAGCCAGATCAAATTCTTGCTCACTTTTGGTAGTCTGGTAAGGCGACCCATATATCTATTCATTGGATAGCTTGGCCTACCTCGTGTTTGTCTAAGGATTCTGGAGGTTTGGGTTTTTGTATTTTCCATACTTTTAATGAAGCCTTATTAGCTAAGCAATCTTGGAAATTTTGGTCAATGCCTAATAGTTTACTAGCTCAAGTTTTTGATTGTAAAAATGTCCAACGTCAAAGGTTTCTTGATGGGCGTCCAAGAGTCAGTTCATAGGTGTGGCGTAGTGTACTAGTAGGATAGTGTGTTCTGAAGTAGGGCGTTCAATAGCACATTGGGGATGAGCATTATATTTCAGTTTAGATGGACTGGTGGTTACCGAATGTTCCGCCTTCTCACTTGATACATTTCCATAATAGTTAAAATAGTCACCGGAAGATCAATGACGTATTCCTGCCGAATGCCCGTGCTTGGGATATTACTTGTATTTATATCCCTATTGAGGTGGCTTCAAAACTTCTAGACTTAGACTTACAACCACCAGGTTCCACAGATGAAGTGTACTGGCCTTACACTCAGATGGGGAAGTTTTGTGTCAATAAGGCTATTTCTTCTTGATAATTCTCACACTCCTTGCCTTAGAGAACATGATATGCCACCCAAACTTTGGAAAAAAAAAATGTTATGTTTACCCCTACCCAAGAAAATTAAATACTTCATCTGGCAACTGATGCATCAAAGATTGTCATTGCATTCTAAACTGATAAAAAAGGCTCCCCTATTACAGATGTATGCCCCCTTTGTCCCATAAACTAGGAAAATCATCAACATCTTTTTCCTAGGAGTGCCCCTACATTTCAGATCTGTGGAAAGTAATTTACTACAAACTAGATTCGTTTGTCCTACTAGCTCTTCAATAACTCAGCGGTTCGGTCATTGATTGAACTTGCCTTTTCACTGTAAAGCAGGTGACTTATTTTGCATTGTTTGGATTGCTCTGGTGCTTCAGCTAATTTGGGAGGCACGTAAGGATTATGTCTTTCAGAATTTACCTTTCTCCGTGATTAGGCTCCGGGTTAAAGTATGCAATCTTTTTTTCAAGATGAGCAAGTAGTTCATGTTAGTTTCACCCACTTCTTTCCCCCCTCCATCCACTTTACTTCTCATATATATGCACATGTGTTATACCTCCATCCCCTATTTTTTGTTCTATATCGGTAGCGAAATTTGTGATCGACTTGAGGTTTCGTATCGGTTTGGTGCTTTTAAACTCCCGCTTGAAACCTTTTGGTACTTCTATTGATGTTTTGTCAGCTAATAGTCTATTTAGTGCAATGGCTTCTGCATTATTTTTAGCTCTTCAATGGCTTGCTTCTCTTACTTACTTACTTCCATATTGTTTTTCTATTGCCTCGCTATGACATGCTCATACAAATGACTTCATGGTGTCTGAGTGATGTGCATAGTTCCAATTCTTTGTCTTGCGTACTGAATAGTTGTAGAAGGTTTCATTATGTACATATTGCAGGGGAAGAGAGTATTTTGACTCTACCATCTGCACTAGCTGTTTTTGCATCTCAATCAAAAACTGATGTTTGGGAAGAATTGATATGATTTATCCAGAATGCTGTAGCATTACCCTAATCTGGGTTTGTGCATGATTGTGCTTCCTCTGTGGTATTTTGTTTCTGCAGCTGCTTAGTTATTTTTTAGTTTTTTGTCTTATAGTTTTATAATGTGCTAGATGGGCCTTCATCTGACTTTGCTTGTTTTTAGCTAGATAACTTGACATCCAGTGTAGCTTTACGTTACTTGTATGTACTTTACATTTCATGGTATAAATTTCTGCGTTTTTTCAACAACAAAAAAAAGGTATGCCTCTTTTTTTTTTAGCATTAGTTACTATACATTTCTTCTAAGATTCATCACTCTGTAGGTTTGTTTATTGATCCCTTCCTTAGTTTGTCTACACCAAGAATTGGAAGCAAGGTTTCGAAAATTCTTCCAGTTCTTGCTTTTAATCTTAATTAGATAGTCTTTGTTACAAAATAACACAACAACGAATAACAAAAGAAGAAAATTCAAAAAGGAGAATAAACGTCCTTGTAGTGAAACCTTAACTACCACCGTTAAGTATGAGAGGATCCTCAAATCTTAACCTCATCAAATCCTTCTAGAAAGCGACCAAATGTTTGTCATCTCAATCCTCACTCTTGCCCCCGTCTTTAGTATGCAGCCTTACCCTCCTTATTAGAAGTGTCGAACTCTTTTACGTTATTAGTTTCGCTTTCGCCTCGAGTCTCACATGAATGACTTTACACAAATCTCGAAAAAGGCTATTAAGAGTCCGTTTGTGATTGATTCTAAAAAACAAACTTTGTAATACCTCGAAAATTTCTTTTTCTATGTGAGAAAATTTTATTTTTGAATAAATAAGTTTGTGGTCTTTTGTTAAAATTAAGAAAATGAATTGGAATTATTTTTGAAAATTTTCGGTCGAATGAAAGTGATTTTGTTCGAATCAAAATGAAGGGAAATTGTGTTTTGGAGTTTTTGAAGTTTTTAGCCGACTAAAAAATTTTCAACTGACTAAAAAGTTTTCGGTCGACTAAAAAGTGTTTCGGTCGAATGAAAATGGATTTCGTTTTGAATGAAAAGATTTGTGTGTGTAAAATAAGCTATTGAAGTTTTCGGTCGAACGCAAAAAAAAAAAAAATTGAACCATTTTCACCTCTGTTAGATTCGGTCGACCGAAAACTATTTCGGTCGAATAGAAACTTAAAAATTTTGCCCCCTATGAATAGCTTTATTTTCCTTTTTCAAGCCTTTTTGTGGTTCTCTATTCCTTTTTCCCTTGCGATGGAGAGAGAGAAAGAGAAAAGGCTTGGGAAGTTCGAGAGCTTTATGGTGGAGCTTAAGGATTGGTATTTCTCAAAGGCTTGATTAAGGTAAGGGTTTAATCTTTGAAGTTCAAAACAGCGTTGAACTAATCGCTCATGTAAGTCTTTAGATTCTTGAAATCCAAACTTCTTCAAGTGGAGATAAATGATTCTTCCTCTCCTTTTTGTTTTAAACTTTGTTAAGAATGACTTATTGTCAAGTCTATGATTTGTGAAAATCCAATTCCGTTGCATTTGTTTGACCTCATAATTTGACATATTGATATCGCTCGTTTCAATGATTTATGATTGTCATTATTTCGTAAACTCTACTTATTATTCGACAAGTCCGTAATTTGATAATGTTATTTTGAAACCTTTGAATATGGTTTGAAATGTCCGATATTTGATAACGATTATTTTGAGATTTTGTTTTGGTGACTTTATGAGCCATGTCACAGTGTATGTGACTTATTTCCGACTTACCCACGTGGATTGAAATGTGGGCTAGCTCAGGGGAGTTAAGCTAAAGATCGCGATCTTACATTCTGAACCGGCCTCATATGTCAGGAATGACATATGTGACCACTTTCTGAATGGCTCTCTAGTGTGTATTTCCGTACTCATATATATATTTTGGCATTTGATATTTAGTCTAACCTCTCTAGTGTCTATTTCCTTACTCAGATATATTTTGGCATTTGATATTTGGTCTGACCTTTCTACTGTCTGTCTCCGTACTCAGATATATTTTGGCATTTGATATTTAGTCAAAATTGGTGTGCCCTTGAAATTTTGTTATTCAGATATGTTTTGACATTCGAAATCTGGTTTGATTATCAGTTCCGTTGAAAACTTTTGTGTCTGTCTTTGTATTCAGATATAGTTTGACATTTGAAATTTAGTTTGATTATCCGTTCCGTTGAAACATTTTTTGCTTGCAAATTTTCGTTTCTCAAATATTTTTGTTTTGTTTGATTGGTTCTTTGAGCGACCTTACTGGACATTTGGCTCATTCATTTATGATTTTTCCTTTCAGGCGATTAGTAGGTGGGATTTCGGATTCGAAGGGCTAGCTGTGTGATCAAGAGTTAGCTGCATTGTTTCAGAGTTAGTATTGACATTTAAGTGTAACAACAAAGACAAGTTAGTGTTACTTAGGTTTCGTTTTGAAACTCTGGGTTGGAGAATTTTTGGATTGTATAAAAGTTATGGGCCCTTATGTCAAATATTGATGTATTTTTGGGAATTATTAGTATATGCTCTGATTGATCGTTTGAGAGATTTATGATAAAATTAAAAGTTTTCTGACTTCATTTTTTTAATATTTTAAGGCTTTCTGATTTCGTTTGGGAGACTTCTGATAACTTTAAGGTTTCCTGCAAATTCCGATTATTCGACCGTTTACGCTCTGGGAATAAATAATTTTCGAGGCGTAACAGACTTCAACTTAGGATTCAAAATCAGATTTAATCTACTTTAAGCAGAATCAGTATTAACTTAAAGTTTGTTCCCAACCTATTCTGGTCGCACTCAAAGGTCCACTTGGAGTTCCATTGTGCATGACACGTCCGCACAAGCACAGTATTCAACGCTTCGAACTGGTCAAAGTGCGGGCGCCCAAGTCACGTGCATTCTTTGCTTCACACGCCTCACGCGCGACTTACTCACCAATTATTTCACGCTACCCTGACTCACAGTACCACGTTCGTCGCGCCGCGACTATCTAAGCACCTTTTCACCAAAAACATCGACCGTTGGCGCAACCGGAGCGACGGGGTCAAGGGCATAGGCCTTGGCCAACCCCATGGGGTCTGCCTCGGCCTCCCCCAAGGCCATGGGGTCGGCCTCGGCCTCAATGGGGGGTCGGCCTCGGCCTCCATGGGGTGTTGGCCTTGGCCTTTCCCCCCCGGTTGTTCACTCCTCGCGCAAAGTCCATTTCGCACTTTGTTCACTTCATACACTTCGTATGTGACTTAGGCACCTTGTTCGTCACATGGGTATGATTCATGTCAACACGCTCGTCGCAATGCAACTTTCGGATTTGTCATTGCCCATCAAAACACCTTTCGTCGGCGTGCCCAAAGTTCACCCAAAGGGGGAGTGGTCTTGGCCTCCCTTCATGGGAGTTGCCCATTGGCCTTGGCCACCCCTTAGGGTCGGCCTCGGCCTCACCAAGGGGTTGACCTCGGCCTCCCCAGGGGTGGTGTCCTTGACCTTCCCCCATTTTTGGCCTATGGCCTCCGCTCCCTCGCGCACTTCTTTTCTCAAGTCTTTGCACCTCCGCGATGTTTATGGACGTTCATGCATGAATGTCGTGACGTCTGTCGTGCATCATCCTCGCGACGTCCCTCGTCCATCAACCTCGCGACGTCCCTCGTCCATCATCCTCGCGACGTCCGTCGCCGCGCCCATGCACCATCTTCATGATACGTGCCCCGGCACCAAGTATATGCTTCGCGACCTTCGTCGCCGCGCCCATGCGCCATTCTTATGACATGTGCCCCGGCACCAAGTATTGCTTCGCGACGTTCGTCACCGCACCACTTTCATAACATGTGCCCCCGGCACCAAGTATATACTTCGCGACCTTCGTCGCCGCGCCCATGCGCCATTCTTATGACATGTGCCCCGGCACCAAGTATTGCTCCGCGACGTTCGTCGCCGCGCCCATGCGCCATTTTCATGATACGTGCCCCGGCACCAAGTATATGCTTCGCGACCTTCGTCGCCGCGCTCATGCGCCATTCTTATGACATGTGCCCCGACACCAAGTATTGCTTCGCGACGTTCGTCACCGCACCACTTTCATAACATGTGCCCCCGGCACCAAGTATATGCTTCGCGACCTTTGTCGCCGCGCCCATGCGCCATTCTTATGACATGTGCCCCGGCACCAAGTATTGCTCCGCGACGTTCGTCGCCGCGCCCATGCACCATTCTTATGACATGTGCCCCGGCACCAAGTATTGCTCCGCGAAGTTCGTCGCCGCGCCTATGCGCCATCTTCATGATACGTGCCCCGGCACCAAGTATTGTCTCTGCGACGTTCATCGCGGCACCCGTGTGCCATCTCCATCACATGTGCCCCCGGCACCTTACTCACTTCGCCGTGCCCATGCGCCGCGCCACTAACACAGTCGTGCCCCTTGGCTCTCTGTCACACTACCATGTTCCTTGCATCGGTCCTTCCTTTCACCACACCATGCGCACCTTGCCTTGGTAGTGCAACATGCTTCGACCCACTCTCCAGAGTGTGCAACATCATGCGGGGATAGGCGACTCCTCCGGGACACTATCTCCGCCAGGGAGCTCTTCAACTCCCCTTCCACCAGGTAGACGGCTCCTCCGGGATGCTACCTCGGCCAGTCGGGTAGACGGCTCCTCCGGGATGCTACCTCGGCCAGTCGGGCAGACAGCTCCTCCGGGATGCTACCTTGACTCGCTCCGAGTGCTCCGACACCAGGACTCACCGCGGGGATAGGCGACTCCTCCGGGACACTATCTTCGCCAAGGAGCTCTTCAACTCCCCTTCTGCCAGGTAGACGGCTCCTCCGGGATGCTACCTCGGCCGGTCAGGTAGACGGCTCCTCCGGGATGCTACCTTGGCCTACAGAATAGGCGACTCCTCCAGGACACTATCTCCGTTAGGGAGCTCTTCAACTCCCCTTCCGCCAGGTAGACGGCTCCTCCGGGATGCTACCTTGACGCGCTCTGAGTGCTCCAGCACAAGGACTCACCCGTGGGATAGGCGACTCCTCCGGGACACTATCTTCGCCAGGGTGTCTTCATGACTAGCCTACGTGCTCCAGCACTGGGGGCTTGCATTGGCACCCCTATGGACTATGACCCCCGGGTCACTTCGAGACGGGAGCAGCTCTTCGGAGGGCATCGTGCCTGGTCCGCCTGGCAGTTGGGCGTCGGGTCTTCCCTACCACTGCCAGGCCTGTGGGACTCTACAAAGGCTTGGATTGGAGGCTAGATCAAGGGGTTTCTCTGGCCACACCGACGCTGTGGGAGCCAGTCTTTCCAGACAGATAGAGCGACGCTGTGCGAGGCAGGCCGGATGAATATACGATTCGACAGTCCGTGGAGCACCGACAGCTGTGGACCCCTTGGTGACTTGTCACTCCTGAAAAGCGCCACGTGTCGCGTGATGACATCATCATCTCAACCTCTATAAATAGAGGTCTTGAGAATTCATTTGGGAGGTTGGACATTTTCAGAACACTCACTTTCTCACTCTAGAATCCTAGAGAGAGAAACATACAGGATCCTGACTTTGGACCTAAGCATCGGACCGTGACTGTCGTCGTGTATTCACCCTACGCCATCGCCCTTCGCAGCACTGCCATCCTCAAGCTCTGTCTGGGAAGCCCTTGGTCTCTGCCCTTGCTTCGCCCTTGCTGTGTCTCACATCAACATACTTGGCAGCTGACGCGGACTACAGCCTTTGTGGCACCTCTACGTAGGTACGAACCCACTTTCCTTGACATCGAAGTTACAAAAAGTTTTTGCATAAAAAGTGCTTAAATCAGTTCTACAATGACAAAATGATCAAGAGGTCATTTGATAAATGAATTTTTTATATCTATTTAGTAAGTCATGTTAACTTAACTTTTATTTTTAATTATCTATGATATATAAATCAATTATCTAAAAACAATTTTTGCCCACTTACAAAAGTTATTTATTTCTCATATTAAAAACATGCACAATCTCGCATTCGTGCTTATAGTACAATAACTTCCTCAGAATAATTAAAGGGTATGAAATGACCCTTTATGAGAAATATGTGGATAGTATTGTGAATTAGAAGGTCAAACATATTATAATATCGTAATTCTCATCTTTTAAGATTATGAATTAAATTAGTCGATTATGAATTAAATCAAATTTTAACTTTATTAAATGGATTAAATCATTTAATTTTATTAAGAAACATCAATATACCTAATTAAATTTAAATTAATTCAAATTTAACTATCTCAAAATAAATCCCAATTACCCTTTGAGCACATTTGGGTACTAAATTAACATGAAATCTACATTTGGGGTACTGAATTAACATCAAATCTACAGTCCCACGCCAAGAAAAATAGCAAGATCGATCATGCGTATCTGGGGTAGAACAGAAGGCTGCAACTCAGTCAATATTCCCTTCAACTCTACGAAATGAGTTCTTACACAAAGTCACAACAAATTCTCTGTTGTCCTAAGATCCAACCAAATCGTTGTTTCGCTCATATTGATCCTACTGTATACCGCAGCACATCACACGATGCCACCCCACAAGACCCCATTCATCACCCACCAGATTGCCGCCCTGTTAATCACCTTCGCCGCCTACGCCGCCTTCCACGCTTCCCGCAAGCCGCCCAGCATCGTCAAGAGCGTCCTCGGCCCCGAAATTCACGGCCCGAACATCACAAATGACACTGGCTGGGCCCCGTTCAACGGCCCCCAAGGGCCCCACCGTCTCGGCGAGCTCGATCTTGCCTTCTTGTCGGCCTATTCGATCGGAATGTACTTCTCCGGCCATATCGGCGACCGGATTGACCTTAGGCTCTTCTTGACCATCGGGATGGTTGGTAGTGGCCTTTTTACCGTAATTTTCGGTCTGGGGTATTTTTTGGGTGTTCATTACTTGGGGTTTTACGTGATTGTTCAGGTTATTTGTGGGGTTTTTCAGTCAATTGGGTGGCCTTGTGTGGTGTCAATTGTGGGGAACTGGTTTGGAAAGTCCAAAAGAGGGTTGATAATGGGCGTGTGGAACTCACACACCTCTGTGGGTAACATAATCGGATCTATCGTTGCCTCGTCGGTTTTAGGCTTTGGATGGGGCTGGTCTTTTGTGCTGCCTGGGGGGATTATAATGTTAGTGGCAGTGTTGGTTTTCAACTTTCTGGTTGTGGGGCCCAGGGATGTCGGTTTGGAATTGGCAGGGGAGGAGGAGGGGGTTGAGATGGATTCGGAAGGAATGTCATTGGTGGGACCGGAGAAGGCGGGATTGGAAGAAGGGGTGGGAGTTGGTGAGGTGGAAGGTGCAGATTCGGCTGTTGCCATTGGGTTCTTGGAGGCGTGGAGGTTGCCAGGCGTGGTGCCGTTTGCGTTCTGCCTGTTTTTCTCTAAGCTCGTGGCTTATACATTTCTATATTGGTTGCCATTCTACATTAGGCACACAGGTATTTCAACTTCGTTCACACTTCGACTATTGGAATCATTAACTTTACTATGTTAGTTTGTTTGATAGTGATTTTTGCGTTTGTATGTTGCAATAGTTATTGTTGCAGTTACAAGAGCTTAGAAGTTTTCAGATATGGTCTTTGTCTGATTCACTTAAAAATGTTATGAAGTGTTTGTGTCATGAAAATGAAATTGTTGAACATCTTGTTTGGTATAGGGAATTGAGAGATCTTTAGAACAATTGGAATATTATCTCTGCAATGTGCATAGGTCATAGGCTCGTAGGGTCACTCTTTGGACATGGATAATTGCATCTTCTCAAGGTTGCACCAAGGAGGAAAAAAAAACCAACAAAAAAGAGAGAAAGAAAGCCCAATTCAAGTGCCATGGGATGCCTGAATGGACACTAAGCGTTTGTTGCAATCATAATTTGTATTAGTTAGCAAGTTTGGACTATGACTAACATTTTGTTTGGCAATGCAATTGAAGCTGTTGCTGGTGTTCATTTGTCACACAAAACTGCTGGGATCCTTTCGACAATATTTGATGTTGGAGGAGTAGTTGGGGGAATATTGGCAGGGTGCATTTCTGACATGATAGAAGCTCGTGCTATTACGTCAGTAGCATTCTTGTTACTCTCAGTACCTACCCTTGTGTTCTACCGCATATATGGAAGTATATCTATGCTCAGCAATGTATCGTTGATGTTTCTTTCTGGTTTGCTTGTAAATGGACCGTATTCACTTATTACAACAGCAGTTGCTGCTGATCTTGGTACCCAGAGCTTGATTAGTGGTAATTCTCGTGCTTTGGCTACTGTTACTGCAATTATAGATGGTACTGGTTCTGCTGGGGCAGCTTTGGGCCCACTTTTGGCAGGGTATATATCAACAAGAGGATGGAACAGTGTCTTTTTTATGCTTATCCTTTCTTTATCTATTGCGGGTTTGTTATTGCTTCATGTTGTCAAAAGTGAGATCAAAGGGAAGCTAAATGAGGGGAAATGGCTTTGGCTTAGCAGAATCTCACATTGATGGTGAACTTTATGAAGGCAGCACTTGGGCATACTTCCACTGTCGCTCATCATTAGAATGGCTTTCGTACAGAAGATGGCCATATTAAACAGACTCTTCAGCTTCCTTCCAAGTAGGAGCTTTTGCTGCTGGAAATTCCTTTAAACACATCTGTACGACTTTGATGTTGGACATCAAGCAGCTTCCATGTATGTTTTCTTTTTGTATCTTATCGCAAGGAAACTTGTTTGTATAGGCCATATACGGGAAATGTATCCTAAACAAGAACTTGCATATTCTTTTCTTGTATCTCATTTTTTGGTCATAATATGATTTTTTCTTCCCATTTGTACATTTCCGTTCTCATACAACTTGCTCTGTTAAAGTAATTTGAGTTCCTTGTCTTTTGTATTAGACTTGTACGAAATCTTAGGTGCACATATTCATACCTTGATCTAAAGGGGTGTTAATTTATGCTAGTAGTTGGAATATTTACATGGCATTCACAATGGCATGCCTCAAACTTGAGGTCAAGCTTGACACTGCTGGGCTTTTCTCAGCTAGGCATGTTAGCAATTAAACATATTTTTTTCTGGTGGTTAGTGTAAGTAAATGATCTTATCTTATTATGGTTGATGTCCTCTGCATTAGTCTTACCGGGTAGGAGGGGTTCTTTGACAGTAGGTTCTTAGTGCTGGTTGTTTAGCGCCAATTCATTTTTAATGATTGGTATATTGAAATGATACAGAATTATCACTCTTGTTCCTTGTGTTATTGTTCGATTTAGAAGAACAATTGACCCGACTTACATTTTTCACGAGGGCTCTTTGACTTCTTCAGCGAAGTTGTTTTCATGGGGATCAAAATAGCATACTTTCTTAGTTTTGTGACGGGCTTTTTGAATTGGAGGTGTGATCACGAATGCATGGATCTAATACGCTACATGGTTCTGTTTCGAATTGCACTTTTCGTATGCTTGAGATTGGAATTTTTGAAAATTAGAACCTGTTGAAGACATCAAGGAAGCTTTGATTGATGAAAACTTTATGGGGCTCTCTGACTTAGTTACCCAACCACAGGCTTGTGGTAAGGGAAATAGCTAGAAAGCATTCCATTAGTGTGGTTTAAATGAAGCTGGAAAAATTTAGTAGTACATAATGTCATTAAATGTTCCTTTTACTCATAGGAGCTACACAGAAGTATGAAACTTCTAGAGCCTAGATTCTATTTGTTGTTTCTACGTCGGTGACGTTTATTATGTTTACATTCTTTCTTATCTATCAGAGCTTTTTTACTTGAGTTCTAATATCCACGACGAATATGATAAGTTCTTAAGATTACTTTCACAGAAACCTTACTACTTTTTGTTGCTTTTTCTGGGGTTTTTTTTTTTTGTCTGAATTACTTGATTAGAATTTCGTCCTGATTTAGCATCTGAATTTGGTCAGAAAAGTGCATATTCCCATAAATATGAATCTCCATTCGTACGTGTAGCGATGGGGATTAACTCTGTATATCCTCCCAAACAATCAAATGGAGCAAAAGTAGGAAGGTCTTTGGGACAGGGTTAGGGAAAGTATCTATTAGAGGTGCATTCATCGCATTACTAACCTAAAGTCTAGTCACGCACAAAGGAATTCAATCTAACCGAGAAGCCATTGCCCAGCAAGCTGTATGGGGCAGGGTGATTTAGCTACATGCCCATCAGAAAGCATTACATTGAACACTTGACCACACAGGTATATCAAGGAATAGAAAGAGGGCGGCAAAACAAACAAGCCGTTGGCCTTTATTCCCGATTTTGGTAATAAATGTTAAGCAAGCTTTAGGTGATGCATCATAATTCATAGTTTACTACGAAATTTGTTGCTACTGACTACTAGGGTGAATAATACACGTACTCGGATGCCCAATTGACATGATATTATCAAAGTAGCCAGAACTCGTCATAGTTGATGCATAGATAGTACTCGCCCAACCAAAACTTACTCTTCCTTTTCTCGTGACGTCTTGTCTTTGCCCAGGGCTTCCAAGGCCTGTCATTACTATCAAGCTCTTGGGTCACATATTCTTTTGAGCCATGAGATTGGGTTTTATTTGGCATGAGTCAGGTATGTTGCTCAGAACCACCCGCTCATTTGATTAAACGGCCAATTTTACATTGATTTCTATCAACTATTGGAGACACTTGAGGATCTTCATTAGATAAAAGATAAGTAGTTTTACATGCCCAGACAAGTGGTCTGATACACTCATAGATCAGGGTATCCTCGTTGATTTTCAGCAAGCACAGGCATGTTAAGAAGGATTTACGCCCGTGTCTGATGCGAATAGGACACTAACGCTTTATGTAGTCTTGCCACCACATGTCCCACGCATATTTAGCATGTCCATGTAGAGTTCTTTTTGAGGCTGACAGTATTAGACGCTCTTCAATGAATGACAAATAATGCTGAAGTTCTAGGCTTTGGTGATCTTCTCTTTTTCTGTATATCACAGCAGCTCAGTCACCCGACTGTTCATTGAACAGCCTTGATATGTTTTCCGATCATCAGATCTCCAGACATTGCCTGATCTGTGGCCGCTTCATTTATGCAAGGCGTGGAAGAAACAACTCAAAATCCTTAGGTGGCACAAGGAGCTGGAAGTGCTTGCAGGAAGAGGTGAAAGCTTAATGCTTGCTTATGGCAACTTTCACATTTCATCCTGGGACAACTCCCAAGACCGTCATTAAATTATTTGCGTTTTTCCAGTACGGTCCTTAAACTTTGCTTTTCAGCCATTTAGTCCTTGAACTGCCTCACGTTCGCCAGACCATTCGTTCTGTTAGTTTCTGTTACGGGTCAGCCATTTGTGGGCCCCAAAATAGGGGCGAAAAAGTCATTCCAACTCTAATCTTTCCCTCCAAACGTTTCCCCCCAGCTTATACCTCTGCAACACAGGCATCAGAACAGGGAGGCAACTGGAAACGGGAGAAGGAAAGAAAAGCAGAATGTGAAGGTGAAATGGATGCTCAGTTTTGCTACTCTCATATAAAGCCGGTCACGGCCACATCATGGACTCCATTAAACCCTAGAAGGCAATTTCTGAGTTGACACCAAATTGGGGTAAGTAACGTGTCCTGCATAAAGCTCCCTCATTCAATAATCGTAGTCCTTATATTCATGCACAACCAATTGTTTGCAGAACGGATCTTTATGGCGGGACACGTTATTCCTGGATAGACCCATCCATATCCCGTCGTTCGTGCCAAGTTATTCCTGGATTTTGAGAAGGTTGAGGGTGCTAAAACAATATATCTCAAGCCGAAGGGATTTTTCACTGGATAGACCCACCGATATGCCATCGCTCATGCGAAGTTATCCCTGCACTCTTGAGAAGGGTGACGGTGCTAAAAGAACATATTTCAAGGCAAAGGGTCTGGGAGAGGAGGTTGTGTTGTTTGCTTTGCTTTTCATGGATAAAGGAAATAAAGATGTGAAAGGGTCAAGCTATCAAACAGAGTAGGAAGGTGGTTTAGGGTGACCTGTTTGTGGGAGTGTGGGTATAATTTTAGGGCTGATGTACATAGGGTTAGGAACCCTTTTGGTAATATGTAGTCCTGCATGCTGACCTTTTGTTGTCAAACGTGTAAGGTGCTGATGGGAGTTGCATCTTGTTCTAAGTTTGGGTATTGGGTATTGTTACCAATGTTAGTAGACAACATAAACATTAATTGTAATGGGTGCTAGAATTGGTATCAGAGTTTCTCAGAATAATCATTCTAACTTTGGCATCAACTATGCAAGCTAAAACCAACTAATCAAACAAAGAAAGTTGGTCAATAGATGGCCAATTGAACCAATTGTTGTAACAATGCCAAACACAACCACAACCAATTACAATAAGCCCATGTTGGGTCTCTTAGAGAAAGCCTCTAACAGCGGCGAAAAACAGGAAATTGCCACAACTATCTCCGATCTCCATCTCTGTCGCCACCTCCGGTTTTCCCAGCGAGTGGCGATGCTGTAGTCTTAGTCCTCTTTGCTTAGGGTTTTACTGGGGGATGTTGGTGGAGAAAGTGAGTTGGATGGGGTTTGTTATCGGATTGCTCTTGTCCATATAATTCCCCAATTTTTTTTCGGCGCCAGAATTTGATTGCAGGTTTGATGAGGGTAAGCTGTTGAATCCTTGGGACTATGTTCGATTGGGTTTGTAGTGGGTTTCGGCGGTAGGTCTTTTCACCGAGGGGTTGGTGTTTGTTGCGCCGCAGCTGGTGGGTGATCATTTGGTGAGGTCAAGGCTTTTGCTTTTAGAGCTTATTTTCCCCCTCCTCCTTTAGTTGCTCCCCCCTTCCCCCTTGATCTAGAAAGGTTGGTTGGATGAGTTTGCAGGTGGTTGTTGGTTGGATGGGTCTGTTGACGGTTGCAGTTGTTGATTCCAATGGCGGTTGCCGTTTGCCGAGAGAATTTCTCTGATCGCAGCTGTTTGCGCGGGGCCTTGGGTGATGTCGGTGCGTCGGTGGTTCTGGTTGGGTTTTTGGTCAAGGTGGTTGGCCGGCGGTGGTTACGTTGAGCCGTGAAGAGGGGTTCGACGGCAACGCGATGGCCGGCAAAGGTGTTTTTTTGGCGCCAGAGTGGTGCGGGGGGGTCAAGGTCAGGTGACAGTCACGGGGATACGTGTCCAGAGATGGACTAGAGGTTGCAGAGTGTTGGTGTTGTCTGATTGGCTGCTTTTCCTTTGTCTTTATCTTTTCTTAAGTTATTACGAGTGACGGTGGCACACGCGATGTGCAAGAATAAAATTAATGGTGTAAATTTTGTTAAAATATAAATTTGTGAAACTAAACATATTTTTATGGGTAGTTAGTTATCAATTAAGATCGTTATTTTGTCAATTTTTATAATTTTTTTTAGAATGCCACTTGTCACCACAATAAGTAGGTAGTTATTTAACACTCAAAAAAGTGTTTTTCGATTTTACCTTCATTATGGACACGTGTCAGTACCACAGACATTTTTAATGTAACACCAAAAGGGTATGACACCAAAAAATATCTTCTCATTTTATATAGTATAGATAATTATAATTATCCTATTTGATAGTTAATTTTTTCTTGGTTATAATTATCTAGTTAGGTTTATCTTATATTTAGTTGCTTTCTTGTGGTGGCTCATTTGGATGAGAATGTCATCCAATTAATATGTCTTTTACTTTTGCTTACTTCATATATATATATATATATATATATATATATATATATATATATATATATATATATAGGGAGCTGATCCACTGATAGTGCTAGCAAAATAGGACATCTTGCTAGCGCGATTTGGCCGTCCATCCTGAAAGATTTATGGCCCAGATCACGCCTTTTTCGAATATTGTCAGTCGTCCGCGACATAGTGTCGCGGACGAACTTTTTTACATTTTTGCCCCTCCGCCTGTCCGCTACATTGTATCGCGAACTGTCCAAATCTTTTTTTTACGTTTTTTTTAAGTTCGTCCATTACATAATGTAGCGGACGATTTTTTGACAAAAATACTCTCTAGCTTTCATCCGCTACATTATGTAGCGGACTAATCTTATGACTTTTTCCTTTTTCTCTCTCATTTTCCTCATTTAATGTTCTGACATTTTTCCTTTCTCTCTCCTCTCTCTCATCATCATTTTCTCTTTCTCTAATTAACTCTCTGACTCTCTCTCTCTCGTCCATGCCAGAAACCGAAAGGAAAAGGAAGGGGCGCTAAGAGGAAGGCAGCTCCACTTTCGGTGACGACAGAGGGAGGCAGCTCCGCTTCCGGCGACGACCGAGGAAGGCAGCTCTGCTTCCGGCGACGATCGAGGAAGGCAGCTCCGCTTCCGGCGACCTCAGAGGAAGGCAGCTCCGCTTCCGGCAACGACCGAGGAAGGCAGCTTCGCTTCCGGCGACCTCAGAGGAAGGCAGCTCCGCTTCCGGCAGCAATCCACCTGCTGTGGCAACCCCATTTTGGGTGGTAAAACTGAGACCCAATTAAAATTTTGAGAATTTTGAGACCCAATTGAAAATTTGAGACCCAATTGAAACCCAGATCATTTTTTATGATATGGGTTTTGTTGGTGGCCGCTGTAGGCCGTGGGTCTGCGATTGACCGATTGACGGAGGTGTGGTCGTGGGTGAGCGACTGGCAAACGTGATGGTGCGATTGGATGAGTTTCACTGTGCGATTGGTCGTGTGAATGGTGGTAAATGTGCGATTTGTGGTTTGGATGTTGTAGTGGTCGTCGCTACGGGGAGGCAGCGGCACGACAGCGTGGGTCTGTCATGGGTAGTTAATTGGGGGCCTTTGGAAAGATGGGTGCTGATAATGATGGTTCAGAATGCGCAACAGAAGAAAAAAACATAGTGCTGCCTACTCCTCCGCTACATAATGTAGCGGATGGAACGTGACTGTATTTTTGTCAAAAAATAGTCCGCTACATTATGTAGCTGACGAACTTAAAAAAAACGTAAAAAAAAGATTTGGACAGTCCGCGATACAATGTAGCGGACGGGCGGAGGGGCAAAAATGTAAAAAAGTCCGTCCGCGACACTATGTCGTGGACGACTGATAGTATTCGAAAAAGGCGCGATCTGGGCCGTAAATCTTTCAGGATGGACGGTCAGATCGCGCTAGCAAGATGTCCTATTTTGCTAGCGCTATCAATGGATCAGCTCATATATATATATATATATATATATATATATATATATATATATATATATATATATATATATATATTCGGCCTAAAAACTTTTCCTGATATGTATTTTTGAATGTTCTCCAAAAAAAAAAAAAAAACCACAACCAATTACAATCCATACATACGACAAAAATTAATTGTATTTGCAACCACATATAAGAAAAGAACAGAAGGCTGATGTCTAACAACCCTTTCCTAATCATATCCAACAATGCTGATTTAGCACCAGAGTCTTATCCAAACACCACTACTGTTGGGATTTAAATTCCTAAAACAAGTAAAAAAAGAAAAATATATAAAAACTGCCACATACAAAAATATGGGCACAAATATTTAATTGATTTGGCCTCTTGTCTACGTTCACAGGGAAGTCAGCAAAAACGCTTGTACTATAAAGTCGAGAAGGTATAAGGGAACTGTCACTCAGACCCAATTCTCAAATACACCACACTCACATCATTATTCTTCTGTGTAAATAAAACTCTCTATGATTTTTTCACTCGCCAGTACTATTACAGAAGTACTTAAACTATCGTATTTAAGCTACAAGTATAAGCTTTAAATGCCTACAACTACAAGTTCTAAATGCTTTACACACTATTAACTCTCTATGGTTAACTCACAGTCTATTTTAGCCTACTGCTCTCAAACGTTAAAAGTCTTCCACTCTTATACCCTTAAAGGAATAGTGCACCTAAACTAGTTATAGAAGAATTTGTCTACACCTCGGGGATTGGTTTTCCATCATGCGAAAGAAATCCCTCTTGAAATCTTTGGTCAAAATTGTTGGCTATCCCACGTGTGAAAATTGAAAGGAAATATCTAACAAACGCACCCACCCCCGCCCCTCCTCCCCACACCCCACACTTTGTCACCAACAAACACTTTAGTGCCCTCCTAATTACCGGTCCAAAATTAGTTGGTTTCATATTCTTATTCCATATGGTCTTCTTTGAGACTGCAATTTACTCCTAAACTCAAGAAGTTTAATGATAATATTCCTTATTTCAATAGGTTTTAGTTTATTTATTTATTTATTTGAATGAAGATTCTTTAAGTGCAAACTTGAATTAGGTGTTCTTGAGAAAGGTGAAATTTGTGGGAAGTGTTATTAGGATTTTCTTTATCTATTCACAAAGCATGTTTGGAATATATGTATCTGAGTTTATTTAATACTCCACTTTATTGAGCTAATTACACTCGACACTGTTAAGGTTTACTCACTCTGTGGTTTGTAGTAAGTTTACAGAAAGCTCCATCTCATTAAGGATCTGCCAATAAAAGTTAGGACACCACAAATATTCTTGTTGATCTATCAATACTGCGTTTAAGAAGACTTCTCATTTTTCAGTCGCCCCAGCCAACGCCTAGTCGCTATTGCTAATACCTGGATGCAACTGCTATCGTCACCGTTGACCACCCTTATCCCTCCTCGGGTATCCAAACACCGTCCCACCACCAAACACCAATGCCCATCACACCTCCCCCCCCCCCATACACAGGCACAGGCTGACGACCACCACCAGTGCATGGTGCACCCTTATCCTTCTCTACCTTATTAAATCATAGAAAAAAATTGGCTGCTACCCCGGTTGGAGGAATCTTCCTCCTACCCTCTTTATAGCGACAATAAATTGTCTTTAAATGTTTCTAGTGTCTTTTATTTAGTGATGCAAAAAAAGTGCTGCTAATAATTATCGTTGAAAGTGTTAGAAGAAAAGCCACTGAAAATATTTAGCGACTATTAATTGTCACTATACACGGGATTGGAGGAAGATTCCTACAACTCGTATAGGAGCCAAAGTTTGTTCTTATATCATCCCACCCTTCAAACATCATAAACTGGTAACCACCTGCATATCACACAAACACCCCACCCTCCCGACCATAACCCGATGACCACATTATGCCCATCCCCTAGACACAGTGGCAACCACCTTCCGTCTCTCTCTCTCTCTCTCTCTCTCTCACTCACATGCACATGCACACACAACACACACAGACCCAACCACTCTCCATGACGACCACCGTCAAACCCCCTTCCCCCCGCCACTTCCCATCACCATCACCATCATCGCCAAACCCCCCACAGCTTTTGCCAAACCCAAACCACCTTTTGCCTATCATGCGTGCGCAAAAGCAGGCACACGTGCACACACACAAAATACCAAACCTGTAAATCTTTCTAACCC
The DNA here is from genome assembly GCA_033070095.1 of Escallonia herrerae. Classification (NCBI taxonomy): domain Eukaryota; kingdom Viridiplantae; phylum Streptophyta; class Magnoliopsida; order Escalloniales; family Escalloniaceae; genus Escallonia; species Escallonia herrerae. The sequence goes on along the minus strand of JAVXUP010000496.1, from coordinate 318,300 downwards.
ACCACTTGCTATAACCATCAGGGTATGCCCCTTAACACCCCCTCCCCCAAATACATACACATTCAGTCGGCGTAAAACCCGCATCCTTATTTTTGAATGTGGAATTTGTAAAGGATGGAAGTGGTGTTGGTGGTGGAGTCTGTGACAGTGGTAAGGGATCTAAGATGGGTGGTGGTTGGTTTTTGGCATTTGGCCATGGTGGAGGAGGTGGCGATGCTAGGGGATCTAATGGTGGTGTTACTCTAGGGTGGTGGTAGTGTATGTTATGGAGGTGGTGGTGAAACTTCTAGTGTGCGGTGGTGGGGGAAATGGCGTGGCAGGTGGTTTGTGATGTGACATGTTGGTTGGGTAGTTTTATTTTGTTATGAGGGGTATCATTGTCTTTTTATCGATTATGTTAACTTTGTGTACTCAAAATTAAACATGTGTAGTTTAGTGTAATTCAATTTATAGGTGGAACTGCATATAAGAAATGAAATCCTTAGGCGAGTGTAACCTTGCTTTATAAAAGTTGATTTAATTAGTTTGGTGTAATGTTGATATGTTATTCGTCTGTATATTTTACTAGTAAATTGCAAACATCTTGAGGGAAACGCAAATGATGCTTTTTTGTTTGTTGTTGTTGATAAAAGATGATAATAGCATAGATATAAAGTATTTTTAAAACACGTTATAGGAATGTTAGATTATCATGATAGACCATGATTTTGCAAAATTACATAGTGACCAGGGATTGTATTTACACAAGTACTATCTACGTTAAAAGGGTTTTACAAAAGTGACGGTAGGTCAGGGGTGCATAAATCACCATGCAACGATATACATCACTCCTGACTTGACAAGCAAAAATTACTAGAGATTTGGCCTCCCCACCTTAGTTGCGGTTGCCTGCCCTGTTGCTTTGAATCGAAACAATCTTATACCATAGATAGATTGATACCACAACTCATTGCTGCCAATTGGAACCATGTCTCACCAACATGAGTGGCTGGTATCACCCTAGGAGGGATAGCAGAACCACCACCATGTCCCAAGCTTAACCACATCCTCTCATTAGCCTGTTCGGTGTCGCCCCCATTTCTTCCTCTATATCTTTCGCCGTTGTCATCATTTTCTCTGCCTGACCCATCTCCAAGCTGCTGCTCTAACAAAGGCTACGTAACTGCCCAAGGGCTCCGAGCAAGAATGCTCTAGGAATACAAAGCTTGCAACTGCAACAAGCGTTGCGAATTTGATGAGCTGGGGAGTTACAAAAAGGGCTCCTTCAAAGCAGGGTGCTACTCCAAAGCATACTGCAAGGAAGGTTAGGACATCGGCTAGTGGAGGACTTCCAAATTAAGGTGCTACTCCGAGCGCTTCAAACACAAGTGATATCCGTATGAAGGTATATGTTTTGCCATAATAGAATTGGTGTTCGTTTACCAGATGCAATAATGATGGCGTTCAAAATTTTTATGAGAGTATAGTTGCCCTCCAGTATTTTTTCGCTCTCTATCTCTCTCATACTCAAATCACCGCCGTCTCTCTCGTGGATATGCCCCCTTCAACTCCAACCACAACCCAACGCCACCAACCAAATCCGCTAAATATCCAGCCAGTAATTAACCAAAAAATTGCATGCAAGGATCCCACCGCGCACAAACACATGCAAATTCATGGAACATTCCTTTCTTAACCATCTTAGACTTGCAATCAACACAAGCACACGTGCGCGCGCGAGCACACACACACGCGCGTGTGCTCACATACACATCCCGTTACATGAGCACACAAATTTGCGCTAACGCACGCATGCATCAACATGCAGTTGTGATCGTGTGTAGTATATGTGCACGTGGGCACGCTTGTGACTGTGCATGTGCGCGTCTTTGCAAATGCGGTATGTGTGTGTGTGTGGAAGATTGGAAGAAACTGAAAGGAAGATGACATTGTCAAGATTAAAGTTTGTATACCTAAATTCATACATATTCAAAGACTGAAAAAAAAAAAAAGAAGGAAAAATAGAACGTAATTTCGACACTCCCTCTGGCAGCGCCACACGATAGAGCGCGGCCTCATCCCCACGGTAACAACCAAAATCATAATAGGAGTTTTCCGGAGGACATGCAAAGAAAAACATACAAAAAATGCTTATAACATCCTAGTGCATCTACCCGACCCAACAATTAGCACTATTCGCTTTGCCCAACCAGTCCTAAACCAAAAACAAAAAAAAACGAAAATGAAAGGGAACCCCCGATCCCCTAAAAAACCATTGAACGAGAAGAAAACAGCAAGAGGCCGCAAGAGCAGACGCTAATCCACCACCTTACCACGGGCACACCATCGAAAACTCAGAATATCCCCAGCTCCTATAAGAGACATCCAAAGATATACGATGAAAGGGGTAGGTACCCAACCAGCACCATCAGAGCAAAGCCCAGAAGACCGTAGAACCCCGAGCCACCGTCCCTTCCCTCTCCACCTAACCCCCCCAAACAGAAAACCGAAACTACAATCTGAGCTGGACCAAACCCTGAAGCCTACCTCCCTCCCCAACCCACCAAAACCCGGCCAGCCATGGCCCCCAACTAAATCAAAATGAAGACTTGAACAAAAACGAGGACAAGAAAACGTAGAAGGCTTAAGGACCCAACCAAACTGCCAGAAACTAACAGGAACTAACCAGCAATCTATGCCAAATCCGAGGAACGGATAAGAGGAGACAGGAAACGAGAGACTGACAACCTTTGCATTGCCACGGATCAAAACCTGTCAGCGCCACCAAAAATCCTACTCGCATCCATGTCCAAGCGCAGCGAAGCAAAGACGAGCTTCATTAGAGCAGGCACATCTGGAGCCTGTACATCGAAACTCATGACACCATCACTGACCACACACCTAGCCACTTCCAGAACACCCGCAAACCCTACACGCATGACCAGGAAAGAGGAAAACAGTCCTAGATCTACCACCTTGTCCTAAGCCATAGCCAGCATCCCCCCCCCCCCCCCCCCCATGCGTGCTTACACACGGCGGGGCGGCGTGAAAAGGTCTCTAGACGGTGAAAATTTTGGAGAGGGTTTTTTATATTATACTCTCATCAAGCTATGCAACCTCTCAAAAAAAAAAAAGACATGAAATAAAAATAATACCCCTTCCCAGTTTGAGCTTTTTGTATAAGCCCAAAATTTCTCAGCAACCGAACAGAATTGAAGAAGAAACACGTGTCCTGCAAAGAGAACTTTTTTGTATCAACCCAAAAGTTCTCCGCAACCTAACACAATTGAAGAAGAAATAAACATGCTGGGAAGAAAATGAGGATTGTGGGTCTGAAAATTCTGGCTTTAACTCGAGGAAATTTCACAAAGATAATTGGAGTGTGTTATTTTACAAGACAGTATTGAATCATATTTCAACATGCAATGCACATGCATCCTACCTAATAGAAAGAAAGACCACAGGAGACAACTCGAAATCGCAATATATATTTTGCCAATTGTTATTCCCTGCTCTAGAGATAAATAGAGAATCACACACAGTAGTTCTCCCTCAAGTTTTATTCTGTTTTTTCCACCCAGTGATCCCCACCGTGATAAATGTATTTACAACAGCTAACTAGCACTCGAGAAGGATCACCTTATAATCATCGTCATCATCATCACCATCACCGATGCCGTAAGAATTACTACCAAAGAGAAAAGTAGAAAGATCATCACAAGTGTTATCCTTCCAGATGGATTTTGAGATTCTTAAGCCCCTCTGCAGAGATGCTCCTCCTGACCCTTGGCCTCTGCACCACCACGTGGGGAGGTGGCTCCGTATGGAAGCACACAATCACCACCGTCAAGTTGTCTATTGTTCCGCGCTTTATTGCTTCGTCCACTACTTCCTTGCAGCACCGCTTGACATCGTTGTGTTCCTGCAGCCTCCGACGCACAAAATCTACTGCATTTTGGCTCCTAAACACGTCCCAAATTCCGTCGCTCCCGATAATCAAGAACTCGTCCTCTTTCGTTAATATAATTAGTTTAAGTTCTGGTTCGGCACTCAAGGGTCCAAGCCTTTCACCAGCTTCTTTCAGTCCTTTAATGTGCCAATCACCAAGTGCCCTGGACACACCCAGCTGTCCATTCAAGTACCCATCATCGACAAAACCGCCCAAGGACTCGATCCGCATCCGCTCAATGTCGCAGCAAGGCCTGTGATCTTTAGACATCTCTACAGCTACTCCGTGCCGAGACAAGACAGCCCGACAATCTCCAGCATTTGCGACAAGCAAAGATCTGCACATGAATGATCGAGTATTAGGAAACAGGTGACAGCATTTGAAGAGCTGAAAGAGACGCGGTAGGTACAACCAAGGATTTACCCACCAAAGAGTGCGAGGAAACTTCTTAGCTTGGTGCACTTTTTAATCACTTGCTCCAGAAATTAAGAGATAAACGATAAAATTTGGAAGAAAATCCACTAACCAGAAGAAAAGGTGACAATACTTACACAAAAGTAAGTTTTGTGGAAGACTAAATTTTGTCTACACGTGCAGAAAAAAGTTAAATCAATGGCAAAAAAGTGCCTGCACTCATTGCACCAAGGCTTCTACCTTTTGCTATCAACCCCCGTACATATATCTAAGTTGCGACTTCTACATATTACCTAAAATGGCAGAGTTATAACTGGGACACCACCTTCTCCTTGCATCGCCACCCCACACACATCCTTCCACAAGAGTGCCAAAGCCACAAACCATCCTCAACATAATTGCTTCCCTCGGACCATCACTGTTCTCAACCCCATGTAAAGCACACATTTCCACACTCTAAACAACCATAAAGACTGAATACCCCTCATATAACATCACATCCACGATAAAGCTAAGATCAGCCATCTAAAATGACGAACACTACACATATACTTATCAGAACCCGGCCGTAATGACTCTACAGCGTTAGAAAGGAGTAGGAATATGCTCTTTGCCACGACCTTGGATAGATGTCTCTTCAGTTTCTGGTGAAGGATTCGCCGTGGAGGATGATAATGCGGATTGTTACCTGGGGAGTGGTGCAAATGGTGCTTGTGAACGCTCTTTTGCTTGTTGAGAAAGGAACGTCTGCAGACGGGGGAGGCAGAAAGGAGGGTGATGAAATTTTTTATATGTAATGGTGGTTGGCTTTTGAAGAAGAAAAGGGTATTAAAGGGGAAAATGAGAAACTTGGCTTCGTTTGACAAATTATTTTTTTTTCAGTTTTTAAATTGAAAAAATTAAGGAGTACTTAAATTTTTTTTTTTTTACAAAAACAAGTGGGTGTTTGATAACCCAATTTTATTTTGAGTTTTTTTTTTGGCGTTTGATAACCTAGTTTTTTTTTTGTGGTGGTTTGCAGTGGCGGTGGTGGGGTGTAGCAGTGGTCGACGGTGGTGGTGGCCGGCGGTGGCTGGTGGCTGCCGGTGGTGGTCGCCGGCAATCGCAGGAGGTGGCTGCTGGCCGCCGATGGTCGCCGAAGATGGCAGTCGGCGACCGGAGGTGGCTGCCGACAGTAGCCGGTGGCAACCTCCGGCAACTACCGACAAGCCACCGGTGGTGGTGGCCTGAGGTGGCTGCCGGCGGTGGGAGGGTGGTGGTAGTGGTGGTCTAAAAAAAAAAACCAGTTTTTGGAGTTTTTTTTTTCCTTCTTCAGTTTAAAAACTGGTTTTTAAAATTGAAGGAAAAAAGAAAATGGTTACCAAACGCGCTTTTTTTTTTCGATTTCCAAAACTGGAAAAATAATGAGCGTCAAACATGGCCTTAAGGTGTTATAGTCATTTTCTCATATCATTACGTTTAAACACACTTTTCAAGTCAATTTGGACAGTTTCCCTAGCAGTGCAACTTAAACATGAGTGGCTGATTTCAACTTTTGGAAGCGTAGGGACCTTGTTGCACCTGAGCCAAGCACAAGGTGCCATTTTGAAACTGACCAAAGGTTTGTGGATATGCTATCTCATGACAAGAAAAATTGAACCCCAACCTAGAACATCACTCACAAGTCTTGCACCCGCTCTCACTCTTACCCCAAAAGCGACTATAGTAGTGACGCTCCCGCTTCAGAACCTTGCACTCGCTCCTACCAGGCTCCATGCAACTAAGTTTGGAACTAGTAAATAAGATAACTTTTAGGTGACTATTTCTCAGTTGTATCAAATACGCTCTTAAGTTTCTACTCCTCCATCCCTTTACAAACTTACATCTCAGATGCCATTGCCTAATCACGGAGTGAATCCAGTGAATAAATATTGCCCCAAGCCAGAAAGGATGCAGATGGCAAACCTACATCATAAACGAGTACCAAATTACCTCCCAAATATCATTGCAGTAAGTGCAGTTGTTCCAGAAGAGAGGGCAGACTCAAGAGAGCATGACTTTGCGAAGGCAGCATCTGTCTCCATGAAAGACCTGGTGACTACTTTTTCAAGTTCTAGAGGGAAATCAGCATCCTCCGCAATGACCCTTGGCAAATGGTCACGGACAAACTGTGCTGCACCCTTTCCCCCATGCCCATCAAACACCTGTATCAAAGTAACTGCTTTAGACTAACTGTATGCCATCTAAAATTCTAGCTCTCTTTGATGGGCTCTACTTGGAGAAACTTGTGCATCTCAGTTGTATCTCATTCACGTAGACTGATCCACTAAAATACAGAAACATCTACAAAAACAAGATGAACATAAGCCTAATCCCAGATGTGTTAAAAAATAACAGGGGAATTTTCCGTCCTTTAAATATTATGTACCACCTAAAATACAACTTTAGGACCGAATTCAAAACCTGTAAAACGAAGTTGTTTATCAGCACTCTCTATTCTGTTCTCCCCATCTTTTGATAAACACAAAAAGAAAAGGGGGATTGTTATCATCAATTTTTAGCAGTCAATATGCTTCCTACTTGATGCAAATTCAATCTGTTGGCTGTGTTACTAGAAATTGTAGCAATAATTTCAAGGAAAAATGTTTCGGTTAGGTTGAAAAATTCCACAACATTGGCTTTTATTGCAAGGAGTTTCATGGAAAATATTTTCCATTTTTCCATAAAGGACATCCGTACCCTTCACCTTAAACAGTCTATTTGCTTGACACACTCAGTTTCCCTTAAATTAGCATTATCTGTTGGGTGGTGGTTATTTTGGTTCTAACATGTGCAAAACCTCAAACCACTTAAAAACCATCTTGTCATGATGCTTTGATAATTGTACTCTGATCTTAAAGTTCGATAAACAAAAAAAATAAATAACTGAAGAAAATCAAAGAACTTACACCATAAAAGGAAATAGCTTCCTCATCAAATAAATTATGACCAAAATTCTTGGACAGGTCCGCAATACAAACGTGGGTGTCTTCCATATAAGATCTATGTCCAATATCAGACCATTCCCCAGATCGAAGGGCAGGAACGAAGTTGCTAAACAAGTTTTGTTTTTTGTCTGCAACAACTGTATCCTCGCAAATGCTTTCCATCTAGAAGAAGAGAAAAAGTGATTAGTATCAGAAAATTTCGCAGACAAAAGTTACAGATCCAAAAATCACTTAGCATCAAGTTATCCCACTTCAGCACACTACTGAAAGATGAATGCAGACCCTTTGGCGGCACAATCACAGAGAAGTAGCTGAATGAAGCTTAAATGCAGATTAGTAACCTTAAAGCCATGTAACATGGGACTCTTCAGAATGCAAGAAGTACCCGTGTCAGACACTCAAACACTTGGACAGAGTATGGGATATGTGTCCGACAAATCTCATAGGATATGCTACTATGAACACTATCTTATAGTGTTTCTTATAATTTTTTTCGCATCGAGACAAGACAAGTTCTCAACTAAAACCATGTGTGTCATATAGAACATCTTTTTACTTTTGAAATAATTAATAAGTAATGCCGGATATGAATATTTTGACATGTCCCTGTGTCACATCTCATATGATATGCTACTGTGAACACTATCTTATAGTGTTTCTTTTAATTTCTTTGGCAGCGAGACAAGACAAGTTCTCAACTAAAACCATGTCTGACACATAAAACATCTTTTTACCTTTGAAATAATTAATGAGTAATGCCGAATATGAATATTTTGACATGTTCCTGTGTCTTATGTTTTTAAAATCAGACGAATCCGACACTTGGACACCTATCCAACCCGGACACTTGTACTGAGTTCATGTAACAAAGCCATAAAGTACATGAAAGTTTCATTTGAGGACCCATGTTTTTAATTTTTATGCGTCAAGGTCTACAAATTTAGTTATGTAATTAGTAAGTGCCTAATTGTTCTCCCCCATACCCCGTCAGGGACAAAAGAGTCAATTTCCCTGTAATTATGGCAAAAAAACTAATTCCTGCCCTCTTCGACTACCGTTCGCCGCTCCCTTCCCCACTTTCTGGGCCACCAACCCAACACTGCCACCCAACCAAACCAAAAGAGCCACATGCACTGCCCCCTTCCTTGAACACCGCGACATACATACTCACAAACGCACACATAGACGAAACACACGGTCTGAACCCCCCACGCCAAATCACCCACCACCACACACCTTGCACACCCACAGTCACACAGCCACCCGTTCGGCCCCCAACCCATTGCCCATCACACACCTCCACATCGAAGCACACACCCACCCACCCGTTCGCCCCACCCTCCCACCCCATCCCACATCACCCACATACAGTCTCATACACAGACAAGTAATCGTTCGTTCCACCGCATCACCTTATCATCACCCCCCCACGTGAACCCCCCACACCTACACACAAGCGCGTCCACAGCCCACCAAATCTACCTACCTATGTAATGAATTTGAGGTGAGAGGGCCATCACAGAGTGGTGGCAATAAAGTCACAGAAAATACGGCAGAGGGTGGCCGAAAGAGAGTGTGCAGATGCCAGAGATGGCCGGGTGTTGGTCTTGACAGCGGCGTCTTCTCAGAGTGGTGGCGGTTATGTGGGGATTAAGGTGTGGTGGCGGTAATGTGGGGATCAAGGTGTGGTGGCGGCAGAGATAGGGTAGGTTGCTGAAGAAGAGAATGGAAGAATCAAAAGAAGAGAGTAGAGAAAAATGTAAACGGGTTGACGCTTTTGCCCCTGACAGTTTTGAAGCGAAGTTAGGGACTTCGGAAGTGCTTATTGAATGCATTGAAACTCCAGACCATGAGGTGTAAAAATTTAGAACATGGGTCCTGGAGTGAGATTTTCGTGTACTTTCACGGGCTAATCTATACTTACCCAAATATCTTGGTATATCCTATAAAATTTACTAAACTTATACTAGATTGTAAGGAGTATCATGTAGCATAATCAGGTGTGTGTATCAGAATATTCTCACTCCCACACATCAAAGAGCTACAGTTCAAAGTCAATAATTTAACAAATACTAAAACTTATTCAAGTAAAAATCAATTTTGTAGTAGACAAAAAACCATCAAAAGACACCACTCTTAACTTTAATTTGACCAGGTCAACCATATTACTCTATTACATCAAAGAAGTACAGCTCGAGGGTCATGATATAACTGATCTAAAGTACACAGACCAAATGATGATAAAACTTATCAAGTGTCTCCTGTACCAGATTATTATTATACATCAAAAGGTACAACTCAGAGTTCATAATTAGACACAAATAAAACTTTAAAGGAGAACAAATTATCTAAATTAAGTTTGAACAGGTATACCGGATCATTAGTAATCATACTTGACAGATACTGAGACTTTAATACAGCTAATTCGTTCTAGTAAATATACCTTATAGTTGCAAAACAGAACACTAACTTTAATTTAACCAGATATACAGCTTACTTTTTGATAGTAATCAGGTATACAAAATTATTACATGCATCAAATAAGTACAACTCAGAGATAAATCTGACCAGTACTGAAACTTTTATGAAGCTAATTCCAACTATTACAAATACCAAAAAAACATCAACTTAAAAAACAAGTCAACCCATACTAAATAAACACGAAAGGAACCCGAAATGGAAGACAAGACAAGATTGTAAATACAACCGTTACATAATTCGAGCCAGACCAAAATATCCAGAACCCATTCTTGGCAATAAGTAAGATGAAAGATCAAAAGAAGTTTATAAAGTAAGTAAAAAAGAAGAATCTTACTCGAAAAGAATTCCCCAGACTAAACTGATCACAACTGTCGATCTGGGTATGCAAGAAATCGGAATTCAAAGTGGCCCAACTCACAGGCTTGTTACTTTCATCGTGGTTAGAGAGACCCAGATTCTCCATGCCTTCACTGACTTGTTCTGCTTCTTGCAGACACATCTTTTCCTGTTTCTGTTCAGGTTTTTTTTTCCAAGCAAACGCAATGGAAAGTGAAATAGCCGGAATTATATGATGGATCAAGGAAAAGATTCTGGTAATATTATGATTGAGTCACTGTTTTTGAGGAGATATATGGTGTTTCTGTTGCAATTCTTTTTGTTTAAAGATTGTTCTTTTGAGAGGAGTGGAAGAGGAAGAGGCGAAGAGCGAGAGAGAGAGAGAGAGAGTGAGTCCAGATTTTTCTAGAAAGCGTGGCTGTGATGCACAGATGTTTTTTAAAACAGAGGCTTTGATGTGCGATATTTTCCAAAATTGTGGCTTAAACAATGTACACGCCAGACGGATCCAAAATGGACCCCCCCGCGTTGTGCTAAAATAGGTAGATAAAATTGGAGGAGACGAAGATTACAAAATACTCCATCTGCCTTTAATTAATTAATCTTGCATGTTTATTAAGATACAAATTATATTTTATGAATTTTTTACTTTAGCAGGTAAGAAAGAAAGTGGATCGATTGGTAGAGAATATATGGAGAGAGATATAAATTATAAAACAGAAAGAACGGATAAATATGAAAAGAAACTTATTGAATCTTTCTTAATTTAGAGAGTGATCAGTTTTTTTGGGACATCTCAAAAAAGAAATATGATCAAGTTCTTAGGAACGAATGAAGTAGGAACTATTTGGGTTAATTATGCTTTGATTTTTTTGGTTATGATGAAATCAAACGAATGTCTATCTATTTAGACGAATATCAGCGATAGTTTTTGAACGGACTGTAGGTAATGATAAATACACCCTTTGTCACCTGACTAAATTGGAACAGGTTGGGTGTGTGTTATACCAAATTTATCAAATTTATATGTGATGCCCAGGAAAGTGGGTTCGCAGTCGATGTGGAGATGCCACATGGAATGCAGTCCGAGTCAGATGCCAAATATGCTGATGTAAGACACAGCAAGGATGGATCAAGGGCAGAGACCAAGGGCTTCCAGACAGAGCCTGAGAGTAGCAGTGTTGCGAGGGCGATGGCGCGATGCGAATATACAATGACAGCTACAGTCCGATGCTTGGGCCAGAGTCAAGGTCCTGTATGTTTCTCTCTAGGATTCTAGAGTGAGAAAGAGAAAATGTTCAAGAGAGGGAATCCTATCAAATGAATTCTCAAGACCTCTATTATAGTGGTTGAGATAATGATGTCATCACGCGTCACATGGCTCTCCCCGGGAGTGACACGTCACCGAGGGGTCCACAGCTGTCGGTGCTCCACAGACTGTCGAATCGCATATTCACCCAGCCTACCCCGCACAGCATCGCTCTGTCTATCTGGAAAGATTGGCTCCCACAGCGTCGTGTGGCTAGAGAACCCCTTGATCTAGCTACCAATCCAAGCCCTTACAGAGTCCCACAGGCCTAGCAACAGTGGGGAAGACCCAACGCCCAACTACTAGGCGGACTAGGTGCGATGCCTTCCGAAGACCTGCTCCCGTCTCAGAGTGTGACTTAGGGGTGCCGACGCAAGCCCCCAGTGCCGGATCACGTAGGCCAGTCATGAAGACACCATGGGCGGAGATAGTTTTTCGAAGGAGTCGCCTATCCCGCGGGGTGAGTCCTTGTGTTGAAGTACTCAGAGCGAGTCAAGGTCGCATCCCAGAGGAGCAGTCTACATGGCGGAAAAGGAGTTGAAAAGCTCCCTGGTGGAGATAATGTCTCATAGGAGTCGCCTATCCCTGCGGGTGAGTCCTTGTGCCAGAGCACTCCTAGCGCGTCGAGGTAGCATCCTGGAGAAGCCGTGTACCTGGTCGAATGGGAGTTAAAGAGCTCTCTGGTGAAGATAGTGTCCTGGAGGAGTCGCATATCCCGGCGGGATGCTGCAAACTCCAGAGAGTGGGTCGAAGCATGTTCCATGTCTATGGCAGGGGGCACATGGTGTGGTGAATGAGTGTGGTGCCCAGGGGGCATGTAACATGATTGTGGTGCATGGGCGTGATTAAGTGCTTTTGGTGCCGAGGGCACAACATTGTGACAGAGAGCCTGAGGGGAACAACTGTATTAGCGGGGCGGCCTACAGGAGCGACGGAGTGTGTAAGGTACCGGGGGCACTGTAGCATGATAGAGAGCTTGAGGGAACAGTAGTGTGATAGAGAGCCAGGGGGCACGGTAGTGTGACAGAGAGCCAGGGGGCACGGCTGTATCAGCGGCATGGCGCATGGGCGCGACGGAGTGTATGGTGACGGCTCTTGGGCTTTGGCGATGGGGGTCACGGAAATGGGGCGAGGGCATGGGCGATGGGGGTTACAGAGACAGCGCCCGCATGACGGGGGACAAGTGTCTTGGAGACGACGCCCGGGGGGCGACGGACGTTGTGGAGTTGGCACAGGCCACGGACGTCAGCGAGTCGACGCGGGTAATGGACGTCGCGGAATTGCATGACCCGTTGAAGAGAATTGAAAGTGCTAAGGGGAAGGCCAAAGGCCAACCCTTGGGGAAGGGCCAAGGCCTAAGGCCAACCTTGGAGGAAGGCCGAGGCAGACCCCTAAGGGGAGGCCGAGGCTGACCCTAAGGGGAACGCTGAGGTCGAGGCCGACCCCAAGGGGAAGGCCGAGGCCCACCCCAAGGGGAAAGCCAAGGCCCACTTCCTTGGGCAAATGCCAAGGCACACAGAGGGGCGACGTACGGCATGTGACGGTCGAGGTGCGATGAGGAGTCGCACAAAAATAAATTTCTTCGTGACGAAGTGACGTAACAAAAGTGAGAAGTTTGATCGGTTGAAAGCGTTGAATATATGTGCCGACGTGTCGTGCAAAATAAGACCCCCACTGGGCCCTTAGTGCAACTAAGATAGGTTGGGAACAATATACATGTACAGGTTTTATGGTAGAGAGAGCTCTTCATCGAAAACCATTGGCCACCAAGCAGCACCCACCACCACCAGCCCACCAAGTAGCAATACAATCACCTCCTGCACAAACTAACCACCATATAACGGACCAGCAGCCACAGTCACATCTCCCTTCCACCGCAAATCACAAAAACCACCACAACCCCCACTAATGCCAAATCCCACAACCACCACTAACTACCATCCCCAATGGTGCACAGGGTCGCTGGTGGTTGGATTGGCAAAGGCAACGCCAATTGAGTGGCTAGGTCGGTTGCTCCCACCACCTTAGCCCCCTCCACACCATAGCCAACACCATAATCATCCATCTTCTTCAAGCACCTCCACCCTTTCTCCCTACCCCACTGTAGGTGTTGGTGGTTATGGTCACGCACTTTATTAACACCAGACACCGTCGATCACTATCCTTGCACACTATCATCCTCCAATGTCCTCTCGCTTGGAGTGGGGTGTCATTTAGTGGTGGTGGTTATGCTGGTATCAAGAGCGAAAATATGAAGGGAAAATACCTTAATTTTAATTTAGAGTTTAAAAATTATACTCCCTCTGTCTCAAAATAATTGCCCCATTTTGACTTGGCACGCATATTACAGATACAAGTCATATGTTGTATGTTTTTCACTCTATTTAAGAGAAAAGGGGGAACAAGAAATGAGTCAGGAAAAAGTGATGAATATTTTGGGACAGCATAAAAAGAAATTATGATCAAATATTTTGAGATGGATAGATTATAACACATAATTTGATCAATTTTTTTACACGCAGATTAAGAATTTAAGTGATATATTGTGTGTTTCTCATTCTACCATTTAGAGAGATGGGGAAAAAAAGTGGGTCGGGAGAGAAAAAATAGGTTAGTAGAGTATTATATATGGAGACAGAAATGAAAGAAAAGTAAGAAAGTGGGGTATGAGAAAGAAAATGAGTTGATGAAGATTTAAATGTAGAGAGAGAAATAAAATAAAATATAAAAAGATAAATATATAAAAGTACCTACAAAATCTTTTTTAATTTGAAAATGAGCAATTTTAATGGAACGGGACAAAAAAGAAAGCTAATCAAATTTTGTGGGACGGATGAGATATAATGTATGTACCATATATATACTATGTAAGGGTTGTATTAGCACTTTAAAAGATGTATTCACGAGATTAGCAAACACGTGCATTTTTTTTAAGAGGGCTAACGACGGATAAATACTGCTGATATGAATTTCATGTCTTTTTTCAAATTTGTTCTTAATGATGACTTCACACTCGTTCATTAGTTGCATCTCTTTCATTGTTACAATCCTTTGCCTTGAGCATGGTTTCAGATTACATTCTTGACCGAGTCAAAAGCAAATAATTAAGGCCAATGTAGAGGGAGGATATTAGGCACGGATTTAAATCATTGTTGGTGTCTTAAGAACACTCAGAGCAACGACCAAGGAGACATTTCTTCAAGATTCTACTAATTGAAATTACCCTCAAAATGTCCTTTACCATTTTGGTATCATTGCATTCAAGGAATATTCATATATTCATTGTTCTAAGCACAATAACTTTTATTAAAGCAGTAAAAAATAGTTCTAAATCTACAGATTATGTCACAGTTGCACCATTTCAATAAGCTAAGAAAATCGTGAAGTCCTTTTTCTGTAATCACTGGCATGCGTTGAACTTATACGTAAGACGTTCTTTGTGGAATAGGTCAAATATATGTCATAAATTGAGAAGGAATTATTTTATTCATTTTACTTGATGGAGGACTTTGCAGTCATGCCATAATTCGAGAGAAGTCATGATTATCATATATCTTTTAACATATTTTTTATATATTAATGTTTTTTCTATTTAACAATAAAATAGTACTCCCTCCGTCCGAAGAGAGAAAATGAGTTGGTAAAGAATTAAATGTGGTGAAAGAAATAGAATAAAAAAAAGTATTAAAATGGTAAATATGTAAACATACGTACAAAATCTTTTCTAATTTGGAAGTGATTAATTTTTATGAGACGGCCCAAAAAAAATTATCAATATTTTTAAGGACGGAGAGAGTTCACATATTAACTTACGCGCGCTTTTTGCTATTAACTTTGACCGTAAACTTTTCTGCAAGTCTTCCATCTGGGCCATCCCCCGTGTGTTAGACAGAGGGCAGTGGTTGGGAAATTTGGGTGGTCAGTAAGACTTTCATCTATTATAACATTATATATTATGATTATGATTATTAATCATGATTAATATATATGTGTGTGTGTGTGTGTGTGTTGGTTTCATGACAACCAATTTGATGTTAGATGAAGCGTGTGAACCAGAGAATTGATCCTCGGAATTAAAGAATGTTATAAATGTGATGTTTTCTTGGTAGACATGTGAAATATGCCGATGAAGTAGAATAATACCAAGTATTAAACAATAAGATTTAGATATATGAATATTTGAGTTTCACTTTAGTTATTTGAACTCTATTTTTATCACAAAAGTAGCTTTATAACGATACTTTTAAGGTTTTTAGCATTGAAAGTGGAACTCAAATAATGAAAAGGGTTGTCAGAGAGGATGTCCTTTTTGGCCAATTTGTATTTTAAAAGTAAAAGATAGTAATATTTGAGTTCCCTGATTCACCAATTGAGATTTCTTAAAAAAGGATGTCATTTTGTATGTTAAACTTAAACAAGTAAAGGAAAGTGATATTTGAATTCTAATTTTCACTATTTGAGCTCCACTTTCAATACCGACGCGTTAGAAGTGTCGCTATATAACAAAAATAGAGCTCAACTCAAACATCAATGTCCATATTTTATCGTTTGAAAAACTTTTTGTTGCTACCGTAGTTGTAAGAAGATACATACAACCCCGCAACTGTTAACGATCGCTAAATATTTTTAGTGACTTTTCGTTTAACATTTTTTTAAAGTCATAATATAAAAGTCACTACATATATTTAATGATAATTAATTATCGCGATACGAAGAATTGTACGCATTTTCTTACGATCCGAACAACGGCTAAAATTTTTCAAGAGGCATGATTCATATGTCCACCAAGAAATCATCGCATTTATAGCATTCTTTTCTTCCGAGGATCCGTTCTTTGATTCCCACGCTTCAGATTAACATCAAATTGGTTGTTACACAAAGCAAACTAAACACAGTGTTGTAGAAGCTGAAAGTTTTCCCAACCACCCAAATTTGCCAACTACTGCACTCTTTTCCTAACTCATGGGGATTGGTCCGGATGGAAGACTTGCTTAAAGGTCTACAGGCCAAAGTTGATAGAAAAAACGTTAAAATATAATGAATTTATTATGGTGCACACAAGTTCATCAGTAATGACACCTTATTGTTGGATATAATAAATTTTAATATATAAAAGAAGTGTTAGATGAAATACAATAATTGTTACTGCTCCCCATACAAGAGCTCCAGATAAGGCATATATAATCATATCTGACAGACTGGTTTTATCTCACTGGAGTGGGATAATTCTTTACTTGGGGTGTATTATTTTTATCTGAAGCACTTGGATAAATAATGACGGGCCAACAAAGAATAGGAGCACAACAGAACCCACTGTCGGAGCAGCACCCACATTCACAGAACCCATCGCCACCACCGGTCTCCGACCATCGCTAACCTTCTCTCTTCTCCTTCAAGTGATGGTGGTGGTGGTGATAGGTGGTTCCTGGGTGCTTTTGTTGTGGTGTCCGTTAGATGTATGTACGTGGTGGAGGTTGGTTGCGATTGGTGGTGGGTGCGAATCGTGGGTGATGGTGGTTGGTGTTGATGGGTGGTGGGTGCAAATCATGGTTTCATGGAGGTTGGTGCGATGGTGGTGCACATGAATTGTGGGTAGTTAAGGTTGGTGGCAATTGGCGGTGGTTGGGATCTATGGGTGATGAAGTTTGGCGGCAATTCATGGTGGGTGCAAAATACTGAGTGATGGATGTTGGTGACAATTGGTGGTGGTGGTGGTGGTTGGTTGGTTGAGGACAATAATTGGTGACCAATGTGATGGCAGATCGAGGATGGTCGTGGTCGTCGTTGGTAAAGGCAGCAAGATAAACATATCAGGCATGTGATCTGGATTCAATCAAACACATGGTTGAATTTATAACTTATCCGACTTTATCCAACAAGATATGTTATCTTGCCTTATCTAGCAACCAAAATATTTAGGTGGGCATTATTGTCCATTTAACACGGAGAGATGAAGAATTGATATCACTCCATTCGTTTCACGACCAAAAATAAAGATGTCATTTTCGTGAAAATAGTTTCATAAAAAAAATGATTTACGCTTTTATAAGTAAAATATTGATCTACTTTCTCGTCTGGGGTGACGCATCAAAAGATGCACCCACACGTCTATCATGCAACTTTTTTGTAAAAGTAACCCATTATAGTCCTCCATCTAGGGTTGACTAGTTTCCATTGCAAATAATTGGGCCACAGATCCTCCACGTTACGTTTTGTGCAATTTTCAAACATAATTGCAAGAAAGTGACATGAGCTTTCTCTTTTCGAGCCATTTGGCAAGGATAAGATCTTTTTTCCTTTCCCTTTCACCAAAAGGAAGACGTTGAAATTTTATATGCAAATAGCAACATGAAAGAGATGCCTACTTTCGGTAATGCCTTCATCACATGACAAAGTAAAGCTTCAACTGTACAAGCCACAAATCAGATATAGCTAGTGGTGCATTGCCTCACTTCAAAGATGTATGATTGGTTGCAACAAGAAGTAACAGAGGGAGTCAACCACCCTACAAAACCAGAACAGACACCGGAAAAGAAATCGGAAACCTAGAGGGTACGAAATCTAGGGTGAAAACCTCGGCTAGATAGCCTACAGCAAAAGGATAGCAAACACCCTTTACGCCTATGAGAACTAACATCCCAGCTACAAGCTTGAGAATGTTAACGAAAGAAATGATGGTCAAGTCGATGATTAAACGATTAAAACGCGTCTCTAAGGTTACCACGTATCCGCAAAACTCCAGTAGGGTTTGAAGAAGGGAATTAAATACTCCATTAAAAAAACTCAATTAGGACACTACTCAAAATCACGAAGGCCTTCCCTTTCGGAGCTCATCTAACTATGTGCCTAGGAATTATAAGATTATCAGGCCTCAAAACCAGAAGAGGACCCTCACGTAGCTGTAAAAGCCTTCTGTCCACCACCAGCAGATCCAGCAGGTATAACTTTTAACACATTGAACCGCACAGTCTTTGACAAAGGTCTGAAAATAGAGCAACAAAACGTTAATATACCGCACTTTCCTCAGCAGCCAATCGAATCACAAGCCCTTTCAACAAGGTCAAACCTGCACTGGCCAATAGTTACTTGGTCTCCTTCCTTCACACGGAAACATGGGGAAACATGTGCAGCAATATTTGAATGCCTCTTCTCATACCTGAAGACAGAAACGGAAAATTAAATTAGAACTCTTGCCACTAACATTGGGTAAAGGAAAAACTTAATCCACAAAGGAGAAAAACTAAACCCCAAGCGCAGTAAGATATCGTGCCTTTGATACTTCATCACGGTATGTGAAGATAGTTAATTCGGACAATAATGGTCCTTCTCATTTTGGCCACTATGGCATGTACCAGCAGATAGAATGCGACCTCTGATGGAAACATCGCCGGTGAAGGGGCACTTCTTATCAATATAGGTTCCTGTTACCAAAGATTATAAAGGGATCAGATCAACAATGCTCATCTTGAAAAGCAACTCATTTCTTACATAAGCTCAGTTCAACAACGCTGATGTCTTGAAACTGACTTAATATGTAGCATTCGAAATTGCAAAGGAAAAGAAAAGACCGGATTTCCATTCTAAAGGAGAATAATCTCATATTAGCTTGATTTTAACTTGATTAGCTTGATTTTCGGATCTAAATTAGCATGATTCTTGGATCTAAATTAACTTGATTCTTGGATCTAGATTAGCTTGATTTTAGGATCTAAACCGATTGTTGTACAGTATATAAAGGCATGCTTAGCCATTCTGTAAAGACACACCAATGAATACAATTCTTCATTTCTTTATGGTATCAGAGCCATCTTTCTAGCATAGGCATTTCTTTTCAATTTCTCAGTCATGGAAGATGAATCTGCAAGTTATGTTCATGGGGGTTTGGCACCCGTGGCGAATGTTCAAAACATCGCAATTGACACCAAATCTCCGTTCTACTTGCATCCGTCTGATCATCCAGGCTTGATCTTTGTTACACAACCTCTAAGTGAAAATGGAGAGAACTATTTCACTTGGAGACGTAACATGTTGACGGCGCTCCAATCCAAAAATAAGGCAGGGTTCGTCGACGGGTTGATAGCAAAACCCGATGTTCATTCCAGGGATTTTCAATCATGGATCCAGTGTAATGCAGTGGTCAAATCATGGATCGTCAATTCTCTTTCTAGAGAATTACAAACTGGTGCCGCACATGCAGACACTGCAAGTGAAATTTGGTGCGATTTTGATGAACGATTTACTCAGGGCATTGCACTTAGAGTATATGACCTGAAGCGATCTATTGCTCTACTACAACAAGAGAAATCTGCTATTTCTACATACTATGGTAAGTTAAAAGGTGTGTGGAATGAACTACATAATCTTAGACCTATACCTGTATGTACTTGTGGTGCCGGAAAGAAAATGCAGGAAATGCGAGAAGAAGAGAAAGTCTTCGATTTTTTGATGGGATTGGATGATACTTACAAGACGGTGCGATCCCAAATCCTGAGCATCGATCCATTGCCAGGACTTGGGAGAGCATATGCCGTGGCTGCCCAAGAAGAAAAACAGCAAGTGGTCGCTGCTGCGCGTGTCCCTACTATCGAGGCCACAACTCTATTGGCTAAAGCACCACATATGCGGCATGGAGGTGACCAGAAAATTGACCGGCGTGGTGAAAATTCTGGAGAAAGACGGCATGGTGGATTACACTGTACCCAGTGTAATCGATCCAATCACTCTAGAGAGAACTGTTATGAGATCATCGGATATCCACCTGGATAGAGAAGACCCAAACCAAGAGGAGGAAATCAGCCATGGCTCTGCGCATCCGGAGGCACAACATCGTCGGCGGCAATTGCCCAGCCGTTTGCAGCTACTGCCGACGCATCCGCACCATTTCCAAATCACAGCCCTGCATATCAACCATGGTCGCGCACTGCCGGAGACACAGCACCAGCGACAAGGGTTTCACAACAATTCGTTGCCACATCCGACGAGTCTGTGTCATTTCCAAGCTTCACACCCAGTGAAATGCAAAGACTTGCTGATCTTTTGGGCCGCCAATCAGGATGTAAACTTGATACTATGTCCGATGCTTACACAAATCCAGGTGTACCCCTGGTTCAAATTCCCAACGGTGATACCGTCCCAGTTTATGCTTTGGGACGAGTAAATCTTGGCCCCAATTTGCATCTCGAACAAGTTTTGGGAGTGCCTAATTTTTGTTTTAACCTATTATCAGTCAGTAAATTGACTCGAGATCTCAATTGTGTTCTAATTTTTGAATTTGAATTTTGTGTGATACAGGACTTACTCTCGAGGAAGCCGATTAGACTAGGTAGAGTGCAAAATGGCTTATATCATTTGGAACCAACGAGGGCGAGGAAGGCGCTTCTGTCAAAAGGACATAACACTGCGGATTTATGGCACCGTCGTTTAGGGCATCTACCAATGAATCGTATCTCGCTGGTTTCCAACTTACCTGTTACTTTCAATTCGCCAAAACTTTTATTTTGTGATGCTTGTTGCAAGGCCAGACAAACTAGATTGCCTTTTTCACATAGCAAAAATAAATCGATGCACAACTTTGATTTAGTCCATTGTGATATATGGGGTCCATACCGTACTAAATCTCATTCTGGGTCACATTATTTTCTCACGATTGTTGATGATCATAGTCGAGCCACATGGGTCTTTCTCATGAAGTTCAAGTCCGAAACTAGACACTACCTCCTGATGTTTTTCAACTGGGTTAAGACACAATTTAACACCAGAATCAAGGTTTTTAGAACTGATAACGGTCTTGAATTTGGACATCGTGAATTATTACATCATTATTTTGAGAATGGAATGGACAGACAAACAAGCTGCACGGATACACCGCAACAAAATGGAGTGGTGGAGCGAAAGTACAGACATCTCTTAGAGGTAGCTAGAGCTTTACGATTCCAGGCCAAACTTCCAGTCAGATTTTGGGGGGAGTGCGTACTTACCGCTGCTTACTTAATCAACCGCATGCCACTTTTTGTGCTCCAAAACCGAACACCTTATGAAGTATTATTTGGTAAGGTACCTAACTATGATCATTTGCGAACTTTTGGATGTCTCTGTTATGGGCACATGAATGGCAAGCCACATGATAAGTTCGCCCCTCGAAGTAAGTCTGGCATTTTTGTTGGTTATCCCAATGGGCAGAAAGGATATAGGATTTATAATTTCGAGAGCAAAGTGATTTACTCTTCAAGAGATGTTCAGTTTTTTGAAAGCATATTTTCTTTTGCTGACAAAAAGGATAATATTGCTGACCTACAAGCTTGCCACACTCCTTTTGGGTTAACAGATCATCTTTCAGTTGATTGGGAGTGTCAAGCAGCTAGCCATGCACCCACAGGTGAAACTAGTAAATCAACTCAGACCAGTGATGTGCCAACTAGATCAAACTCACCCCATAACATCGACCTTGAACCCCTATCTCTTGGATCATCATCATCCCAAGACCAGATACCCTTGGATCAAGCACCAGGATCTGCTGAGTTGTCACCATCTACCATACAGTCACCCATCAGAACTGAGCAATCTGCCTTACCTATAAATGAACCTCCAGTTGTGCCTTCTAAGCGCATAAGACAGGTGTCCAAGAATCTTTCTGGGTACAATTATACATTGCCACCATCCCTTGCCCCGCCTTCATCTACTTCGCACTCTTCCTCTCCATCTGCTAACTCGACGGTATATCCTTTGTCCCATAATATTTCTTATTCCAAATTTTCTAGAACTCACACTGCATTTTTAGCGGCCATCTCTTCGGTCGATGAGCCCAAATATTTTTCTCAGGCAGTGAAACATGCTCATTTGAGGGATGCCATGGCCAAGGAGATCTCTGCTTTGGAAGCTAATAACACTTGGACACTTATGCCATTACCATCTGAGAAACGTGCCATTGATTCTAAGTGGGTATATAAAGTCAAATTCCACCCAGATGGCACTGTGGAGAGATACAAAGCGCGACTTGTGGCTAAGGGATACACCCAGATTGAAGGTCTAGATTTTCATGAAACATTTGCACCAGTTGCCAAACTAGTTACGGTACGGTGTCTTCTTGCCATTGCTTCAATAAAGAAATGGGAACTCCATCAGTTGGATGTCAACAACGCCTTTTTGCATGGAGATCTAGAAGAGGAAGTATACATGAAGATTCCTCAAGGTTTTTCTAAACAGGGGGAGAATCGTGTGTGTCGTCTTCAAAAGTCTCTTTATGGGCTTCGTCAGGCTTCACGCAATTGGTATCACAAGTTTACTCAGTCCTTACTTGTAGTCGGTTTTATTCAGTCTCAATCTGATCATTCTTTATTCACCTTCGCTCGTAAAGGATCTTTTCTTGCTGTCCTTATTTATGTTGACGATGTGATTGTCACGGGGACTGATTCTAAAATTTCTTGGCTAAAACACTACTTGGATACTAAGTTCCATATTAAGGATCTCGGTAAACTCAAGTACTTTCTCGGCATTGAGGTGGCACGTTCTTCTGATGGCATCGTGTTAAGCCAACGCAAATATGTTCTTGACATTTTAACGGAATGTGGTCTAACAGGTTGCAAGCCATCTTCCTCACCCATGGCTGAACAACATCAACTTGATCTTAATTCAGGAGAACTATGTGATGATCCAGGACAGTATAGACGTCTCATTGGTAGATTACTCTACCTCACGATCACTCATCCAGACATAAGTTATGTAGTTCACATCCTAAGTCAATTCATGCACAAGCCAAGACGACCACATTATGATGCTGCCATACGCGTTCTTCGCTACCTCAAAAATTCGCCCGGTCAAGGTATTTTGCTCTCCTCCAACAGTTCTCTATCACTACGTGCTTATTGCGATGCCGATTGGGCTGGCTGCCCAACAACTCGCAAATCTACCACTGGGTATATCGTGTTTTTGGGATCTTCACCCATTTCCTGGCGTTCAAAGAAACAATCCATAGTCTCGCGTTCCACCGCTGAGGCAGAATACAGGGCAATGGCCACCACCGCAAGTGAGATTATTTGGCTTCTTCGACTCCTCTCTGATTTAGGGGTCTTTCATCAAAATCCAGTTTCCTTATTTTGTGACAATCAGGCCGCATTACACATTGTGGCCAACCCAGTGTTCCACGAGCGCACAAAGCACATTGAAATAGACTGTCATTTTGTTCGGCACCACACTCAGTCCAAAGCTTTATTACCTCGACCAATTTCGTCTCAGTATCAGCTTGCAGACATTTTCACCAAGGCACTTGGCCAGGAACGCTTCCACATTTTACTGGGCAAGTTGGGCATTTCAAATATCCATGCTCCAACTTGAGGGGGAGTAAAGGAGAATAATCTCATATTAGCTTGATTTTAACTTGATTAGCTTGATTTTCGGATCTAAATTAGCATGATTCTTTGATCTAAATTAACTTGATTCTTGGATCTAGATTAGCTTGATTTTAGGATCTAAACTGATTGTTGTGCAGTATATAAAGGCATGCTTTGCCATTCTGTAAAGACACACCAATGAATACAATTCTTCATTTCTTTACATTCAGCCATTTGACTTTTTGCTTATAATTGCTCTTATGACGAGAACAAGAACGAAAAATTAAGTTTCCTTCATCTGAACATATGAAAGCATGTATTCAAGTACTGACACTTTTTTGTGAGAACTTTTTCGATACCTAAGCACATGGATTCTTAAGTGCGCCAAAGTGAATCCAATTAATAGTTAAACTTTTCGAAAGGCATACATTTTGTGATTAGTCTGCAATCTACATGGAATATTACGCTTACTATATTGGGCAACATTTGATGGCAAGGAAAGAAAAAATGGAAATGACGCATATAGCACTTTTTTTAGTGGTGATCACGCAGCAATAAAGAAGACAGCTTGTCTGGGGCTGATTAAGTAGGGTTGGAACCCCAATTCGCATCTTTTGGGCATGGACTTGTGGCACTAGAGATTCAGACAAGGTTACAATCGTGGTGGCGGTGACGATGACATTACTCATCAAAAAAAAAAGAAATGAAGAAGAAGATGAAGCAAAAGGAAAGGTGTTGCATCCCAGATCTTGTAGTAGGATTTCAATAACAACCGCATAGTTTAACTGAAGAAGGGATTCGAGTAGAGAACTTGCAACACTTCCTTCCAACAATACCCAGTGAAGAGTTTCTGTTCCAAAAATCCCAAGCAAAATCAAAATCCTTAATAAACCTCAAAGACTGCTTAATACCAATCATCAACCGTTCGCAACTTAAAAATGTAACGCCAAAAAGGGCACTGGTAAAAAAATATACATATTATCTAAAGCTACAATGCAATTTTAAGGTTCCCTTGTGACCTTCTACCAAAACTAGTAACACAATGTTGCTAATTAAGATCAATCCTATTTATAAATGTACTTAGTTACTTAGAAGTTCTACATATTAACACTAATGGCAATGCAGATTGTAGACTAATGTCAAATGGGTCGGGCGGCCCGCAGGCTGGCCGGACCTGCAATGTGAATAGTGTCGGCCCTAACCCGTAAGGCCTTGGGCCAAGGCTATTTTTTCTCCAATTTTATCCGGCAGGCCCTAAAAAGGCCCGGGTTAAGCCCTAAAAAACAGACTGGCCCGAAACCGGCCGTTTTCAAGGCCTGGCCCGTTTTTTTAGAACCGGCCTGGTATTGGCCCTCTTCACAGATCTGCTTCTCCTCTCAGTCTCATTCATTCGACTCTCTCTCTTTTCCTCTTCAGCCTTTCTTTACCTCACCCACAACCATCTCACCCACAGCCACCCTCCATAATTATCCTTGCAACTGGCCACTACTGCTCTGGCCAACCACCACCGCACCCATGGCCAAACGCCACCATACCCACACCATCAATATACAATCAATCTCTACCATTGACAGACCTGATAATAGAAAAAAAAAATACATATAGATCTCTTTGTATCTCTGGTGTGGTGACGACGATACTCATGAGGTGGTGACCGCGGTGCTAGCGAAAGGCAATGCGGCGGTGGCGGCGATGCTCACGAGGTGGTGACGGTGGTGCTAGATATGGGCATTGACACTGTGTCGTCCTTTAAGCAACGACGGCTGGCATTGAAGGCTGCTGCAGTCAGATCCCACCGCCACTATCGCCTACCATCAACCTCAGCCCTGTGAATCTAATCTTTGACCTTTTTATGCTTCATTTTTTTCCAATGGGAAGAACCCTTTTTGATTGACATTAGTTTTTTATTGGAGATTATTTGAGTGCATTTTCCCTGAGTTCCAGCCCCTCAAATTTCTTGTACTAGTCTATGTCCCTCGTTTTATTTTCCAGTTTGGTAGGGCCTATCGTTTTCCTAAATTATTCTAATTGTGTTAACCTTGAGGTCATTTATCTAATGTAAATAGAATTTGTATGATAGGGGCCAGAAAGCCAATGAATTCTCAGCTATGGAATGCTTACACCGGGCCACTGGTGACCTTGCCTCAGGTGGGAAGCCTTGTGTATTGTTTCCCACAAGGACACAGTGAGCAGGTTTGACACTGGTTTTTCAAATCAAGAACTTCTACCCTGTTGAATATTGACTATGTATTTTCGCATGTAATATGTTGTGTTCTACTAGGCTGCTTGCTTATTAGCATTTCAAATTGTCTTCGAGAATTAAAATGGAGTAAAATTCACCAATTTGATGTTGGTGAGGTTTTGTTGAGCTGTAGGTTGGCTAGCTGTAACTTTTCTTTCTTGAAATAAGAACTGAAGCAGAACCGATGTACCTTAAATCGTTGTGAACTAAATTATGCCTTTGTCCCAACTTTTTGGATTAGCTTCTTGTTTTAAAGAATATCCAGCTAAAGATTTCACGCTTTAATCGAGCCTAGTATGCTGCTTCCTATGTTACTTTTCAAGATCTGCGTAGTTAGTATATACTGTAAGAAACGCATACAGTTGCAGTTTGCGTGTATATACTCAAAAGGAACATCTGCCCAACATGTTTGGCAACCATTTCCAGATACAACATGTGATAGTTTCTAATCAGTAATTTCTAAGCTCATTTATACATTATTAACCTAATAATGTAAATGTTACAGCTTAATTCATTCACGGTTGGAAATCCAGCACAAAACTGGAATAGGAAAAAAAAAAGAAAAAAGACATAGGCCCAGGCCCAACCCTAAAGTTAGGGCCTAGGGCTTGGGCCTAGACAGGGCCTCCCTTTCCTAGCTTTGGGCCAGGCCGGGTTTTCAAGGCCCGAATCCCTAAATGGCTAGACCCATTTTTTGACTCTCTGGACCCTTGCTGGGCCGGCCCAAGCCCGGCTCTTTAACATCTCTAGGGCCAACACAAGTAGGGAATCTCTCATGACATCTATATGAAACTAGGGTCACGGACACAAGTGATGCGCGTGCGTATCAAATAACTAAATAAGTAAACAAAAACAATGATTACGACAGTGATGAAAAAAATGAAGCGCTTAAACACCTCATCATCTCATACTCCCACTCATCGTAATACAACGAAGAACTAAAATTATAGATAGTTCCAAAGAAAAGGAAAAGAAAACATGTACATAGAAGCCTGTCACTTATGAACTTCTCCGCCCTTAAACCGTACTCTGGATATTTTGCACGTGTTGTTCGGGTATGTTGGATCTTACTTGACAGTTAACAAGTATGAAAAGGCTGAAAAAATACTTAAGAACAAAACTATTTCGACTAAAGAGTGTGCCAACATATTGCTACATCTAAGCTAAGTACCCTAGGGGGCCTAGACATGCTTTACCTACACCTGATTGGTAACACACAGAAATCCAGTCAATCTAAGACCGTATACACACACACACACACATAGGCAGTCACAGACTGCAATCATAAACAGAATGATATGGCTCAGCTATCTCATATAAACCAGTTTACCACCAAGCATGCATGAGCATACATTAAATATGTATCTGAACAAGAAAATATTAATCGAATACCTTCAATGGCTTATCTGGGAGTCTTAAATCCAAGGCCAATATTTTTATAGAAGCGGGTGCCACCCTTCCCTGGCCTCTTCCCTTTCCCAGATTTCTTCGAACTACCAAATTTCACAAACAAGACCATAGTAAATCATTATCATAGCTACAAATTACTGCCGCTTAGGTTTGTACCTATTGCATTAACAGTTCTACAGGCATAATTCTGTATTGATCTGGGATAAGAGAGGGCCATGGCCATACAACATTGTTACCCATACCGCCAAAGCACCGCTGCTTTGATCGAGCGGTACCAAATGCCTCGGCAGTTGTACCTTTGTCTGGCATTGTTCCATTTAGAATTTTGCTATACAAATACTAGGGCTGCTTATTGGGGTTGTACCTACTGCATCAACAGTTCTACAGGCATAATTCGGTATTGATCTGGGATTACAGTGTGCCATGCCCATACAACATGGTTTTTCATAGCGCCAAAGTACTGCTGCGTAGGGTATTGATTCGGAGTTTTGCTATAGCAAATAATGCTGTTGCTTAAGGGGGCTGTACCAAGTGCATCAACAGTTGCACAACGCTCTGGCATCATAAAATATACTTGCATGGCATTATTAACGTCCTAAATATGAACCCACATCGAAATTCTTGTGTTTTGGGTGGTACTGCTGCTTAGGGGTTGTACCCAGTGCATCAGCAGTTGTACTACACTCTGGCGATACGAACAACAGGTGTTGCTATCGCATCGCAAATGGCCAACACATGAACCCAGACTGTTAATTTTTTTTGTTTCAGCTAAGAATTTTTACCAGAGGAACACTTTATGGGTTGCTTCAGAAAAGCCTTCTCCGTCTGGGGGAACAGAAAAACACCACAGTAAGATCCATACGTAGAGAAACAGGCAAGTACATTTGGCCAAAATAATGGGCATAGAAGTGAATTCAGACCTGTTCTGCCATGGTTAAACCTTGGCAAAGGCTGTGAAGAAGAGAGTGGCGAGGCAAAAGAGGTGGCAGAAACCTTGCGACAATACCCTAACCGGGCCGAGCGGTTCTTTCGAATACATATAGTTACTTTAGAGCGTGTGGGCCGGTGTGTGAGATATGTGGGCGAACTGTTTGGGCTACTTCACTTCGTTTGTACTTTAAGTAAGCCCAAATCACAAACTAGCCCAGAGGCCTTAAATATGAATCTCGGGGAAATTTTGACTTGGGTGAAGAATACCGGTGAAAGCGCTCGCGTTAACCCAGTGCTTTTGCCTAGTTTGTGTACGATGGCACGTGTGCAAAGCACAACGTTTAGTGATAAGAAAATTAGTACCTAAGGTGTATCAACTTCTCTCTTCTAATTTTTATACATTAATTTATTTTATTTATTGTGGTTGCAAGTGTATCTTGATTGTATATCGATATGTACATGAGTACTTTAATATTTTGGTGTCTTTGTATGTAGCTACCTTCTATGGAAAGGCAAGAGCAAAACTACCAAGGATGAGCCATCTTGAAATAAAGGTGAGTCGTGGTCCCGAAAGAAATTCTAAAATCTTTGGGGATAATATCACTTATGCTCTTGTATTTAGCATATAACAAAAAAAAATAAAAAAATATATGATCTAGTTACTTGTATCTTTTAACCAGACAGAATGTAAAGGATTGAACTATTTTTGTGAAACGAATGAATTGTGCCTTCTAAATCACCTCTATGTTTTCTCCATATCATCCAGTCTCCTATAAAGATCCATGAGGGAGCTTTTGCATATTACTGAACGATAAGTAAGGGTGAAAGGATACAATTTGACGTTGGAGTACTAACTACTCGCAGCATGAAAGCCCCATATATCATGGAGATTCGACCTTATCTTAAGAAAAGAGTCCAGGACAAAAGGATCAAACGGAAGGCAAAATGATAAAAGGTCTATGATGTGGATACCAGAGCGATAAAGGGACCAGGCTCTCTCTCTCTCTCTCTCTCTCTCTCTCTATATATATATATATATATATATATATATGTGTGTGTGTGTGTGTGTGTGTGTGTGTGAGTCACGATGGCACACGCGATGTGTGTGCAAAAATAAAATTAACACTATAAATTTTATTAAAATGTAAACTTGCAAAACTAAATATATTTTTATAGGTAGTTACTTATCAATTAAGATCTTTATTTTGTCACTTTTTATAATTTTTCTTGAAATGTCACTTGTAACCACTAGAGGTAGGTAGTTATGTAACACTAAAAAATGTGTTTTACGAATTTACCCTTATTTTGGACACATGTCAGTATTGGAGTCACTCTCAATGTAACACCAAAAAGGTATTACACCAAAAAATATCTTCTCATTATATATATATATATATATATATATAGAGAGAGAGAGAGAGAGAGAGAGAGAGAACTACATCGTTTTGGTCTAACCTTAAGCAACTTGTTTAAGACTAGTGACAAAATTACGTCGTTTTGGTCTAACCTACATGTCTTGTTTTTTTTTTCTTCTCTCTTTCCCGTCATTCTCTCTCGCTCTCGTCAGATCAGCGAAACCACCATCGCCACAAATTAGCCAATCCCCATCACCAGCCAACCTTCACACTTCACACTGGCGACTTACCAATCCCACCATTATAGATTACTTATCCTCCACTACCAAGCCACATCACCTCTAGTGAGATCAGCCATCGCAGCCTCAAACAGCCTCCACACCGGTGACATACTACAGCAGCAGATCAACCAATTCTCAACTGTAAAATTCAATTCGCTTCTTATACAACTCAATTCTTCAAAATTCAGGCACAACGTACTGAGACCACTTGATTGCTCCATCAACCAAAAACTCAAAATAAGACTTTAGTTCATTAAATTTCAAACAAACATATATACTCACAGAGAAAATCTAGTGTGTATGTGCGACGGTTGAACAAAGGTGTTGTAGGGGTGGCTATTTCTGGTATGCAAGTGACAAGTAGGGATGCATTGTGATGTGTGTGCGATGGTGTGTGTTGATGGGGGTGGTCATGGCTTTGGTTTAGGGGACATCGTGTATATGTGCAATGGCGGTCTATGTTGGTTTCTGCGCGGTGGTCATGGAGCAGTGCGGTGGCCAATGGAGGTTAGTGGTGGTGGCGGCTGATTCGGGTATGGATTTGGGGTTGTATATGGAGTTGGGTTCAAAGGTGATTGTCGCCGGCGATTGAGCAGTAGTGGGTCTCGATGGTTGTGTGAGATGGTGACTTGCTGGTTGTTTATGGTGTGGGCGATGGAGATTGAGCGTTGCCGACCACAGTTTGACGCTTGCAATGACGGGTTGAAGATGGAATTTAGGGCGGTAAAAGTACTCCCTTGCTTAGGGTTTGCATGGTGACATCCTTGACAGAGGACGACCGGCGACGGAGGCGGCAAATAAAAATGGCCGGTGTGGAGGCTGGTCGTCGGCAAAAGTGGTGGCCGGCGATGGGATGATTTTTTATGTGTGCATTTTTTTACTAATGAGAGGGAGGGAGAAAAAATAAAAAGAATTACAAAAAACTATGCAAACCTACGTAGTTTTGTCGCTAGCCTTAGGCAAGTTGCCTAAGGCCAACAAATTCGGTTTTTCCATACATATATATATATATATATATATATATATATATATATATATATATATATATGGAGCTGATCCATTGCTAGTGCTAGCAACATAACCCAAGTTGCTATCGCGATCTGACCGTCCAAGAGCTAGAACGGACGGCCAAATCGCGCTCCATGACCGCCTTTTTTTTCACCATCCGCTACATAATATAGCGGACGGCCAGATCGCGCTAGCAACTTGCTAGCGCTAGCAATGAATCACGACATATATATATATATATATATATATATATATATATATATATATATATATATATAATCATGTTCCCGAGTTTTGATCGAAGAGGGTTGTGTTTGTGAGCTTGGGGTGGAAAAAAAGAATTTTTAAATTTTATGTTTTTTGTGAGTTAGAGAGAAAGAAAAGCAAGTGATAGTTTTTGATTATTAGCACGAGAATGCCATTTTTCTAAAGATGTAGTAGTTTTTGTTAACATATGAAATGGTAATGTTGGTAGTAGTTTTTGTTAACAGATGAAATGATAATGTTGGTATTCAAGATATTAACCTTACTTTCGTTTCTCTCCATTTCTTCTCAGCTTTAGAGAGAAAGATCTGAGAAGAAAAGAGGTCAAACCTTTCTTCACTTTTCTTTCCATTTCTCTTCTTTTCTTCCCGTTTAAAAATTCAAAAAATATGAAAAATGGAAGAAAGAAGGTATCTTTCTTTGATTTCCTTTCTTTTCTCTCCTTCATAAAACTCACAAACAGGGTCTCTCTCTCTCTCTCTCTGTGCCATAATCACCACTATAACATCTCTAGGGTTCCCACATCATTACCCACTAATGGATTTAAAATCAAATGCAAATCCTCATCGGTACTTGCACGACCAACACTACCATTGTTTAGTGGTAAACCCTAAACCAGAACTGAAGAGCAAAACAAAGAGAAAAGTCTCTCTAAAAAATACCCCTCTGCACAACCTCTCTCTCTTTCTGAAAATTGATCCTCCATCACCACAACTTATTTCCTCCTGTGGGTAGTGATGTAATACTCCAAAATTTTAGAGATGCTCAAAATATCACTGGTTGGTTGAGAGAAAAATGATGACGATGATAATTATTTTTAGTGACAATTAGGACTTGCATTGTAGTGCTTTGGTTAGCATCGTCGTGCTTGCTTTGTCGTGCTTTACTTAGCATTGTCATGCTTTCTAGGTGGTGTAGCCTTGTCTCGCCACGTCATGTTTCTTTCCACCTCGTGCTTATTAGAATATTCTATAAATAGACCTTTTATCTCTTTCTAAATTATTTTAAGTTATCTTTGACTTTCATGAATAGATAGATAGATAGATAGATAACGTGTGAGAGAAGAACAATCCTAGCACCTGATTTGGAAGAATCATTTAAGTGGATTCTTCATGATTTAGGTAAGGGGAATTCCATATTACTATTCTTTTATGCCACGTGGTTATTTATTTCTCAACATTCGTTGTCCTCCTAAACGTTGTTGTTCTGAAATCTTGTTCAAATGCTTTATTTTGAATATTAGTAAATATCCTATTTTTGAAATATGTTTGCGGGGCGTGGCTTAAGTTCTTTTGATCAATGACAGTACTCCAATGATTTGTCTATATGCATGTTATGATACAACTAAGCTTTGGCTGATCCTTTAAGGATACTGGAAGTAAGATGCTAAAGTAGTACATTTGATGTGTATCTCGGATATTGAATTGGTTTACTGACTGTTCGGGATACTAAGCCACGGTTGTGTTGACGGTTTGACTGACGTTGAATTGTTTAGCGTGTTTGACTAATCCTATAGTGCTATGATTATTTCAATTACTGGGCTACCCGACTCACCCCCCCCCCCCCCCGGCGCCCCCCATCATTTACCTTTCTTGTGCAGACGATTAATTATATTAGCACATGCAAGCGGGGAT
Source organism: Escallonia herrerae (assembly GCA_033070095.1). NCBI lineage: Eukaryota > Viridiplantae > Streptophyta > Magnoliopsida > Escalloniales > Escalloniaceae > Escallonia > Escallonia herrerae. The sequence goes on along the minus strand of JAVXUP010000496.1, from coordinate 285,416 downwards.
GTGAGCAGGATTGTAGTTTTGGAGTTTTAGAATTATTTGTAACCTATTTTTAGGGCTTGTAATCTGATGGGATATTGTTGTAATTGTGTTGATGATATTGAATTAAATGATTGGGAAGTTGGGGCTCACAAGTGATGTGATAGAGTAGTTATCTTTGTTTTTGTGTCTTTTGTGTGGGTAACTTTAGGCTTTCAATTGGGATTTTGTGGTTGAGATGCGGAGGATGGCCTTTATCGTAGGTGGTGGAGCTACGGCTAATAGGTCTTTACATTAGGCATCAGAGCCAAGTGGATGTGAGGTGTAGATGGGTAAGGCTGTCCAGGGTTGGCTGGGTGCACGACAATCAGGGTGTGGCTGGTCGTGGTTGTAGTTGATCCATCCATTAGGGTGTGAGCCTTGTGGGTGCGGGTCGGAGAAGTTGCTCCCTCCTCCCCCTTAGTTGCTCTCCCCTCCCCCCCTTTGTTCCAGAAAGGTGTGATAGGTTCGATTTTGGTGGTGGTGGTGATGGTGTTTCAACACATCTTGTGGTGTAGGTGAAAGCGGATCTATGGGGTTGTGATGGTGTGGTCGTCCGATGTAGATATGTCATGTTGTTGTTGTTCAGTGGTTCTTGGCGGCATAGTAGACTGGCAGTGGAGGCGGCTTCTGGCATTTCAAGCTATGCTCACAACACGCGATAGTGCGAGTCAGCGTAGCAGTGTGGAGGCTAAGGCACGTGGCAGAGGCGGAACAGGTGTTGTGTTGGTCTGGGCTAATTTCATTTGGTTGTTTCTGTTGTATTTATCTTACTTAGTATTTATCCTATTTTTTGTTAGTATTTATCTTGTATTTAGCTGGTTAATGCATATCACCAAAAAAAAAAAAAATCCTTTCTGTTTGTAGGTTTTCATAGCTTTTATAGTTTGGTATTTATTTGGTAGCTTTTGATGTAGACCTTTTATTTTATTGTAATTCCTATCGAATAAGAATGTTATCTGTGAGTGTATTTACTTGCCTCTCTGGTTGGGCATGTTGTAACTCGTAACTCTCTCCTTTACTCTTAATATAGATTTTTACTCTTCACTTAAAAAAAATACGTGAATGACAAATTAGAGGCAATATTCAAAATTTAATATACAAAATTGCCACTCATCAGTCAATGCGGAACCTTAAAGGTGGGTAAATGTGATACATTTTTTTTTTAGGTTTCATATTTTGGATACGCAAGCACATTTTTGTCATAAGCAAGTTGGTAATTGTATAAACTCAGAGAAATAAGCAATATAAGCCCAAATATTTTTTTTTTTAGTTTATAAGAGAATTGCATTGATAATAGAAAAGAGTGTCCAGCCATAGGGCCATACAAAGAGATACAGAAATAAAACAACACGGTTAGGCTATACATGCCTGTAAAAAACAACGCACATCACACATATCTATGAGTAAAAGCATCACAGTATCCAAAAGTAGCTATCTCCAAGCCCTGTCATCAACCCAGTCCTGGTATATGGTAGTACGGGCCTGACATGCAAACCTAGCAAGGGAACGAGCTTCCTTCAAAAGACGGGGATCCGCCTTAGCAATGCTGAAATAATGGTAGTCAGTTACAATATAACAGAAATCATAGATGATGGGCGTCACCGTGTCTAAGATATCCTCAGATCCTGCCATCTGATCAAGGAGAAAACAAGAATCAGTAAGAACTCTTATATGTAAAAAAAATTTTTGAAGTGCCCAAGTAGATGCTATAAGAAGACCATGCGCTAAAGCAGTATAATTGTCAGACGACAAAGTAGAGAAAGCAGCGGAGCCACATCTGGAGTTATTTGCGTAGCAAGATAAACCAATACCCGCCCGGAGACGGTTATTATCAAAACACGAATGAATGACCAAGGTAGTAATGCGGGGGTTCAAGCAACCACAAGGCGTAGGGCCAGCATGAACAATAATTGGACTAGACCTAAACCCCGGAGCAGATGATTGAGTTTGGGTAGGGCTTCTAGGTTGTGGTAGAGCGTGGAGAAGTGGGTAGCCTAGGAAGGCCAGAATGGAAAGAATTTGTGTTATAATCACTGAAGGGTTGAAGGGTATATTGCGGAAAACAAGATTGCTTCTATGTAACCAGATAAACCAAACAGTGACGAAAAAGTATATAGAGCGCAGGACATTGGATTTTCTGAAAAAGGAACCAATCCAAGCAATAAGCCATTCTCTTCCAGAACATGGAATTGCATCATTGTGAATACCAAGAGGTATACCAAACCAAATAGGTCTAACAGAGGGGCATTCCAAGAAGAGGTGGTTTGGGTCTTCAGAGTGAAGATCACACAAAGGGCAGGTATCAATCGGATGAATGCTGAGTCTTTTCAAGTTCGATAAGGTGGGAAGCCGATCCCAGAGGATCTGCCAGATCAAGAAGCAAATCTTAAGGAGTAAAGGCAATTTCCATAGCTTGTTCCAAACTCGGGCAGATGAAGTATTGGGTGGTAAAGGTAACTTCCTGTCCGAATCTAGCTCCAAAGATTTTGCAGAATAAAGCATGTGATAGGCTGAGGAAACTGTAAATTCCCCATGTACCGCTTTTCCCCAGACCAGTTGGTCATCAAAATCCAGGCGTGGAATATGAATTGCAAGGATAGAATTAGCTAAATCAGGAGTGACCAAGCTTGCAATCTTGGCCTGATTCCACTTTCCATCCAGGATCAGGTCACTAACGAACTGAGCATTTGCCGAGCTAAGGCTTGCCGGTGCTGAAGGAAAACGTCCATTGGGAGGGATCCAAGAATCATTCCAAATTGAAATTTTCCGGCCATTGCCAACTTGCCATCTGATGCCAGGTAATAAACACGATTTTCCGGTTAAGATGCCACGCCATCCACTTGAGAATCGGCCTTTGGAAGGGGATGATAAGAAGCTGTGATTTATACAGTACTTGCCACAAAGAACCTGGGCTAGGAGGGACTCCGGTTTTACCAGAATTCTCCAGGCAGTTTTAGACAAGAGCGCCAGATTAAACAGCCTCGTATCTTTGAATCCCAGGACACCTGAATCTACTGACCCGCATAAAGCATGCCAGTTGATCCAATGAATGCTTCTATGATTGTCATTACCTGCCCACCAGAAGTTTGCAAGCAGAGTATCTATCTGATGGCATACATGGACGGGAAAAAGACATACCTGCATATGGTAGATGAGGAGGGATTGAAGCACGGATTTGATTAGAGTAGCGCGACCTGCTTTATTTAAAAAGAGCCCTTTCCAACTTGCACATCGGTTCCACACTTTGTCAATTAGCCCGCGGAAGAAATCTATTTTCTTAGAAATAGAATCAAGCGTGGTTCCCAAATAAGTGCCAAAAGACGTTGACAACGGGATCCCTAAGTTCCGTACGACTAGGTGATTAGTCATTTCGCAAGCATTTGGGCTTAAAGTAACAGAGGACTTGGATAGGTTAATCTGCTGGCCAGATTCCGAGCAATAGCGATCCAGGATAGATTGAATGCCCCCAATCGATTGCGGGGTAATCTTAGTAAAGATCATTGCGTCATCAGCAAAGAAGAGATGGTTGATAGGAGGGCTTAAACTCCCGACCTTGATACCAGCAATCACCTGCGAATCTTGAGCATGGGTCAGCTCTGCCGATAGTCCTTCCGCACAGAGAATAAAAAGATAAGGGGATAACGGATCACCCTGTCTCAAACCACACTGTAGCTGAATACGGGCGGATGGGGTGCCATTGACGAGCACTTCATACGATACTGTTGAAACACATTGCATTACCAATTTGATAAGAGTGGCAGGACACCTCATCTTCCTTAGGACAGCTTCAAGGTAATTCCAATTTATCCGGTCATATGCCTTACTCATATCCATCTTGATGGCGCCAAGGATACCCTTTGATTTTTTGGTCAGCCTGATTTTGTTGGTGAGCTCTTGGGCAATGAGGATATTATCAGATATAAGTCTCCCGGCTACAAAAGCATTTTGGAACTGAGAAACAAGGTCACCCAATGATCCCTTAATACGGTTTACAAGAACCTTAGAGATGATTTTGTACATGGTATTGCACAGGCTGATAGGTCTAAAGTCGCGGGCGGATAACGGGTTCTTGCATTTTGGGATTAGCACAATAAAAGATTTGTTTGTCACTCGCAGCATATGACCAGATCTAAGAAAAGAGAGGGTCGCCGCCGTAACAGGTCTTTTCATAAAATCCCAACATTACTGGTAAACAATTGCCGGAATGCCGTCCTGGCCAGGAGCTTTGAGGGGCTTGATTTGAAAAAGAGCATGATAAATTTCTGAAGCAGTAAAGGTCTTTCAAGAAAACTTATTTGGTCATCCGTGAGGGTTTTGGTGATACTCTCAACTGTTGTCAAATTTGCAAGTAGATCAGGGGATTGATGAGGGGGACAAAAAATGTTCGTGAAGTAATCCACCAAACATTTCTCAATTTCTGGATGCGAGGTATGGGTAACAGCATTATCATCAATGATAGCAGCAATGCGATTCCAATTTCTTCGAAGCTTGGTGGAATTCTGAAAAAAAAAAACAAGTATTGCGATCCCCTAAGTGTAACCAATTTATCTTAGCTTTCTGAGCCCAAAAAATCTCTTCACATTCTAGAAGCCAATCGAGTCTCCGATGGCACTGCTGATCTAAAGACTGAGCTTCCCAATTAGGGAGGAGCGATTGGACGTGATGCAATTGCAAAATAGTGTCTTTAATTTGAAAGTGCAAGTGCCCAAAGCAATCTTTGTTCCAACGAGCCAAGTCCTTCATCATAATATTTCCCCATGAGGCAACTTGGAAGAGAGGGGAGCCATCAACCGGATGCTGCCATGATTTAAAGATAGTAGGTTTCCCCATAGGATGTTTCAGCCACATGGCTTCAAAACGCTTAGGTCGGGGTAGCTAGGAAAGGACAGGCTGGGTGTCAAATAGTAGGGGGCGTGGTCAGAAGACTGTATCCCAAGGTTTGTTAAAGTAGCTTGAGGGAACGGGGAGAGCCAGGAGATATTTGCAAATCCACGATCGATTTGCTCATACGTACAAGAAAGATCATGCTGGTTATTTGTCCAAGTAAAAGAAGGCCCTACACATTTAAGATCAGAAAGAAAGTGTCTATGAAGGAAATCTGCTAAGCTCTCATGTCCAGGTATACATCTGGCATTGGGCCCCGTCTTATCTTCTGGATTCAAAACTTGATTAAAGTCCCCAATCAGGACAAGAGGAGATCTCACGGGAGATAAGGCGTCAGAGATTGTTTCCCACGTCCTCTTTCTCTTGGCCAAAACCGGGTGCCCATATACAAACCCCGACACCCATTCTTTACCACTAGAATCTTGAAAATGAACAAGGATGAGATTTTTATCAGAGTACAAAACAGAGCCACACAGCTCCTCTGTCCATCCAACCCACAGCCCCCTTTTGTGCCAAAAACACCACCAGGGTCAACACTAGCAGAGGACGTGAAGCCCATCCGTAGAAATTTTGAGGTAACAAAATCCCTAGGCCTTTTCATTTCTTGTAAAAAAATACAGGAAGGTATGTAAACCTTGGCCAGTTTTAATGCTGCACAAACTGATAAGGCATGGCCTAACCCACGGCAGTTCCAGCAGAGCTGTATCATTGGTGGTGAAGGGGTTGTTGCGAGACAACACCCGAAACCCATGAAGAAACCAAACCCGGCCTTTGTAAAAAAGGGTTTTCACTAGTAGACCAAGACCTTTTAAGAGAAAAGAGGGATTTCAACGGGACATCCCTATTCAAAATATCAATAAATTCTCTAGTACAAGCCTCGTTGAAGAGTCTGGGCGCGACATCACCGGAGGAAAGCCGGCGTCGCTTAAGCCAAGGTGAAAGACCCAGACTTTGCTTAGGCCGAAACCGAGAGCCCCATTCCTTATTCCAAACAACATGAGCCACAACCGGACCACCCTCCCCCAAACACGCAACCTTACACCGCTTAGCAGGAGGCAAGAAGCCCCGCAAATAGTCATAAGTAAACGAAACAGGCGGTTTCCGTTTTTTAAGATGGAAAAAAGGATAGAGCATGAAAGGCCGGTACCGGAAAAAATGCATATTAAGTAGGCACAAATATAGGTACAAGCTCAAGCAAAAAGAAGAACCTGGAGGCCGAGCGTCATTCTCCTTGAGCATTAGACAAATATTTTTCCCCCCTTGATAATCAGCTACATCATCCTCATCAGGTAGGGGTCTTTTTCTATAAGCTTGAAATATTTTTCCTGAATGAATTTTGCTCCCATCAGAAATATCGGTGTCATCCGTTTCATAGTCCGGCGCCAAGAAGTAACTCCGGTTGCCTGAAACAGGTTGAAATAGTTGTCCAACAACTAAAGTCGAAATATGAGAACTGATGTCCTGCACAGGAAGCTTAGTGCTTTTGCTGTTAATAAAATATGCATCATTAGGATAAATTTGTAAGGTTAAATCCTGCTAGAGATTGTTTAAAGTGTTCTCCCAGATATGCAAGGGAAAGTCTAAGCCACCATCAGGAAGTCCAGAAACCCAAGTCCTTTCTTCATTCAATAGAGAAGAAGCTAAAGGATCCGAGAAAGCAGTAGAAGCCAAAGAGGATGAAGGAGCCATTAGAGAGCACGCAGCAGCAGTAGCAATATCTGGAGAATTAAGAAGTGCAGACAAGGAGGGGGAGTTACCAGGCGCACCAACGCCCATAAACTGGCCATGCGATGGGTACCAAGGCCTGCAAAGATGGCAGTCAGTGGCCCAAAGACTTCTTATAACATCAGGGCCTAGAGAGGAGTGCAGCCCACCGTGCAGCAATCCATTTAACAAGTGAAAAAAGGCCTGGAGTAGGCGAAAAGGAGCTGGGTCTGGTCCAGGCGAGGGAACTCCTTGCAGTAGGCCCGTTAAATCAAAAGACACTTGATTTAGCGGCAGCCCAAGGCCCAAAAAATTAGCGAGTCGCCTAGCACTAAGTGGAAAATACAACAAAAATCTGGCAGAAGATCCAAAAGATCTTGCAAATCCAGACAAGATTTGAAAATCTGAGTTTGATACATGAGAAGATATTAAGGGCCACGTGGTAAGCTCTCCGTGAGTACTCAAACCAAGTGGGTACGGTCCCAATGATGGCAAATCATCTGTCAGGATTGCCTCCGTCGAAAAATATGATTGCACCTCCAAGCTATCCCGGCACACCGTCCCCGATGCCGGCAACGTCATGCATGCTGGTGTTAACAAAGATTCGGAAGAAGGAACACTAATTTCATCCATGTTATCGGCCAGATTTTCTCCAACGTCATCGTCGTCCGTCAAAAATTCAGTTTCCGTGGAGACAACGTCATCAGAATCCAAAATAGTGATCACCTCCTGATCAACACTATCCGAGTCATAACTAGAATTTTCATCCGATTGCTCCAAGAATGCATCTTCCATAATAACATCGTCTATGATGCCGTTGAACGCCAAAGGTGCGACATCAGCCTCGGGGAGTATTTCATTATTATGCTGGTTTTGATTAGCAACAGGGCCCTCAACCACTACTTCCAGATTGTCATCGGCCACATGCATCCCTACCGAGTCACCAGACAAATTATGGTCTTCATTGTTAATAGACCCTTCCTCCGTACCAGCAGTAGAATGGAAAGAGTTCGAGGCAGTTTCGAAACTAAGCTCATCGCTTGAAACAACAGAAGGGGCGGGCGAGAAGGAGTCAAACAGATGTGTAAGATGAATACCTTCATCGTCAGAGGAGATGGCTATCCTAGAAGACATGTTCCAATCGGAATTGGGTAAAGCCCGCAGGGAGGTCGCATACATTGGGTAGTTATTGAGATAATGGGTAGCAAAAATATCAGGAGCTGGTAGGAGAGCGTTCCGCTTTGACAGCATTTCCACAATATCCACAGGAGAAGCTTTACAGTTAATGTTCTCATGGCCAATGCAGCCACAGCGATAGCAGGATATGAAGACCCGCTCATAAGTGCAACGCAAGATTACCCAGCCTACTCCATCCAAGAGGGTAATGAAGATAGCCGGAAGCAAGGGTAGGTCCACGAAAACTCTTACCTTAATTCGGAAGTAGTCGGCATTCGAAACTCTCTTCTCTGACCAATCCACCTCCAAGAGGGTACCGGCAGCCCATCCAATCCTTTCAACCAAAGAGAAGTGATAGCAATCACTGGGGATGTTACTGACTTGCAGTGGGGCTGCCAACCGGGCCTGCTGTGGGGCCGGGCCGGGGCCGGGCCAGTGGGGCTGCCAACCGGGCCGGGCCGGGCCGGGCCTGCCGAAGGCAAACCTAGGCCCAGTCCAGGCCCTGGCCCTAGGCCCAATAGCTAGGGCCGGGCTTGGGCCGGGCCCGGGCCCTTTTTTTTTTTCTTCTTGTTATTCAATTTTAAATTTCATCTCTAGGCAATATTCACAATTTAACGAACCTAATCTTTATCCTTTTATTTCATTATAAGTAATATACATATATATGTATGTATGTATATACATATTTATTTGTTAGCCATTATATTTTTTATTATATGTTAAACATTTTCATACTCTTCTTGGTGAGCTTTATTAATAAAATCTTAACACATAAAAATTTATATAGAAAAATAATAAATGTATTCATAGGCCCTCCTCCTTTTATCCGGGCTTGGGACCGGCTGCTTGTAAACAAACAGGCGAAGTTACCTATTTTTTTATATATACGAAAAAATATATATCTTGCTTGTAAAAATTTATTTTATATATATGAAAAAAAAGTATATTTTGTGAAAAATTTTATTCTTAAAATTCTAACAATCAAAATAATAATGCATGTCTATCCAAAATATCAGCAATCAAAGATCAAGAAATCTGCAACGTCAACCAAAAGGATCAAAAGAGGAAAATAAAAACAAATTACCTAATCATCCAGAAGTACTTCAATATCCGAGTCACTGCTCTTCCTATCATCAATCGGTTTATCTTGCTCGCGGTATTTCGCATCAAGATAATCCTTCCAACATACACATAGCTCGAGCGACTCGGGGTTAAGACGACTCCTCCTGTCATCCAAAACCCTCCCGCTGGCTGAAAATGCCGACTCTGAAGCAACCGTGGAGGCTTGCACTGGCAGTACATCCCGTGCAATTTGGGATAAAGTTTTATACATGTTTTGATTTTGTTTCCAAAAATTTAACAAATTAAAATTAACCTGTTCTTGCCTTGATAAATCAGAATAATGATCAGTATTTGCATATACACCAATCTCATTAAAAGAGGAAAAAGTATACGAACCTGCCGAATTAGAAGTACCTTCACCTGGTAGTTGTCTTGCTACTAGATGTTCAAAGCCCTGAAGGTATGGCGCATAATACCTCTCAACAGTGGATGATGATGTAGCTCGCCCGCGCACGTCAGCAGAATTACGATAGACGTTGAACAAGTCCTCAAACCTCTTGCTCACTTTTGCTGTGAATGCGGTTGTCTCCTCTGCTGTGTAGCACATTAATTTCGATATCTCTTGTATCGAGGCGTTCACGCCATGCAACTTTAACCTAGGATCTAAACAAGTAGCCACAGTAAAAATAGCAGGCAGTTTACTCCAATATTTATTAAATTTTTGATCCATCACTTTTACTATTTCCTTAAAGGGTCCTATATATCTCCATTTTGTTAACATTGTAGCCATCTTCAGAATTTCTATTACAGCGAGAGGAGAGGTGGGATAGTACGTACCAGACAATAAATTGGTAGACGTGTAGAATACCTCCAAAAATTCAGCTAGGTATGTGGCCATCTGCCATTCCTCTTGAGTTGGCAAGCCGGCTGGGAACTGGGTTAGTAGAAAATGCGTATAGACTTCTCGGTATGCCAGAATGTGTAAAAGCATGTGGTATGTAGAGTTCCACCTGTGGACCACATCTGTAACTGCTCTCCTGCGAGGCATATTATATTGAACACACAACGTTTTAAATTGTTGTGTTCTCGGACTCGAGCTATTAACATACGCTGTCATACCCCTCATTTTGAGAAGAATATCTCCTGCAGCAGCTAAACCATCTTGAACAATTAAATTAATAATGTGACAAACACAGCGAACATGAAATAATTCACCATTAAGTACAGGTTGAAGCGTCTCCTTTAAAGCTGCAACAGCAACTTTATTATTAGAAGCATTATCAAAACTAACACTCATAATCTTATCCTTAATTTTAAATGTGGTGCATGCTTTTAATATAAGAATAGCAATGTTCATTCCATCGTGCGGATAAGGGAAGTGCTCGAAAGCGATGATTCTCTTGTGCATAACCCAATCTACATCAATCCAATGAGCGGTCACACAAGAATAACTAACAAAAGTATAAGGAGATTGCCAAATATCAGAAGTAAGACTAACTTTACCTTCAAATTTATCGAAATAATCGATAAGGCGTGCTTTAGCAGCATTGTACTGTCGGAGTGCATCGGATCTAGTTGTGTTTCTATGAACCTTTTTGTACAAAGGTTGAACGTATGTGTTCATATATCTAGAGTGCTTAGGATTATCGGCAAAAGAAAAGGCTTGTTCATCATGAATAACAAATTCAGCGAGACCGTCTCTTTGCTCTCGCTGATTATAAACAAATAACTTACCGTCAAAAGATAACTGCGTTTGGGTAGGTTCGACGTGGCCTTGTCGAGGTGCACACAGAGGGTAATGCCTGTTAAGATGTCCATTACCACTACCAGACGAAAATAATTTAGCGCAGTACTTACATCGAGCTTTTCGGATGCCGTCCACCATAACTACATCGAAATGATTCCAACACTCGGCTTTCTTTTTTTTCCCCTTTTGGACTTCTGGCTCATTACCGGAGGCATTGCTCGGCCCTTCTTCATCATGACCAGGCATAGGGTTGAGATTATGCCACGGAGTAGTAGCTTCGCCAACCGAGCTGCGTCCTTGACTATAATGCGGGGGGTCTTCATCAGGCGTGTATTCAAAATCTGGAATGTTTTGATTGAACTCCCAATTGGCTTGGGTATCTATCATACAGCCTGTACTCATTCGTCCAGGAACGAATGGTTGTGTTGGTGCTTGGATTGGTGTTTGTGATGGCCGTGGCGCTGGCGCTTGTGCTGGTGGTGGTGCTTGCGATGATGATGATGTTTTTCGTGATGACGATGCACGCCTCATTTTCTTCAATAATCCAGCCATATTTCGAGCTAAACTTTGTAAGAGTAACTAAATACACAAGTATAAGAGTAGTAATAAGAAATAACAATTAAAAGAATGAACGAGTAACAAATATTAGAGAGTTAGTAATTAAAAAGAATTTAGCAAGACTAGTAATTAATAAACAAGAGTACTAATTAGTAAATACTAGTAGTAATTAGCAAGAGTAGTAATTGGAGAGGAAAATAGTAGCAAAGCTTGTAGAAATATAGAATGTTTAGGTAAGAGAGAGTAAGAAGATTGGTGTGAAAAATTAGAGAGAAATGGTGTGAATTTATAGATTTTAGAAACTTCACAAAAGACCAAAATACCCCTACAAACTATCCGTTTATAGTTGTTGGGGAGGGTAAGAGTGTAAAGGAGTTGAAAAATATAGGTTAGACTAAAATACCCCCCAAACTAGCCGTTATATTGCTGTTGGGGGGGTAAAAGTGGAATTTTGGAAAAGGGGTGGAAGAAAGGGGGGGAAAAACAAAAAAATTCAAACATGTGGGGCCGCAGACCGGGCCAGACCCGGGCCGCAGACCGGGCCAGATCCGGGCCTCAGACCGGGCCAGATCCGGGCCATACCCGGGCCGCAGACCGAGCCAGACCCGGGCCGACTTCGGGCCGGGCCAAACCCGTTTCCGGGCCGGGCTGGGCCGGGCTTTTTCGGAGCAAATGAAGGCCTGGTCCAGGCCCAGGCCCCAAGCCCGCTGTGCTGGGGCCGCTACTGTTCATGCACGGGGCCGGGCCAGAACCGGGCCGGGTCGGGCCAGCCCGCGGGCCGCCCGGCCCGTTTGACAACTCTAGTTAAGCATAAGCAAGGTATCTGATCTAGTGGTAAACTGAAATAAGAAAACATTAGGTACTTTTTTAACAAGAACTGGGCCTTGAAGGAACCAGCAATCACGAACACGTTTTTGGATTTTCTTCTGTGAGAAGGAACGAGAGTCAATAAATTTTCCTAAAAGCACCAAGTCCTTGTCCTCCCGTGCATTATACACAAGCTGCGGGTTCAGGGTAATCATAAAGGTGCGTAAGTCCACATTGTGCTCCTCATGAATATTCAACTCATTTTGATAGGGATCTGCCATGTGAGCTGACAACAAAACAGGATATGAATGAGCTGATGTCGGACTAAAAGAAGCAAAAGGCAATAAAGGCACCTCTGAAAGGGGAAACTGATTGGATAGAAGATGCAGAAAATGGAAGTTTTGAATAAGAAGATTAGGGAAGTTGGTGGCAAAGAGACGAATCACACTGGCTTACAAGGACAAAAACAAAGCTGAAAAGAAGTAAAAAGTCAAGGTAGCTTTCCAAGGGAAGAAAGAAGGGGAAAGTAGAGAGATTCAGACACAACACACGCGCTTCTCTCAAGCCCAAATATTTTAGTCCTTCATAAATTGTCAAACCACATTTTCTGTAGCTAAAGAGAAAAACATACTAAAAATCTATTTTTGGAGACCCAAAAAAGAAAGAAGCTTTTAGGGAAGTATAGTGGTCTGTTTTTGTGAAGTATAGTGAGAAGCACAAAGTACCAACACCTTAAGCGTGGTCAAAGAGGGAGAATTGAGATTCAAAGAACAAGGGTTGATGGTCATGCACTATTCTTACCCAAAAATGTTACCCTACTAAGCATCCCTCACATAATTGAATATATATATATATATATATATATATATATATATATATATATATATATATATATATATATAGAGCTAATCCATTGATAGCGCTAGCAAATGGAGTTAAGTTGCAAGCGCGATCTGACCGTCCATCCTGAAAGATGGACGGCCCAGATCGCGCCTTTTTCGAAAAATGTCAGTCGTCCGCGACATAGTATCGCGGACGAACTTTTTTACCTTTTTGCCCCTCCACCCGTCCGCTACACTATATCGCGGACGGTCCAAATATTTTTTTTACGTTTTTTTAAGTTCGTCCGCTACATAATGTAGCGGACATTTTTTTGACAAAAATACCCTCATGTTCCATCCGCTACATTATGTAGCGGACGAGTTGACAGACACTATTTTTTTTCTTTCTCCGTCCTTTCTCTCATTGTCCTTCTGATATCTCTCTCGTTTCTCTGCTTTGTCTCGGTAGTGCACAGATGGGATAAAAGTTCTGGGAAACATGTGTTCTGTCCTTTCTCTCATGTTCTGCTTTGTCTTTGTGAATTTGGCCTTTTGGAAACATTTTTTCTTCGGATAATGTTTTTTGTTTGTATGGTTACCTAAATGATAAAAGTTTGCAGAAACAAAGTAAGAAAGAGAGGGTTAAACGGGCTCTAATGAATTGGAATCACAATTTTTTTCTCTCATGTTCTGCTTTGTCTTTGTGAATTCTCCCTCACACACACACACACAGTGATGGGTTCGTGGGTAAGCAGCCATGGCTGCCGCGAGGAGGTGAGGGCGAGGGGATTAGTGCACCTGTGTGTGAAAAAAGGAGAGGGGAGTAGCATCAGGTTGCTGCCTTGCGTGAGAGTGCATGTGTGTGTGTGAGGAAGAAATGAACAAAGGGACACTGCCGTGAGGCAGTAGCACTGTTCCTTGAATGCCTTTTCTTCGAGCCTGAATGCTCCGGCGCTGCTCTTCGACGTCTCTTCTTCGCGGCTGAACAAGATCCATGCTATGAAAATTTGTGCTACATCCAGAACCCATAAAAGAAATCATTGTGAGAGCAAATAGAAAGAAAGGAGAGAGAAAGTGTCATAAATTGATGAGAGATAGAGAGAGAGAGGAGAGAGAGTGTCAGAAATTGACGAGAGAAATGAGAGAGAGAACCATGTCAGAATTTTAATGAGAGAAAGGACAGAAAAAAAAAAGTGTCTGCATACTCGTCCGCTACATAATGTAGCGGATGGAACATGAAGGTATTTTTGTCAAAAAAACGTCCGCTACATTATGTAGCGGACGGGTGGAGGGGCAAAAAGGTAAAAAAGTTCGTTCGCGACACTATGTCGCGGACGACTGACAGTTTTCGAAAAAGACGCGATCTGGGCCGTCCATCTTTCAGGATGGACGGTCAGATCGCGCTTGCAACTTAACTCTATTTGCTAGCGCTATCAATGGATCAGCTCCCATATATATATATAGGGTCGTGATCCATTGATAGCGCTAGCAAGTTGCTAGCGCTGTTTTGCCGTCCGCAACATAATGTAGCGGACGGTGAAAAAAAAGTACTGTCGTGGCGCACGATCTGGCCGTCTATTCTCGCCTGTGGACGGCCAGATCGCGCTAGCAACTTGGGTTAAGTTGCTAGCGCTATCAATGGATCACGACCCATATATATATATATATATATATATATATATATATATATATATATATATATATATATATATATATATATATATATATATATATATATATATATATATATATATATATATAGGATCGTGATCCAGTGCTAGCGGACGGTCAATTATCGTTCGCTACATTATGTAGCGGACGGCCAAACAGCGCTAGCAACAGTGCTAGCGCTAGCACTGGATCACGTAGCAGCGCTAGCACCGGATCACGATCCATATATATATATATATATATATATGGACCGTGATCCATGATGCTAGCGCTAGCACCGTCCGCTATATACTGTAGCGGACGGCCAATTTTCGTCCGCTACATTATGTAGCGGACGGCCAAACAGCGCTAGCAACAGTGCTAGCGCTAGCAATGGATCACGATCCTATATATATAAGGGTCAAATAACCTTGAGTTCTTGCTTCCACAAAACCTTCCTCTCCACTTTTGACACTCACAAGTTCATTACTTGAAGAATTCACACTGCCAAAATGACATAATGACAGCGCTGGCAGCTTAAAGTTGGGATTTACAATGAATTAAGACCCCAAATTAAACAAAATACTGCTAAAACGAAAATAAGTTACACCATAACACTTCCAAATTACAAACTCAAATTTTGCACCCAAAAAAGGGAGAGATAAAGGTCTCATAAGTTGCTATGCCTATAACTTAGAATCGGTATTCTCTTATTGACCTGCTGGTTGAAGACCTGATAGACCATAGCAACAAAATAAATACCGCGTCTATGTACTGGTTGAAGAAAAGCTCATTTGCTAGTTTCTCAGAGGCGGAAATTACAAGTTTATCTCCCGATACATCATTCCATCTGCACAAAGGACCACATCGAATTCATATGAAGAAACCTTCTTAAACATTTGACAAGTGTAAAGGCAAAAAGTTTTTATCAGATGTCAACTGGAAAACCAGGCAAGGGCATGTTATTCACCATCTAACTGATTCAGGCAAGAGCAGTCTTTGTGGCGTTACGAGGAGGGTGCAATCAACCGGAAAAAAATATTCAAGAGAGACAAAAAAAAAATAGAGATATATCACTAATAATATTCTACAGACTAGCCACCACTACTAAAATCTCTCCAATGGAGGCAGGTCTGGCCAGCTGAAAGGAACCTAAGGTACACTGTACAGTTCAATCCCCTCTACGGCAGGCCAAGGCAAGGTCTGCTTTAGAAAATCTACATAACCTTGTTCTATCTACATCACCAAATTCCTTATTCTCTTTCTAGGCGAAGCAAGTAGAGAAAACAAAGTTGAACGTATCTGGTAGTTCACAGTGTGATTATCTTTCTTTCCCGTAAGAAGACTAAACACCCTACAACTAAAATTGGGTACTTCTTTCAATTGAACCTTCAAAGCAAACACGCATCACTCAAATTTCTCAACTTCCACTTCCATTCTCCCATTCTCTGATCATAAGTATCTGGTAGTTCACAGTGTGATTATCTTTCTTTCCCATAAGACTAAACACCCTACAACTAAAATTGGGTACTTCTTTCAATTGCTTTCAATTGAACCTTCTAAGCAACACGCATCACCCAAATTTCTCAACTTCCACATTCTCCTGATTGCCACGCAATTTCCTTGTAGCATGCATTCTTCTCTAGTATGGTGATAACATACCTCCCCGGAACTAAAGCCCTCCAATTCTCCCATAATCGATATATCTGGTTGCACGGGTGGCCAGTGATGGCGGTTGTTGGTTGATATTTCAGAAAAATTTCTTCTAGGTGGCCACTTTGTTCCTTGTGACACATATTCAATGTCGAGTTTCTTCCTTTTCTTTTGATTTGTTTTGGGGTTGGGGGTGGAAGGAGGGGAGGATGCTTCCACATGGTAGACCCAGTTATGCTAGGGCTTCCATCGAATATATGTCTATCTTTGGTTTGATTTGCATCTAAGAAGGCCAGTCAGCAAAGAGATGCAGCTTCGTCTTAGGTAGTGGTCGGTGTTGCAATATCTCACAGAAATTACGATATCCAAAATCATTTCTAAGAGCAAAGACGGGCAGTTATGTTTACAACCTATGCTAAAAAATATTTTATAGGATACGCAGAAGGAAAGAAAGAAAGAAAATATTCAACAAGATCACCTTTTGACGTTTTGAATTTGGAGGGTTTGCTTGACCGTCACTGTGCCGGCGTGATGTTCCACCCTCAGAGTTACCCGCCTGTGAAAACACCATCAAGTAAATCAACAGCTAGATGTACCAACGTCTATACAAGTGCATATTACCCTTTAGCTGCCAAGGATAGAGAGCACTAAATAGTTGAAAAGAACCCCAGCGACAGATGAAGGTAACAGGTGAAGCAAGCTTACTTCGGCCAATGTATCATCATCAGCTCTTTGCTCAAGAGCACTTGGTGGTTCTGATGATTCATGAGCAGCATTCTGCTGCAGAACGTTTGGAGATTCTGAAGAAGCGGGTTGAGACACAAGGGGCATGATCTGACAAAGCAAGTTCGACAAGAAAATCCCTTCTTCACTTACAGTTTCTGCATTTTGTGCATCAGTGGTGTTGATAGATGTCCCCGCAGTCTCTGGTACAGGACTTGTAGCTGCTTCTGTGGTGCCAGAACCTTGTACATGGATTTCTCCCCCAGGGAAAAGGGACCGCAGAACCTGATAAACTTCAACAGGGACTTCTCCATCCGATGGTTGGTGATGTTCAGCCCCATCGGTTGACAGAACACTAAACCTGAAGCGCCGTGAACTGGTAGCAGGAACTGATCCCGCAAAAACAACAAAGTTGAGATATCAGCTCATCCATCCTAAAACTTGATCACCAATTTTAAAACAACACACAGAAGACATAAAAAAAGTAAAGGACAATTAGGCTGCATCAGAAGACCCCTAATATGCAATTTGGCATGTCATAGTTTAAGAAAACTTCCGTGACATTTGTAATATAGAAGGAGAAAACGGATAATGGAAGCTGGAGACATCGTTCAATTTTTCACATGCATTAAGTAAGATGACAGGTCATCAGCTGCAATGTAAATCCAACTTGTTTGGGACAAAGGCTTAGGTGTGTTGACTTGAAACTTAATTAGGAGGTGAAGAACATCGACGCAGGTGCACTAGCTTTTGCTACGCTGCAAATCAATTTCGCTGAATCATTCTCACTTCAAAATTACTTATGTTATGGAAAAGATGATGCTGCAGAGTGCAGAATAGTAACTGATGATTATATTAGCCTCAACCAAAAGCGATAAGACTAATAGGGCAACTACAAGGAGAAACAAAATGAGTTTGATACAAGGATGCCAGACGTAAATTGTGCATTGTATCCACGCACACAGAGACAAGGTTCTTATGGAAGGCATACAAACAATAGCCAGACTTTGGAAATGCAAGCCATGAATAACAAATTTCAATTAGGTGATTCTATGCATTGCATACTTTTAACCGAATAAATATCTTATTCAGGTTAGCTTCAGCCCATGATAATTAAGCCTCAGTTATCTACGCATACCAAATTGGTGTAAGAATGATACAATAATGC
Source organism: Escallonia herrerae (assembly GCA_033070095.1). Classification (NCBI taxonomy): domain Eukaryota; kingdom Viridiplantae; phylum Streptophyta; class Magnoliopsida; order Escalloniales; family Escalloniaceae; genus Escallonia; species Escallonia herrerae. Next base: position 267,445 of record JAVXUP010000496.1, on the reverse strand, counting down.
TACTTCATATCCCCAATACTGAGCACATGTAGAAATGACTAATATAATTGTCGAGTTTGAATAAACTCACTATTGAGTGTTCAATATTCCGCGAGGAGGTCTGCTGGGTTATCTCTGATACTTCTGAAACTTTTTCTCAGCTGTATTAATTCTCACTTAACAATTTAGAACCAACAGATATCCGATTCTCTACCCAAACCAGGTGGATAAAAGCATGCATTGTTGCAAAAGCACTAAGTTTGAAAAGGCGCAGGCGCAGGGAGGATGAAGAGGGGGGTAGGGTGGGGGAGCTAAATAATGGTGCGATTAGCTAAAACATACTTCTAACAAACTCAGTCATGAACTTGGGTGAGAGAACTCTGGCTAAGTTAAAAAGAGAGAGGGGGGGAAGAAGGGGGGAGGGGGGGCTAGATCTGTCACAATAGAATGGATATATGCAGTTAGTGCACTCATAAAAAGAGCTGTGATGAGAAAAGATAAACAAAATAAGAGCAACCAGAAGAGATATACAGAAATCAGAAATGCAAGAACATATAACATATGAGAATCTAAGCTTTAATTATAGTTCTAACACGATTATGAATAATCAATTCTTACCCTGCTCAGGAGCTGCATTTACAGTAACCCCATCACTTGAGCGTTCTCCAGTGTTTTGCTCAACTTCAGATTGAGAAACCGGCTGTGACTCAGTCTGAGGGCTACCTGGTTGAAGGTCACCAAGGGTCCGAAATCCTCTGCCAGCCAAATGTCTAGAAGCTACATTATGAAACCTTCGAAGAGCAGGAAGGCGATCCACGGAACCAGGAACTGCAGCAACCATCGTTCTCCTGGGCACCAGCCGTATCCCAGACTCCGAAGTACGCGGCAGACCCTCGGAAGCGGTTGAAGTTGCTAGGTTAACTTGAGTTTGATCACCAGAGCTCGTTACTGGGTTCCCCAGCACTAGAGGCTGCTGAGAACCTACCTGTTCACCTTGATTAATATTGGGTCTCGCCATCGACGAACCTAACGATAACCAGAACGTTGATTACTACTCGGGTTTATAACAACCACCAATTTCACCTACATCAAGTGTCAGTTAAATATCAACCCCACCTCTTCGTATTTGTATATCAATACGCCTTGGGACAAACCCAGCTCCAGACTCATTAACCAAACCAGATCCATTGTCTCCAGCAGTTGTGGGCATTGCCCCGAAACTTGTCCCCGGTTGGAAAGGAAGAGGCTGGAAATATGAAGTCTGCTTAAAAACAACTCGAGATGATGTCGAAAGAAAAAAGTTTCAAGAGATGTTGAGTGTGTTACCTGAACCATGAGGGGATTAGGACCAGCTTGGGATATGAATAGTGCAGGTCCAGCATTAACCACTGCTTCAGACTGCATAATACATGAAACACAGTAGCCATGGTGAGAGCGATATAAAGTCATATTAAAATTTCACAGAGAAAATAATTTACCAAAGTTTGACCCATTCGTAATGTCATGGTTGTCCGACCAAGTTCCAGAAGAAATGCACCTAAATTTTGCAGTAGTGCTCCACTTCTCAATGCATTAGACTGGGTGCTCATCCGAGCCACTGAATCACTGACAGCAGACTGACTCTGCAGTTCCGTCCCAAGTTGCTGCGGGAAACAATGTAAGAAACAAACTTATTTTCTTCAGTTAGAAGGCTGTAGACACTCTTAAGGATGACAACCAATTGCTCTTCTCTCAATGCCAAATCCTAATATTACACTATTTTATTCAGTGCATGCCCGCACTTTTGCACTTGGGGACAGCTGCTCCCTCCCTACCTCTCTCCTCCCCCCCCCCCCCACCTCCCTCTCACAAGCAAGCATGCACATACAACCCTCTACGACCACACAAACATGTTCAGGCACATATGTGCACACACAAAGGCACGCTCACATGGCCAAACAAGTACAAGTGCACACAAGCGTGCATAGACGTTAACAGAAAATCCTCCAACTACCATGGATGAGAAAAAATCTATGTTACATGGACTCTTCAAAATGCGTGAAGAAAACGCGTGAAGTACTTGTGTCGGACACTCAACACTTGGACATGGGTATGTGATGTGTCAGACACATCACATAAGATATGCCACTAAGAACACTATGTTATAGAGTTTCTTTTAGTTTGTTATTGCTTTGAGATAATCTCAGTTTAAATTGAAACGATTTGCGTAACATAAAACATCACGTAGACTAAGGAATAAGTAAATACAAGAATAGATAGGAACATTTTGCCGTGTCCCCGTGTCTTGGCTTTTGAGAAATAGACGAATCCGACGCTTCGACACGTATCCGACTTGGAGACTCATACCGAGTCCATGTGTAACAGGAAAAAATAGATGTTTTCTGCTCTACGGCGAAAAAGCAGATATCATGACAAATAACACATACAAGTAAGCACTCTGCTGTCTGGTCCCTGAGCAATTCTCTTGTAGACAGCAATACTTCTGCCAATAGTTGTGGTGTAGGGATCCCATCTTGAACAGGGAGAGAAGGCAATGCAGAACCAGATTCTCTTGTTTGTGTACCACCAGTGGCAGCAGCATGACCATTGCTTCTTCCTGCTTTAGACATTGTAAAATTCCAGGATTTTATTCTAAGTAAGCTGTGCAAGCTTAAAAGATGCTGAAATAAGAAAAGTAAACTGACCAGTAGCACCAAATTCTTGCCTCATATGGCTCAGATATTGGGACAAAGTTGTCAAGGAATCAGGAATCACCTGCAATTACCAAAGTATTACACAGGTATAATATTCAGCTAACATCAGCGTTGTGCTGCCATGAGATGCATTTTTTATGGTAAACTATACCGCCAAGGAAAGAAAATGAGACCTCAAACTTACATGAGGCTGAAGTGGTCCCACAGAAATGGAGGTTGGCAACCCAAAAGCACCATGTGTTACATCGGAATGACTCATCATGCCTGCTTGTCCCTGTTGCAGCAGGACCGAAGCTGCCCTACCACTAGCAGCCATCCATCCTTCCTGTCCTCCTAAGTCATGTGACTGACACACAAACCAGCCAACAGAAAGAAAATATTATATTCAAAACCAGAAAGACAGTGATGAATATTAACATCAAACTCTATAGGAGAAACATAAATCCTATTAAATTTCTAAGGCATTGCTTAAGCCCTTATTGAGCTAGAGATTTGAAAGGAAATTTCTTGGGTTAAATAAATAAACCCAAGTACCCCGAAAGTACACAAAAATCTCACATAAGGGCTCATCTTTTTAATTTTTACACGTCCTACCACTAGCAGCCATCCATCTTTCCTGTCCTCCTAAGTCATGTGACTGACACACAAACGAGCCAACAGAAAGAAAATATTATATTCAAAACCAGAAAGGCAGCGATGAATATCAACATCAAACTCGATAGGAGAAACATAAATCCTATTAAATTTCTAAGGCATTGCTTAAGCCCTTATTGAGCTAGAGATTTGAAAGGAAATTTCTTGGGTTAAATAAATAAACCCAAGTACCCCGAAAGTACACAAAAATCTCACATAAGGGCTCATCTTTTTAATTTTTACACGTCAGCGTCTGGATGTCCTAATTTGCCACTAGTAGTACTTCCATCTAAATCCCTAACTTTGGGAAGAAAACCGTCAGTACAGGTTTAGTTTTTTTCTCCTCTCTTTTTATGTTTCTCACTTCTTCTTCAGCCCACCTACCTCCCCCGCCGCCACACTCCAAGCCCCACCCACCAACACTCTGAAAAGATGCCACCGCCACACACCGCCCACACCAAACCCGACACTGCCACATGCAACGCCCCCTATCCAGCCACCGCGACTCACGCAAACTGAAGACAAACAGTCACACTCCCACCCGTCCGCTCTCCCTCCCCCCACACCCCATTGCCCCCATCACCCCTCCCTCCCCTCCAACACACACAACACGCACAGAATCGAGCACACACACACAGGCGACATAAAACACACAGCCACACACCCATCCATTCGCCTCCCTCTACCCCCTCAAGCCATTACCCATCACCTACCCACACCCCTACCAGCGCCATCTTACCACCCTTCCACTATTGCATACCCACCACCCACCCACCCCAACCCACACAGAAACGCACATACACACAAAAGCACGAAACACACATTCACACAGAGGATGTGTGTTTTGTCTGTAGGTGTGTGTGGGTGGCTTGGGGGGCAGGGTTGTGCGGTAGTGGAACGGAGGGTGGTAGATGGGGCCGGGTGGGTGGGGCACCGTCTTTTGAATCTAAGCATGCATTTGTGTCTGCATTTCTGCCTGTGTCTGTATGTGTGTATTTCCGTATGTGTGGGGGTAGATGGAGGGTTGTGCGGTGGTGGAAGGGTGGAAAGATGAGACTGGGGTGAGAAGAGGGGGGGGTGAGGAGGGGAGGCAAACAGGTGGGTGTTGCCTCTGTGTGTGTCGGATGTGTGTCTGTGTGTGTATGGTGGCCTGTGTGTGTGTGTGTCGCGGTGGCTGAGTAAGGGGGATGCATGTGGAAGTGTTAAGATTGGTGGGGGCGGTGCGTGGCGGCGGTGGCTTCTTGAAGTGTCGGTTGGTGGAGGCGTCGTCTTCTCGGAGTGCGGTTTTGTCTCCAAAGTGAAGGATTTGAACGGAAGTACTTACTAATGGCAAATCAGAAAATCCAGAATCTGACATCTAGAAATTAAAAAGATAGGTCCTCAGGTGATATTTCCGTGTACTTTTGGGGTACTTACCGTGTATTGAACCCAAATTTCTTTATTAATGACCCCTTATCATTTATGAGACACAAACATACAAAGAGACTGCATCATGCCCAAGAGATTAAAACTTCAAAACAAAAGAAGATAAAAGGATTTATCACATTTCTATTTGGAAGTTTAAAATGAAACATACCTGGATATCAGTTCCCTCAGTACCACTCACAGTGCTATTGACTCCAAACGCCCCAATAACAGCAGAAACAATCTGGAAAAAGAAAAAAAAAAAGGATACCGAAAAGTAAGAACCAGAAAGAGTTACTGAATCGTTAAAGCACCTTCAAATTTAATCTCACCCTGCTAATATCTGGAGGAATCCCATCACCTAGATGAGGAAAATCGAAAGTTTCAACTACAACACCAGGAGCCACCTGAATACGTTGACCATGGCTAGTATCCGAGGCAGGATCTGGTGCAACATATAATACATTTAGTAAAACAATCAAATTTACTTGCTTTAAATAGTACTTTGAAACCCATATCAAAAACAATAAAATTTCAAGGCACATAGAACATATAACTGTTCATTTTAGTATTTTCACTTGATTAAAATGCATTAGGTGAAAACAAATTACCTGCTGCAATCTAATTCATTCCACTTAAATTTTCAGACTCCATTCAATGATCTTACTTTATTTTCAGCGATATTTGCAAACATTACGAAAATATACGATGTCTATATCACATATATTATACAACATAAGCAAAAGCCTCAAATTTACTACTACTAAGAACTTTAGAGGGAAAGCCAAGGATGCACACAATCAGAAAAAAAGGGATGATAGAAAGTTTTCGGCAACTCATGTTCACTAATAGTGTCAACGCAACTAGAGAGAATTCCCACTCACAGAACAAAAGTAATGAAAGGTATCAAACCTGAATGACTAGGTAAATTCCCAGAAGATAATGGAGTAGGCCGTCCAACAACCATATGCAAAGTATGACCATCTTCAACATCTAACTATATTAAGTAATAAACAAATCGTACAAATGAACTGAGCCAAATAATCAGATTGATACATAAGGAATCATAGTATACTAGCATAATTCAGTGGAACAAGATGACACTTTGTCAAAACCTGTATTCATTTAATTGATTAAGCCTCTTAAGAAACATTGACATATATTCTTCCACCAAGAAAGCATATCTCTGTCCTTAATTAATTTGCCCACTGCAGGTTGTAAATTTCCAGAGTAACAATTCTCTGTGCGCTTGCTGCTAGATTTTGTAAAAGACCTATAATGTCATTCCCATTTAGGCCCAATTCGGATCCCTCCTTTGTTTCCTTTCCCATCCGCACCTTTTTTTTATAGAACATGGCTCACTCTAGCTGGCAATCCATTAGAAGAAAAAGTTTAACAGTTCATTTGAAATGATTAGAGTTAGCCATTTGATCAAAAAGCTTAAATCGTTAGAGAATGAGTTGAACAATTTTTATCATGAGTCAACACTCACCTCACGTACCAAGGGCCATTATACGTGAGAGACAAGCCAAAGGTGCTCACCAGGTGCAAAAGATAAGAAAGTTTCAACAAGGCCTTGCAGAATCAGAGTTCTAATATCAAGTTAGGAAATCATTTGCTCTAAAAGCTGAGAACGAGCCGAACGATGGTCATTCAATACTTTATACCCATTGCTAACCACCCAAGCTCAGAGGCTCCAAAGCACATCAACCCTACTTCTGCATTTGTACCTCCATCTCAATGCTAACACGCCTTGCTCTGACTGCACCTAGAGACCCTTTCCACACCCTGTTCAACTCACCCCCACACCATCAAATGGATATCCATCAACCTACTACCCCAGTGGACAAGAAGAAACACTACAACTTTAACCCACCAACCAAAACCTCCAAAAAATAGCGAGAGCAGGAGGAAGACAGTCGAAACCCAAAGGAAAAGAGAAGGCCAAACTAACACGAGGGGATAGGCATCTCCAAAAGGGAGCAAGCCACCCCCCCAACCCCCCACCCCAAAACCCCAACCGCAACCGACCGCCGCACATATTTGCAAGGGACCACCAAGAGAGAGAGAGAGAGGTCAAAGCTGAGACAATGCCGGAACACAATAATGCAAATGATCAAAGGTTATGTTTTCCTAAAAGAGCAGCTTCTGGGAATATATGATTCTTGACTATCATAACGTAAACAACGTTTTTGAGTGAAAAATACCCACATTCTCCCAAAGCTAACATGTCCTACTATTTCAGAAAATGTCATTTCAGCATGCAAGTCATGTTGCCATCCATGTGCCATGGTTACGGACTTATGCTTGTATAACCCTATACAGAATACTGAACTGAATTCATGGATATTCCATAAGAGGAATTCATTATATGGGAGGAAATTCTCGTACTAATTGCAAAGATTCTGAAATTTACAAAAAGGCGCTATGCCCACAAGAAAGTAGAAAGATCATGAAAAGATCAAGAACGGGAGGCCAAGAAAATGAGACATATTGGAATTGGAAGAGTTATTGAAGCAACAACAATTTCAGTGGCTAAAAACTGACCACTATAGTTTACGTAAGTATATGCATACACACACACATTTAGATGTATATATACATACCCACGTATATATATATATATATATTTGTATGTGGGAGTTGATCATTAGATATCCTGGCAAGTTCCCTAAATTGCCAACACGTATCTAGCTGTCCAAGTTATCCACATGGACGGCCCAGATCAGGTTTTTGTTTAACAAATTTACAATGTCCTTCCAATTATAGGGAGGATGCTGTAGTTTACCATTCTGCTCCTGCTACCACAATGACTCCACACGAGCCGTAGTACATTCTGCCCTCCACACAATAATATGCATACATATATGTCAAAATGATGAGAAAGGATACGATAAGCAGAGAGGAGTTGATCATCCTTCAACACTCTTCCGCGGCATATCAGACGTTGTTCTTCTGATAGCACGCCAGTAACTGAAGCAATCTGTTCTTTCAGTTCAGGCACGGGCATCTGCAGAGCGTGAAGGGCAAGCGAATCAAGAGTCAAATCCAAAGTTTTACATACACAGTAAAAGAAACAACAAATAACAGGAAGGAAAAAAAATCCTCCATTGAAACAATAAAAGATGCCAACACCTATGTAACATGGACTCAAAAAGAATGGTTGGAAAAGTTCAGATTCGTCTAATTGTTAACTCGTAAGACACCGAGACATGGCAAATTAGTCATATATATTAATACTCTTAGTTCTTCTTATGGTAAAATAGTGTTTTATTTGACACACATGGTTTTAATTAAGAAGTTGTCTCATCTCAAAGTAAATAACAAATTAAAATAAGCACTATAAGATAGTGTTCATAGTGGCATATCCTTTGAGATATGTCGGACACAGATCCCATACCCATGTCCAAGTGTCAAGTTTCCGACATGGGTTCAAGCATTCTGAAGAGTCCATGTAACATACGCCAAGAATGTTGTTGCTGCAGTAAAATATAAAGGACAGTATTCATATGCATGTCTCCCTGTGTAGCTATAACTCTTTAAAATTTAATTGAAATTGGAAAATAACATCCTGGGAAACATAGTTAGGCATAGAGTCTCTAAACACTTTAGTTTAAAAATCCACATGACAAGAAGGGAAAAATTAAAGGAACATGTAGACATTCAAAACAAAGGGACGCGAGTAAAGATTCCGCTAAGGAGAAAGTAATTGTTTGGGAAATTGGTAAAAAATTACCTGCTTATTCACACGCAAAGTGTAGGTTTGCGAGTCCAGCGTTTTTAGTTTTATCTCAATGCTGGTCTCTGAACCTTCTGCCTCATTGACGTGGGCAATTTCGTGAGCTCCACTGCTTCCCATTCTGCTATAAGTGCACGAGTACCTGCCAAAATTATTAGCAAAGGAAGTTCAGTATCTCCTTGTCTTCTTCTTCTTCTTTGCATATTTTCCTCCTAGTTCTATCACTCCCTTCTCCAAAAGTGCGCGCATGTGAGTCTCTGTGCAGTTTACTGGTTCGGGCGCATGAAAAAATTACACTTCAGATCACTAGTTCTCGACTACGTGATACGCTATCTTCAAAAATTAATAAACAGAAGCAGATGCAAGAGGGAAAATACAAGCAGATGCATCCAAGCATAACCCTACATTAATTTCAGAGAGAGAAGTAGTATCGGGCTAAGACCTTCAATTAATTAAAGGACTGCCAACATATACAGTGCATGCTTCAGAGCTCCAAAATGTAGAGGAGGTTGCCAGAAGCAACCACAAAATTAAACTCCCGTGTGGGACAGTCACAGACAAACTTATGAAACTTTCAAGGTTTAATAATTTCCCGTTGAAGCTCTTACATGACATAAAGTATGACTAACAGGCTTTATCAATCAGCCCATTAACTCGATGAAAGGAATTGTTACCTTTTAAGTCACTGGCAATGCAGCACACAATCCAAACCCTCCTCACTGCCCACGAATGGATAATGGGAATATTGTAGAAAAGGAAAGAGAAAAAATTGATGCTCCATTGATGTTTCGCGAGATAATAGTGTATTCATGGGAAGAGTAATAGTCATTGAACACGTTAGTAGTGTTACTTGAATCCTCTTAATTACTTCAATAACTAGAGCCCAAATTAGCTCTCAAGTTTAAGGGAAATCTAAAACATGCAAGAAAGTGATTTCTAATTAAGACAAGACCTTAATGAGGTCATATAAAATTGGTTTGAAGTTTGAAGCTTTTAAACAAAAATAACAGAAGCTTTGGCTCTTCAGAGTTAGTAACAACGAGAAAAATAGCAATGACAATGGTGGTATATATTGACAGACACGACCATCTCAACTAATCATGTAACTTTATCTTTTGTCCTTTCTTATATTGTTGCCTTTGACAAAACTCGACAACCTGAAACACTAGTTGTACTTCACAACTACGAGAATAAGGATCTACATTCGACAGTTGAGAATATATGCATAAAGGTTCTTCTGGAAATATCTTTCATATGTCTCCTACATGCATGAAAATTTTATTCATCAGCCACAATCATACAGATGCAAGTGATGTGACTATTCAGAGAGCTTTTGTCTAAAGCGTCCAGGTTCCCCTAAATCCTGGAAAACTACATGCCAAAGAATTATAGCTCTCAAGGCCCGGTGAGATCCTCGAACAGAGAAGCTAACAAAGGTAGATGTAGAGACAACCAAGACCTATTCTACCAACACCAATGGTTTTTTACATTGTTAGTGTTAAGTTATAACCTACATTATATGCTTAAGTTGTTACAAGAATGGGCCCAACAATGTATATCATCTCCAGTGAACAAGCTAACAGCAATACCAAAAGAATGGAAAAGGGATGGAGTAACATAAGAAGCAATTGCAAAACTTGATTAAAAATGTGAACAATTCAATGTCTATTTAGCTGTCAATGGCCATTTAGTGAAAAAGACATCCAGTGAAAATAGGTATGCAAAGCAATTAAGTACAAGTTCAGATTAAAATATATGGGTGATATTGGATGACAGACCGGCCAAAAAGGTCAATCTACTACTATTATTGATCTCGTTGTATTACTACATAATTTGCACTATTGGGTTAAGTGAGAAAAACTTCAATACAATGGTGATAAATAGCTTAAAGGCAGTATTATCTCGAGTTTTTGCCCTTAATAATCTGTTTTTAAAATTTAATTACTTAATTACCCCATTTTGAACCTTATTTACCTGTGTAGCCCCTTTTTGAAAATCGCGGTTTCAAAGTGAGATTTCAAGAGAAGAAAACGTGATTTGAAACAGAGATTTCTTTTGAAATCTTGCTTCATAACAGAGATTTCATACGTTTTCAAAAGAAATCTCTATTTCAAACCACGTTTTTCCCGTTGAAATCTCACTTTGAAACTGCGATTTTCAAAAAGGAGCTACACAGGTAAATAAGGTTCAAAATGGGGTAATTAAGTAATTAAGTTTTAAAAACAGATTATTAAGAGAAAAAACTCGTATTATCTCTCTCACAACATACCGAGACAGAAGAAAATCACACACTGAGAGAATATGGAGACATGTTGTATCAGTTAAGTATTATTTCACTCAAGAAACATTCCACCGGCAAGAAAACAAATTAAGATTCACTAACAAACGATCATTCACTTCGAATTTATTTTCTACCATCAGCCACATTCTAAATATACCTTACGAGAGATGTTAGGTTTCCCCTGCCAAGCTCATGGTAAGGTTTAGTTTCTTGCAGCTAACCTAAGTGAGAGAGAACATATCTGTATTTTCCAATTGCCCAATTAAGTTGTTCTATTTATTTGTATTATACTCTTAGTTGCTAGTTTTATAATTGATCAACATCTTTATGTAACTTAATGTGAAACAACTTGCCGGAAATACTCCATGACGTAAATGGAGGAAGATGCATATCTAGCTGATTGAGTCTCATGTGGCTCAATTGTTATTTTCTCCTTCTCTAAAAACAATTGGTAAGCCCCTCGCTTCAACCACAACACTAATAGTAAGTTTGCAATCTGTTTCCTTGAGATCCATTAAAGGCCTGTATGATTGCAACTACGTTCTTGGTTCTAATATTATGTCTCACCTTTTCCGTAGCTTCATCGCCTACACCAGTAACCATGTTGGAATTTTAGTGATACCCCAAAAAGTGCAAGATCTCCGTAGCACATCAAGTAGTTTGCTCAGCTCTATCATACTTTTATGCAACGTATCTATCTAACTTACTATCTCAAATGAAAAGCAAGATATGCAACATAAATTACATCATTGAAAGTTTTACTTACCAACAAGAAACAGAAACAGACTTGAGGCACTACTGTAGCCTGGATACTTCTGTTTATTATAATGGCGTATCTTGGATATTTGGACACTTTGAAAAGTATTCGAAAACTTTGGAATCTACAAAGAGATAATTTATAACACCGAATGATACAAAGAAAAGGTCATAGACACACGACCATGAATGACAGGAACGTAAATAACAAAATAAGGAATAACAGAAAGTTAACTTATAATTGACCAATACACGTGGGGAACCAGTAGCCGGGAGACTTTTACTCATTATTACAGCATATCTTGAACTTTTAGGAAACTTCCAAAAGTTCTGTGTTTTGCTTAGTCAGTAGCCACTCTGAACAGCTCCGTGTTCCACCGAGACCGTTTCTAAGAATTTTACATCCAAATATCCTCAAGAGTCAAGACAGCAAGTGGACAAAGATTGTGCATGCAGGCGATGGCATCACATTTAAGTGCCTCTTTCAATCTCCTCAATTTATGCAATCTCACGATTCTTTGCTCTCAATTTATAGTAAACGCAGATTCAACACGTAATATAACTTTGCAGTCCATTCAGATTCTCAATTTCTGACTACAAATTAGACCGAGGACAGAACCATAACCACCACAGTTTCCCGCTATCGAAAACAGGGAATAAAACTTCTTTAAAAGGAAACAGATCAGTCTCATGCAATAAAACTTCTTTAGAAGGAAACAGATCAGTCTCATGCAAGGATAATCCTAAGTCCTAAACCTTGAGTTTGCTAAACTTCTAGCACACATCCAAATCTATATAGTTTGACCATTATATTTGGACGTCCAGTAGAGTTGGTCAATTTTACAGCCATTGTGTAAATTAAACTACATTAATGACCCACGATCTGTCATGATCTTCACTCTTAAAACAAGAAAGGAGCTAGACAACTCAACTGTGAATTAGACCGTCATGAATTTTTTACTTAAAACTAGTACAGTCAATTTGATCTGGATAGAAGCGAAGTGAATCACTATTTCTAAATTAGAAACGGGTCCATGCTAGATGTTACACGTTTATAAGTAAGATTAGTTTTTATGATTCCAATCGATGACCTACATAAACATTTATTCACGAAATTTCATGTATACAAGATTAGATTTCCGTGACTTCAATAAAGTAATTTTGGTTTTCTCAATTGATATGCATATCGGAACAATATACATTGAGGTTACTATATTGAAAACATCAAAATCATAGAGCAACAACATTGAATCAAGCAAAAGGAAAAAGCTAAACAGGTTACTGAATGCAACAAAAGTACTCATAGGTTATCATAAGCAAAATAGATAAGCAACAAAGTCGCAGAGGGAAGTCAATAGATATGATGGCGCATACGGGATCAAACTCATAACCAAGAGTGCAACAAAAGTATTCATAGGTTGACATGCAAATCAACCAGCTATAGATACACAAACAGAGAAACATAATTCTGTTGAATCGTTGATTTTCTAATCAGATCACACTAACATATCCAGTGTGTGCCATAGTCATTTTCTTTTACTTTTATTTTTCTTTTCCTGGGGAGGAAAATGTTATTCTTTTTCATTTGGTGAGTAGTTTAACCAAAAAGAAAGAAACCTCAAACAGGTGATTCCTTGCAACTTTGAATTTGGTCATAATCCCAACTTTGAATATGCACACACAAGCTATTCGAAGATTTGATTACATAAGCATTTCTTGATCATGCAGTAGATCATTAGTTTGTTGAATTTAGGATTTTAAATAAGAGGTGAATGTCAAAGCCAAATGCAGATATAGGTCATGAATCAAAACCCAACAACAGCTACGTCAAATAACAAGTATAATAAAAGATACCAAGAAAACACCTCATAGAATTCAATCCCATTTCCACTTACAAAAGCATCAAAAGACTCCACAACCCCACCAATTAGATGCAATCACTTGACTGTTTAAGCATTTCTGAGCAGAAACTAGCTAAACGAAATCATGCTCTCTTAGAGAACAAAACCAGTAACTTACAAAAGCAACAGATAAATCAAAGAAAACCCATACAACAGCAGATTGAATCAGTCAAATGAGAAGCAAAGGAGATGGGTTTTTGACCTGAGATTAGAGCAAGGCAAAGAAACAAGGAATACCGAGACACGCCCTTTAAACAGATAATTGAATTGCTCAAACGACAAACAAAAAGGTGGATTTTTTTGACCTGATAGAGAAAAGTGGGTTCAGATGAAACGGCTAGAGATTGGGATAGCTCCAACGAGCTCCACTGTCAGCTTTCTAGCTCTGTTTAAAACCCCGTCTGCATATATATCTGTATTTGCGTGTGTAACAGCTTCTCTCTCTATACCCATCTGTCTAGCTAATCTCTCTCTCTCCACTGTCACTATGTCTCTGCATAGTCATCGTGGCAATTGAGGGACGAGGAAGGCTCATAGACTAGAACACGCGAATGGATGGTCAAAATCCATTTATTTTCCAATTTTCCTCTTGATTTTTTGATGAGCCGTTGATTTTTGGTTTTGTTTTTCTATTTTCAAAATCTTTCACAAAGTATTTTTTATGGGTTTAATTACTCACGGCACCCCTGAGATTTACCCTAAATTACACAGGGACCCCTATCTTTTGAAAATTACACTTTGCCCTGCTCCCCTGAGGTTTATCATTGTATTACACAAAACTCACTTCCTTTAGGGCACCGTCAAAAAAAATTAGGGCAACATAAATTAATTTTGATATACCAAAAATACTCTCAATCTTTCGTCCTCCTCCTCTTTCTTGCCCAAAACAAGCCCAGCCATTGCCACCAGACCCCGCCGCCGACGCCAAGCCATTGCCTACACACGACATCCACCACCGTCCTTCATCCGCAATCCGTACTTCACTAACTGATTCGGCTTTGTTCTTTTTTCAATGCGCAACACCCTATTTGGACAATTCAATTCTCCAAAACGCATCTATGTCCATGTAATTCCAATCTCATACTCAATTCCATATACCTCAATTTCACGTGTAATACGCCCAGACTGCTTTCTTTCGATTTTCAGATTCCATTCCAGCCAGTTTCTCTCTTAGAGCCGCTTGAGAAGGTGGACAATCCTTCAGTGAAGACCTAACGAGATGATGTGGTTCCACCTCGCAAGGGCAGGCCAGTTTGTTTGATGAAGACAGTTTCAGGCCGCCCTACGACTCGGTATTTGTTCCTTCCTCTTACTCGCCTACCGGAAGTTACTTCGCTCCCCAGCTCGTTTAAGTCAACTGATGTCAGAGAAGAGAAGGAATGGGCAAAGAATAGAATTGAGGGATTCTTGGATAAAGTAACTAGGTCCTCCAAAGGGGCAGGTCATGTGTCGGATTATTATTCGTCGGCTGATTCTTCCGAAATTATACAATCCCTGCTGCTCCGGCCACCTACGGCCCGTAAACCCTTCCACGCCCACTCCGATTGAAATAGCATCCATAGAACCCCATTGGCAGTCAGATTTAGATTTGGATCTAGATCTAGATCGGCGAGTTACACGATGGCAAACCCAATTGTCTCACCGCCAACCCTTTTTAATTTGATTTCTCGTACAAGAATGAACACCTTTACAAGTTAATGATATGTTTGGATTTTTCCATTGATGCAACGTGCTGAAGATGGCGAAGATTCACAAGAATGAAGTAAGTTGTTCAGTGGTGGTGGTAGAGAATTGGTGGTTATGGTGGTTGAGTAAATTTACATTCTTATGAGGGGTATTACCATCATTTAGTTACTTCTATCAACTCTTTGAACGGAAAAATATAAAAGTGTAGTTCAGTGTAATAAAAATACTTAGGGGGTCCATGTGTAATTTAGAGTAAATCTCAGGGGTGCCGTGAGTAATTAACCATTTTTTATGTGATGCACTGTGCAATTGAAGCAGAAGCATCCTTTGATAATGTCCAAAAAACTTGTTCACATCCTTATTTATGATGAAAAGATTATGTTTTCCAAAGTAAGATTCTCACTAGAAAAACAGATTGGTGTTTAAGAAATTTGGTCCCTATTAAGTTTGTTATTCTGAAGTCGATGCCTCATTCTTTAAAGTTCGTCGTGCCTTCCTCGAGTCTTGACGTGTTTGCTGGTTGCTAGTTTTGTTTCCCCGTCTCATATTTTTCATAAATATCTACAAATATCTCTCACAAAAATAATGATATTTTACTAAATGTCACGTTATTATAAAAATACAAATACTCTTCTATGTTGCTTGAATAACGTTTTTTCACATATTTATACATCATAGGGAATTATATGACTTTGAATTACTCCGTATATCTTTATGTGAGTATATGTAATCATCAAATAATATTAGACCTTTAAACTTAGCAAGTAATAATAACTTAAAGACCGGTGTAATATCGCGAATTTTAGGAGCGGGTTAAAATAACCATTTGTGCTCCAAAAAAATAAACGGGCGTTAAATTTGGGCAATACTCTGGTATTAGTAGTGCATATGAGCTTAAAAAGAATTTGGGGCAAAAATGTAATTTTTGAAATTTTGAGGGCATTTTTGAAATTTTGAAAAAATAGAAGGCTATTTTGCAAATTGTGAAAATTTGTAGCTAGGTGTCAAAATTTTGGGAAGATGATCACACATGAAGCCATCTCCTACTAGCTTAATGACTAAGCTAGAGAAAAAAAAATTAATGAGGGACGGATAAGAATTTCAAGTGAAAGAAAGAAAGGAAAAAAAAAAGAAATTCGGTAAAGAGGAAAGAGCAGGAAAAGAAAACAAAGAAGAAAGAAGAAGAAGAACGGGGCAACTTGGGAAGGGGGGAAACAAGGAAGAACAAAGGGGAATTCAAGCTCATTTTCCCGGGGTAAGCCTTCGAATTTGTAAATGCATATTCTAGTGTGTGTTTATGGGATTTGTATGTGTTTTCAATAACGGTGGAGTGTGTGGAAGCCATGAATATGGCTAAGTGAGAGTGTGTTTTTGCGGAAATTTAAGGCCTCGGATGGAAGATCAAGGCCATGGTTTTGTGTAATTGCGATGTGTAAGTTGTTTTGATAGATTTTCAGATTTGAAAGGGGGTAAAGAAGAAGAATTGTAGCTGTGAGTGTGTTTCAATGTGTATCGTGAGTGTATGTGTGTGTTACAGGTGTGATGGAGTGTGTGTATATATGTTTAGTTTATGTGTATAAGTGTAATTCATGGGTTAGATATGTTAGTGTGTTTAGGTACGATATTTATGTTTTAGTGGGTGGTTAAGTGTTGTGTTAACTGTATAAAATGGATTAGTGTGTGGGGAAAATGGGTCTCAGTTGGTTCAGGGAAGAAGAAGGCATGTGTGCGTGTTGAAGGTGAAATAGTGTGCCTTGATTTGAACAATAATAGTAATTGTCACTAAAGGTAGGAAAATCATTTAATCAGTTTTTAATCCAAATTTTCATAAATAATTAGAGTCTAAATTAGACAAAGTCCCAAACTATAACTCCCAATGTTTTTACAATACTTACGCTCTGGAATTTTTTAAGAATTTTCGGAGTTTGTGAAGAGTGCTAAATTGGGGTACCGATTAAAGAATTTTAAGGAATTATTTAGCATAGCAAACCAAGCTGTTTTGATTTGAAAATTTTAGAAAAATCTTATTTTACTGATATAATTCATATTCTAAAATTTCCGGCCATTCTGAGGCCGACGGGTATTTTTCACAAAACTGGCCTTTTAGCGCTCAGTCCGGAATTTTCGGACGAAAAATTCTCTAAAAAAATTGACTTCAGGGTGTTTAAAATAGTATTTTAAGCTATTTTGGGATTTTTCCGGTGCCGGATACCCCCAAGGGCATTGACCAGAAATACCTTGTTTACTTATCATTGGATAAAGCTTCAACCCGTACTCTTTGAAGATGCCGAAGAAGAAAAAGAAGAAGGAGCTGATGAGTCAGATGTGGCATTAGGGAGCTTCCCGCCAGTGGGTAACCCAAGTCTTACCGGACCTAGTAGAAAAGATTTTAAAATCATCACAAACCTCCCACTGATGAAATTTTTTTTTAGATAGAAATTGGGTGGTGATCTTCGATCTCCACCATTGGCTTAACCATGGAGGTTTGGGCTCTAGAGGGATTTGGTGTTGCTCATATTTTACAAGGGAGCGGAACTGATTCCATTCCATCCACCCAGGTGGCTCAATATTTGTTTCGGTAAATATGCTCTTCACCTTAAAAATAAGAGCAAGATGGCCTTCTGTAAGATTTTGGTAATTTGCCACCCCGAGGGGGTATTTTGGTAATTTTACCCATAAAGAGTATTTTTGAGTAAATTTATATACGGTAAATATTTTAGTGATTTTGCTTACAGAAGGGTCATTTTGATGATTTAAGTGTAATGGGGGTATTTTGGTAATTTGTCACCCCAAAGGGGTATTTTGGTAATTTGGCCTAAGAAAGGTATTTTGTGTAAATTGACATACAATAAGGTTATTTGGGTGATTCTACTTACGGGAAGGCCGTTTGGGTGATTTAAATCTGAGAGGGGCAGTTTGGTAATTTTGTTAGGGACGTTTTGGTAATTTTACATACGCGGTGATGGAAGTTCATTTCAGGATCATGTGTGAGTCCGTATTAAGTTATAATATTGTTCTGTAGACTATTTATCTGATGATTTGATTATCTCATTTAGGTTAAAATTAAGGACTTCCGGTTAGATAATTTGGCTACGGACCTAGGTAAGGGATTCTATTTGAACCCTGGGTAAGGACTTTCATCCAAATCCTTATTTTGATAACTCTTACTCGTAAGTACTCATTTGATCTATTTATGGTTAATGCCAAACTTTGAATTATGTACTGATATCAGTATGTTATTGCCCAGAAAACCCTAATGTTGAACCTGAATTGATTATTTGGAAATCTTATGATGCTCGCTTGTTATTGTATGCCGAGAAAATTTGATAATTGTTTGTATCCGTTCTTCTAAATTGTTGTGCTTAAATTCGATAATTATTTGCAATCAATTTGCTGTTTATTTGTTATTTTTCTTCTAAAAATTTTGATTTCTTTTGAAAATTTCGAATGCTAACTTATGTCAGTATGATTATTGTTATTGGAATCCGAATTGATTTCGGAGATTTGAGCTGATGTTAAAGCTCATCGATATTGTTGATTTTTCTATGTTGACCTGAGAATCTATTCTGTTATGAGGCTGGCGTTATAAGACTGGTCTGAATCCTGCATGGAATGGAGGCTAGTACCCACGTGGACTAGTAATTATTCTGGTACATCATGCATGTGTACACTCTGTTAGCTTGCCGGAATGGCATTGCTATTGCTCAGGATCAACGTTGATTTTTTATTTTATCTGCTTTGTATACTACCGTGACTGTTATGGAATTGTCTGAAAAGTATTATCTGAAATTATTTGTGCTTCTGTTGAAATTTTTGGGGAAATCTTCGGTGTATTTTGGAAAGAACTATCTCAGATGATCTGTGTATGTTTTGAAATCTTTTTGGAAAACCATCATGTATCTTGGAATTGATGACGTTGAAAAGGATCTTTGTTGATTGTTTTGGGACCGTTGTGATTGTATTAGGCGATTTTGGTATCTTATTTATGATGAATTTTAATCCTATTTGGAAATCATTGAGTTGTGACCGTTTGAATTATTCTAAAAATCTCCATCGGTTGGATTCTTGGAATCGTCTTGTAATTCTTTTGTTGGTCCTTGAACGACCTTACTGAGCTCTCAAAAACTCACTCTTCATTTGACTCCCTTCTGTAACATCCCAGAATTTTTCGGAATGTTAACGCTCAATCCATCAATCACTTAATCATAGAATCCTCAGACTCAAACAAAATAATTATTACCAATCTGTCAATGTAACTAGTCCATCAATTAATATATTATTCTGATTACACAATCATGATCAATAAACTAAATTAAAACCTAATAATGAACTACAGAGGTTCACCCACGCAGGGGTTCTAAAGAGAAATACTACTTAAGTTCACTAGCTTGCTTGCCTCTAGTCCAATTTCAAGTAATCTAACGTTGGTTACTACCTGCAGAAAAGAAGTCAAAGGGGAGTGAGCTTTTGAGAGCTCAGTAAGGTCGCTCAAACGAAGAAATTACGAAATAGTTTACGAATACAAAACGATGTTGGTTTTGTTCAAAGAAACAATTTGATGATAATTTCCAGAACTTTCACAATGATTACAACTAATTCGATTAGATATTAATATGACTGTCAAATACGATGCAAACAATCACAAACGCTATTGAACATGAGTTGCAAAGCCACACAGGTAATGCAGGGTAATCACTTAGCAAAGCCACAAAGGCGATGCTCATTAACACTTTCACTGGCTAGTCCATCAAGGCACTAGCCCACACCAATACACCGGCTAGTCCGTCAAGGCACTAGCCCACACCAATATACAGGCTAGTTCGTCAAGTTGCCCACACTGGTATCCTCCAATATACACCAACTCCCACCAAACACTTCGATGCAAATTCTCATGTCAATATGCAGAATGACAACAAACGATAATACAATTATTAAATCGATGCACAACGAGAAATAAACACAGAACATCGAAATGATTTCCAATAAACGCTTAAGGCTCAAGAAAAGGTATTAAAGGTAAATAACGAATTCTCATAACAAATATAACGGAGTCCAAAGGAATTCGATAGTAATTTTAAAAAATATACGAGGACAAATTAATGAATTGGGTTTCGGAAAAAAATCCCTTACCTCGATCCAAGCTAAGCGCTCGCTGCTATTCAACCTTGTTCAAACCTCGAATTAACCTAAATGGGCAAATTAATTATTAGAATTCAACCAAGCCTCACCAACTATTAATATAATACTAAATCTTAATCGTTGCTCACTCTGACACTCTTAACGTAAACGAATCAGATTTCTCGAACGGCTAAACCTAACGGATAACCACGCACACTCTGAAAAGCGTTAAGACACTCCAAAAATGATACTAAATTATTATAAAATACTTTTGTACCTCAAAATACCATAAAAAGTTATAATATAATTTTTGAATTAAAAATAATTTTCTGAAATACCAGAAAAGCCCAAAAATAACAATTAATGCTTATAACTCAAATCAAAGTTCCATAATTTTCATGATAGCTTTATAATATATAAGAAAAATACAGAAATCAAAAATTGAAATTTAAAAAGCACCGAAACCATTTTAAAATCATCTGTTTCATTAAATCAAATGCGATACAGGTTAATATACTAAATCAACTCAAAAATTAATGAAACTTAAACTGAGTTGTCTTTTTACTATAAAAGCATTGCTTTAATTTTTGCAGAATTTAATATTAATCGCAAATGCTCAAAACAAATTTTAGGTTAGCTGCACTTGTGAAAATATTAAAAATACCAAACGACATCAGAAAAATATGAAATTTTCATAGAAATTATATATTGTACTAAGAACCAGCCTGTAAATTTTCAGCATTTTTGGACAACTGTACAATACCCAACAGCCAGGTGGTACAACTGTGCATGCATAGTGTACCTCCCCACTGCACAGACCCATCACTGTGTACCCCTGTTCTTCTTCCTTCCACCTTTTGTCCAACTCACTACATTTCTGAGAATACACACACACACACGTTACAGGTTGTTCACTTCTCAACCACACATGCAAATATATATGTATATATACACACAAAACTCACCCCACTTGCACACCTTCAGATTCACTCCAAGCATGCAAATATATTGTACACACACTTGTGCACTCCCTTCTCATAGCTTTTCTCACAACACCCAAATATACACATGCATTGTCACGACCTGAACCCACGGGCAGGCCCGCGACGCACAGCAATACGCAGCATACACTAATGTCTGGAATTAGTTTACATACTGACACAAGAACAGCACCCCAACCCAATCGTGCTATACCTGAATCAATCCCTTCGCAGCCCTCCCATACAGTGTTAGCGTTACCTAAATACATGTACATATATACATCAATACATGAAGCATAATTTCTAAAAGTAAACTTACCGAGACAACTTCGCCGAAAGCTTTCTTCACGGTTGCTTGCTCTGTCTCTCTGTCTTGGATCAACAAATAATGAGGGAAGGCTGCTAGCTAGGGTCGGCTGCTCTCTACAGAGTGTGTATATATATACACTAAAAACCCTAAGTTGAGAATTATCACAAAACCCCTTACACTATTCATTTTGTCGCTAAATCTTTCATGCCCGAACTTTATTATTGCGAAATGGTCCAAAAATAAATATTTACGACACTTTATGCGCTACACAAATTGTTAACGGGTTACTACATTATCTCGTTTCACAAATCATTGCTAATAATAAGCACACCGATATTTTAAATAACTTGTCGCTAAAATATACAGACACTAGTAAATTTGTCGCTAAGATTTTCTAAAATACTATTAACGCTAATGGTCGCTAAATACATCAATCAACATTAATAATATCTGCTATAGTTAACTTATGACTTTCTAAAAATTTGTCGTTAAATATAGCCTTTAAAAATTCAATCACGCTAATTGACGCTAAGGTTGCCGATAAATTTTGCTGATAGAAATCGACGTTAAATCTCGCGTATAAAAGTCGTCGCCTAGATAATAAACTAACCGGCTAGACATATCACGGTTCAGGGTGTTACATGCATCTTCCCCCTCTATACACAATCTGATACATACCCACACATGGTCTCCTCTTCTTTCTTTCTCTAAAAAAGATCTATATATACACAAAATCCCACAAACCAGCACCACACGAACTGACCATGCACAACCCATCACATTTAGTGAACCACAGCACCAGCACAACTTATAACCCAGCTTCATATGCAACCTATATATACATACATATACATTCCTCACCACACTACACACACATATATACCCACTAGCTATATACTTATATTTATACACTCACCACACACACAAGCCCACACTCATGCACCTTTCACACCCACTGCCTTACGGCAGTGGGTTTCCTCTCTCTCAATTACCTCACTCCTCCTAAATTATTATTTTAACTGCTTAAACTAATAAAAAAGGGAATAAGAAAATCAACTGGTTCTTTGCTTTTCTGCTTTCAAACATCTTCAACCGTGGGAGCTGAATGGAATGAAAAGATTGGCCAAGCCAACCTGTGACATTGGCATATTGCTATGTCCTATTCTCTTGACCTCAAGGCCAAAACTACTGAGCATTTAAACAATGGTATATGTACTACTTGACATTTTCTGAAAACAATATAATCAGGCAACAATGTAAAGCAGCTTAGTGCATCCTGGTCCTCCTTGTTTTCTAAACCAATGGTTAGAGGCTGCAAACCTTCTTTGAGAGATATTTTTGAGCCCAAAAGCAGAAGGCAACTCTATCGCATTTGTTCCTGCCAGAGAGCTTTGAAATAAAAATACCTACGGCATCCCAAAACACACACTCCTAAACCCATTACTCTCACTCCAATCTCATACCCTTAAACCTCATACACATACATCCATGGTAGCACACCTCCCTCTCCCCCCCCCCTCTCTCTCTACACCAACAACCCTTCACGGTTGTCTCTCTCTTCACCACAGCAGTCCCCTTACACTAATTTACACAGGTTACCCAATCACACATACACCTACATAACACATACATGGACTGTCCTTTCCCTCTTCCTCACACGCACCCACACTCTACGCGCACACACTAAAATGTTGGAATTAAAAAGAAGAAAAGAGGGGTCAAGGCTTACAGGAAAATGAGCCTTTTCGCTGGATATTTTGTTGTGGCAGCCCGTCTCTCTTTCTTCCTCTCTCAGCATCTCTCTCTGTGGATCATCTTTCACATGAAGAAGGCAAATGACGACTGCCCAATAATGATGTATATATGTATGTAATAAACCCTAATAGGAAAAGATCACAAATGACCCCTTATACTTTTGTTAGTCATTTTAAATTTTACCCACTATTTTTTTATTCTTATAAACATGTCCAAAATAAATTATTTGTTACAGTTTATGTGCTAGAAAATTTTAATGGGTTTGATATGCGATCCCGCTTCCTTATTCATCACTAAAGCTCGCTAAAAAATATCTACACTAAGTAAACAATATCGTCGCCTAAAGTTTCCTATTTAAATCCGAAAAATATCAGGGTGTTACACCTTCTACAGGTGATGATAAGCTGTAGCAGGTTCGGGAATGGGTTAGAGTCTGTGTGAGGTTTCGATAAACCCGCCACTATAGTGTAGTGTGACCCATGCCCGGGTCTGTACTGTTGATTCATTTTACCAGGTTATTGAGAACCCTAGGTTTTAATAGTTAAGTTTGAACTGTTATGGAAATCTTGTATTTTAAGGAATTTGGATCTGATGCTTTAAAGTACGTGTTGGTGAACAGATTTGACAGGTTTGATGTGATCCGGTAGGTTAACGACCCGGGAGTTTGGGGCGGCGGAGCTCTGGATTTATGGGGCATTATAACTGGCCATAATTTTCTAGTCAATAAAATCTCAACCTATTAAATATTCTTCAATCAAACCTTGTCATCGAAGGACGTTTTACCTTCAAATAGTTTAATTTGAGGCGATTGTACAAATAAAACAGGTTCATTTTTAATTATGCTAACTTTAGAGTAAAACTTCACAACTACATTAACTCAAAGTCCTTAAAACATTGTTCAAATTCTTCACATTTAACGCCACACCACTAGATGACAGCCATAAACCTCCAAAACGCCGCCACCAACACCAATTGCAATTGTCACTACCTAACCTTTGCCAACACCCAACCGTCACAAGCAGTCTCCATTCAACATTTCAACCACTGCCACCAGTCCTCCCTATCCCTCACACCCACAAGCCGTTAGGCTGCCGCTATTAACTCCCTCCCCCTCTCCCTTCTCTCCGCGCAGTCACCACAACCTTCAACAGCGAGTACAACTATAGTGAGATGTTGCATATCCATCCACTTTGATATATATGCACTATATGATTTTGGCACGACCTTACGTGAATATACATCAAATAACATTAATTTAAACCTTTAAAGATATGCCTTATATTCCATAGGGTCATTGCCACATGTTAATCCTCAACCATCGAATTTTTTCTTTTTTAAATTGAAGATTCATTATTGTCAAGATGATTTAACTGATAAGCCACTACTTCTCATAAAAGAGTAATATGTTCAAGCTAGTAGTTAATGTATCAGCTGACTCTCTTTTTTGCTGGCTAGCTTCAATGTCAAAGCAACAGTGACTTCTACAAGAATAATTTTACTTTGAGTTATCAGGTACATTTTTTAGACTATTATCATTATACGTTACCTCGACTAAAGCTATAATTAGTTTGGCTAGAAACTTATGATCTTCTGTTATACATTACAAAAAGACTTGATATCATTGCGAATCCTGTATTTTTTGAAAAGCGACTAAATCCAATGTTTACATATTTGCTATCATAACCCCGAGGTTTATCTCTCATTTTTTAATAGATGAAAATGAAATGGTAGAACTATCAATTCAGGTACGATTTGTTTATCAGAAGATAATTTAACTTTTAAGCCAATAATTATTAGAAAAGAGTGGTGTATTCAAGAAAGATAATAAAATCTTAAGCTAATGTATCCACTAACTCTCTTTTGGCTGGCTGGCTATAATGCCAAAAATAGTATTAACTTTTACAAGAGCAATGTCCGAGTGATTGTACACATGTTTTAGATTCATTACTTTACAAAAACTACAACTACTTTGGCAATAAGCCTTTCATTCTGTTATACTTTACGAAAAAAGCTTAATTGCATTACAAATGGTATATTTTCAAAAAAATGCAGCTAAAACTCCAAAGTTTATATATATATATATATATATATATATATATATATATATATATATATAAGTCGAAGCTAAGAGAATGTTATCTAGTCATCGCTTATTTGTTGGACACTCTCTTAGTTTACCATATGGACTACTTTTCTATTTCGAATTTTTAAAATATTTTAAAATTACTTGCCTTTAATTTGTAATAATGATTTAGATTCACTCTCTCTCTCTCTCTCTCTCTCTCTCTCTCACACACACACACACACACACACACACACTTTGATTTGAATTCCTTCTATCTATTTGAAATTCAGCTAGTTATATAAATTTTACATTTTTCTCTCTTTTATGTCACCATGCCCGACTCAAAAATTTTATTTATATTTTTGCAATTCCATTAATTCTTAGATTTTGACAAAATTAGTTCTTTATATATTCCTTTTTAATCTTAAATCTTTTTTATTGTTTAGGAAAACACAATATTCTCCATCAAATTTTCTCTTAAACTACCATAATCTCTTTCCTTCTATTTCATTTCAAGTTTTATATACCGTTGATGCTCCCATTTTTTTCAATCATTTATTATATATTGTTACTCTTTTCTTGATTGTCTTGAGTAATACAACCTCAACACATGAGTTATTATGTTAATTATTATCATGCAATTGTTATTAGTTAGGAGAAACTATTTTTATTATTTCATACATTATTTCTTATCTTCATTTGTCACTAAAAATGAACAATTATTACTCAAGTTCATTTCTAGCGATAAAAGTTGGTAGGAGAATTCCTTTAAAAGGTAAAAATAAAAATTTGATTATCTTATTGTCACTACCAATTTTATAATTATTACTCCCTCCGTCTCTAAAAGAATGATCTATTTGACTTTACATGTAAATTAATAATTTCAGTTATATATTGTGTATTTTTTCTATTTTACCCTTTAGAGAGAGTGGGTCATGAAAGAGAAAATTGGTTGGTAGAGTGTTAAATGTAAAGAGAGAGATAAAATAAAAAAGTGTAAGTGGTGGGCCAAGAGAGAGAAAATCAATTTGTAGAGAATTACATGTGATGAAAGAAATAGAATAAAAAATGTATGAAAGGATAAATATGTAAAAATACCTATAGAATCTTTCTTAATTTAGAAATGATCAATTTTTATGGGACTGCCCAAAAAGTAAATATGATCAGTTTTTTTAGGGACGGAGAGAGTATTAGGCATACAAATATGAGATCTCTCGATAAGTGTTTTGATAGTTATTGTTTCCGTGTGCCATGCACGGGATCAAAAATAGTATATATATGAAAGTCGAAGTTGAGAGAGAATGTTATTTAATCATCGCTTATTTGGACATTCTCTTAATTCGCCATATGGACTTTCCTACTTTGAATTTTTAAAATATTTTAAATTTACTTACCTTTGTAATAATGATTTGGACTCTCTCTCTCTGACACACACACACAATTGATTTGAATTCTTCTTTCTATTTAAAATTAAACCAATTATATTAATTTTACATTTCTCTCTCTTCTATGTCAACATATCTCCCTCAAAAATATTATTTATATCTTTCAAATTTTATTAATTCCTAAAATTTGACAAAAGTAATTCTCTATATATTCCTTTTTAATCATAATCTTTTTTGTTGTTTAGGCAAACACAATATTCTCCATCAGTTTTTCAATTAAACTATCATAATTTCCCTTCTTTTATTTCATTACAAGTTTTCTATATAGTTTATGCGCCCATTTTTTTAATTATTATTACACACTGTTACTTTTTTCTTTGTGATCTTGAGTATAATACAACCTCAACACAAGGATTACTTTTGTTACTATTATCACTGCACTTGCTATCAGTTAGGAGAGACTAGTTTATTATTTCATATACTATTTTTTATCTTCATTTGTCACTAAAAACTAAAAATAATTGCTCAAGGTCATTTTTAACGATAAAAATCGGTAAGAGAACTCCTTTAAAAAGGTAAAAACATAATTATAAATTTTTGACTATTTTATTATCACTACCAATTTTGTAATTGTTATTAGACATACAAATATAAGATCTCTTAACAAGTATTTTGATAATTGTTGTTCTCGTGTGCAACACATGAGATCAAAACTAGTTAGCTATTAAAAGGCTAAGGTTTACTTTTCATATTAATTAGTGGAAAGGCAAGTGTCGAACTGCCAATTTACGTCTGAATAATCTTCACTCCTGTTGATTGTCGTTCTACCACTATCAAAATCATGCAAATTTGAAATTAATACATATTACTCACAGCCAACCACCGGGTCTAACCCTTTCCCCTTTATCACCACCAAGAAAATCCACAACCCTCGCCCTCATTTTCACTTGCTCTTAAAACTCCAAAGTCCCCAAAACTACCGCTATCAAGACCCTTTGAAACTCACATTTAAAATGTCAATCTCATTTAACTATGTTACATATCTAAAAAGAAATCAGACAATAAAATTGTTTATGCCACATATATGTGACAACGTCTTGAGTACAAATTAAACAAAAGAAATATGTCGATATGTTATATTCAGGGATATCCAGTGAGTGTATGTTCAAGTGCGTGCGTGCGTGCGTGCGTAGGTGTGCGCTACTGCATGTGTTCAGCATGATGACAGGTAAAGGAGACAACATGTGAAAAACCTGTTATTAGTGGGGAAGGTGATTTTGAAGTTGATAGATGGCGGTGATAATGGTGGTATGTGATAATATGCTATTATTGTTGTCATATGTAAGAGTGATTTTAAAGGTAATGAATAGTGCTTACAAGTGGTGATAGTGATCATTGGCGGTTTAGCGATGGTTAATATGGCAGTGATAGAAATGAAGACCTAAATTAACAGCTACACCCTTCTTTTTTCTATTGATTGCAAGAATGGGCTCTCTTAGGTTAAAGTTTTTGAGAGCTAAGGTACTGTGTTGGTGCTTTAGCTGTAAATTTTTGAAAAAGTATAGAGCAAGCAATGCAATTAGGCTTTACCAAATGTGGAAAAGATCCATATTACCCCCCCTCCCCGAACCATAATTGCAGTTTACCTTACTGATTGTACCTGAAAGATTAAAGATGGGTTTACATACCGAAGTTGCACCTTTTAGGTAAGAATGAGACCTCAATACGTAACTTCCATATTAACATTTAACCTACAAACGGATACTCATCGATAAGCATTGGGTGTTATGACAGAGAGACAACAAGCAACACACACGATGATGTCTAAATAGCAAGCAGTGTCGGTAGAAACATTGACTAATGGTTTAATCTTAGAAACACTGACTAACGGAGAAGCACAAGAGTTTGCTATGCAAAGACAGTACGTAACATGCACAAGGAGACCCTTCATTAAAAAAACTGAACCTTTGCCATTGTACCATAAATCGAGAGTAATTAGACATTTAGAGGGTATTTGGGATTGATTAAATCTTGGTCAAACCTGATTTAATCTAGATTAAATCAGGTTTATGGGTGTTTGGCAAAAGAGATTAAGAGATTTAATCCATCTTAAAAAAGTTAAAAAAACTAATTTAATCCATAATCCTCAAAAGTGAGGATTATGGAATAATCACTTTTCTATAATTAGGTTTGACCTTTTAATTTACCATCTTGTCTCCATGTTTTTCACAAAAGGACATCTCATACCCCTTAATTAATTAGATAGTTTTTTTAAGGTTATCTCTCTTATTGCTAATCTTTTCCTACGGCTAATAAAGAGAGATACAGCCGCCCTCTTCAATTCATCCACACCAATTTCTATTAGTTCTTCTATATTTTCTTCAATTTTATTGTAATTATTATGCTTACCTGAATTGTATATTGTAAATCTACTTGTACTGTAACTTTTTGTTCTATTTTAGCCATGTAGTATCTGAATTGCAGTAGCATGTATAGTATCAGAAAGCAATTACTGCTCCTGTATACACAAGATCAAAATGTGGCCAGATTTCTTTAAGCGCTGAATTTCTAATATCCAAGTAAAGTTATGTTAACTTTACTTGAATATTAGAAAACTGTGTATTGAGTGTCCTCTATTGTCATTTTGTCATAGTTAAACTAATTTAAGTACTTTTATCCAAACACTTTTTATAGATTTAATCTAATTTATAACTATTTTTGCCAAACAGCAAACTGATTCTGAGATTTTGAAAACTGATTAAGATTTAAGCAGAATCTGCTTTTTTTAATCAATCCCAAACGGGCTCTAACCTTCACTAAAGCATATGAAATATTTCTTGTAACCTACATAATTGGAGCTAGAATAATTCCCTAAAACCCATACTTGATGTACCAAAAATATAAAAAAAAAATCCCAATTGAACTTGATGTGCCAAGATTTCTTTTTAAAGGATGCTCTGATCGGTCATAATAGACTAAATTTTAAAGGTGCTCTATTTTAGTTTGATTAAAAGATATATAATTTATAGGGTAGGTATTTAATTTTTTTTGCGTATGTAAGCTGATTTATTTCCTCAGATATAATTAAAGTTAATTATGATGAAACTCAATTGTCTTATTTGCCAAAAAGTTAAAAAAAAAGAAGAGGGAAATCCCACAATGCATATGATAATCTACGCTCTAATCAAATTGATGAAAACTTTAAGATTGCTGAAATTCAACTTTACAACAATGGAACTTAATGAAAAAGAAGTCGCAAAATGATGCCTTAATGAATGTTCAAGATAGCCAAAATACGAAGCAACAAGGTAATCACATTGAGAAGTTGAAAGAAAAAGAAAAGCTCTCTTTGGTCGGAGAAATAGCGCGTGTATGTTTGTTTTTCTATTCATATTGTGTATTTAAGTTCTTTCTAACGTAAGTGACACCGATCTTGGAAAGAGTTAATAAGAACATTTTTTTTTTCTAATAATACTAATAGTTACCGGTTTTGTTTAACATGTGTAGTTGTTATAGTCTCTTGTCGTTGTATCGATTCCTCAAAATTGGAAAAGAGTTCAAGGGGGAGGGAATTGATGTTCCGGATTTAAAAATCACGTTCTACTAAATTCAATTCTATTGTTTCTCCAAAGGATCCAAGAAGATTGTGAAATTATATTATAAGAATAATGATATAATAATAATAAATGGGGGTTTCAGCTAAACAAAATGGGGCTTTGCGAAATAGAGAAAAGGTTTCACATTTCTGACAAGGAGTTTTGGACCGGCCCAAATAATGTTTTGAGTTTGGGCCTGCTCGGTGGACAGTGGACACCAATCCTTTCATTTATGTACTAGTATTGAAGTTATATTTGAGCTGTGAGTGTGTTTGACACGGGTTTTTTTTTTTTTTTTCAGTTTTGGAAATAAATAAAAAAAGTGCGTTTGGTAATCATTTTTTTTTCCTTCTCCAATTTAAAAAATCTGTTTTTAACTGAAGAGTAAAAAAAAAACTCCAGAAACTGGTTTTTTTTTTTTTTTCACTTTTGTTTTTTTTTTAGACCACCACTACCACCCTCCCACCGCCGGCAGCCACCTCCGGCGGCCGGCGACCACCGCCGGCGACTGCCGGCAGCCATCGCCGGCCATCGACAGCCACCTCCGGCCGCCGGCCACCGCCACCGCCACCGCAAACCACCAAAAAAAAAGTCAAAATAAAAAAGGTTACCAAACACAAAAAAAAGGTTATCAAACACCCACTTATTTTTATAAATAAAAAAATAATAATAAACTGCTCTTTAAAAACTGAAAACCAAATTTTTTTTTTTTGTCAAACCAACCCTATTGACTTCTACAAATGTTACTAAAGTGATGATATGACGACATTTGAGAAACCTTAAGCAATGAAAGTGGAGCTAGATCCTCAGTCGCTTCCCCAAATTGTCTCCAATGATAGATGACAAGTTTTTGATTATTTGGTGACATTTTAGTGACAATTATAAAAGTAGAGTTGCCAAATTGATTGCTTATAATCCCTTGTTTTCTTTACGGTTATAATAAAAGGTTAGTGCATCTTTTTTGCATAGCGACGTGCATTTTTTTGGTTGTTGAACGAGAAAGAGTATCATCGGGTTAGCTTTGGCGTCAACCGAGACTAAGTCCCTCTTAGAGCCATTTTAAGGGCGCATCACAGATTTGCCTGGTGTGTTTAGAGGAGAATTTTTCCTCGAGGTGCTGCCTTCAAGGTTTGAGCATAGAAAGTGAAGGAAGGGAGCAAACTTCTTTAACTATCGGGGCAACCCTTTAGGATTGTGCGACAATAGTGGACTTTGAAAGACAGATAGAGACAAGAAATATGATGTCAAGGATAAAATAAAATAAGATTGTTGCTAAAGTAGTAAAATAAATCTCCACAAGGAATAAGGCCTTTGGCGACAAAATCACCGTCGCTAAAACTTTTAGCGACAAAATCACCATCGCTAAAAGTTTCTCGTATAAAAGCCCGTCACTAAAATTTTTGAGACGGAATTTCAAAATCCGTCGTTTATTATTGGACATTCAACGACGGGTTTCTTTATACATTAGCGACGGAATTTCCGTCGCTATTATATTTTTTATATATTTTTTTCAAAAGTAATTTAATCGGTAAATAATTAGCGACGGAATAAACCTTTTAGTGACGTATATTCCGTCGCTAAATGTCCTTTTTAATGTATACTCTTTAGCGACAGAATTAATCCGTCTCTTTCCGTCGCTAAAAGTCAATTTTTTAAAACATTTTTTTCTTATTTTTGTAATGCCCAAACTTATAAAAAGTCAAGCCTCAAATGCACATTAGGGTTAAATAATTGCTGATCAATCAGCAATTATTTAACCCTACAATGGACACAAAACAACTATATATAACTTTAAAAAATGTTTACTCTAACGAAAAATAAAATGTACAAGCCGGGAATCGAATATAACCAGTTCGGGGAGGGGAGAAGAGTTCAAGCAGGGAGGGGGGCACAAGCTGGGAGGGCACGAGAGGGGCTCATTAGGAGTTGCCGAGTCCCGGATCTGAATCCTGCTGCTCCGGAGCCAGCTCGGCATGTCCAGTAGCAGTGCCCTGCTGATCCTGCTCCCTGATCCTGCTCAACACTACCGTAGCAATGCACTGGATCTCCTCTTTGTTCAACGAACGCTGCACAGCCGGTGTCTATGGAGGGGCAACGGGGTTGGGGACGCTCCTATCATGGCACGTGCAGTTGTGCTAGGAAGGCAGCGTATGCGGCCTTTCGACCGATTAACGACCTCCGATGTATCCAACCATTGCTTAAACTCCCCATCAATCGCACCCGTACTAGTGGACGCTGATGGCTGTCTAGACTGCCACACGGACCCCCTAAGCTGTTCATACGAGGCCTGTAAAAACAGTGATTTAAAAATATGTTAGGGTATTAACGTAACAAACATTAAATATAAAGACAAAAATTAACAAATTAAACAAATCGAATCGAACTTGCATCGATCCGCCGGACAATATCTGAAACATAGTCGCCCGCTCGGTGCGCCTCGTCCTTGTCCTTCTTTTGCACGTGCGTCTGACTATACGTCCGAGCTACAATCTCATCCTCCTCCAGGTCCGGGTGCTCGACCATATTCTTGTGTCGGATGATATCGTGTGCCACCGACCCCCCCGTGCATCGGATCTTTGTTATGTTTGTTCTAGGCCCCGCTCTTACTCTTGGCGTCCCAGCCTGGATTTGCAACCCACTAATCAATCATCTGCCCCCATACAGTCGGAGATATCTAATGCGGGGGATATCTCTTCAACTCCGTCATTGGGGCACCTTCCGGCAGCATCTTTTTATCCCGGTCCTGTGCTTCGTGCAGCCATCGATGATAATTCTTGCCGATGTATGCAAAAAAGGCCTGTCGCCCCAGCACCTACTGATTAGGCGAGTCAAACGTGAACCCCTCCTACAAGGCATCCAATTACACAAATTAGTTTAAATAATAAATTCTAATTAAAAAAATACTATTGCAAAAAATATCGCGTTAACCGTACCATCTCCCACAGGGACTCCCTCGTCCCGGCATCCCAGTCTTTCTAGTACAACCGTGGCTCGAAGAATCAGCTCTTTACAAGAACGCCGATCTTCGTCCTCGCCGATTCTCCAGGATCTTGCCAAAGAAGTACATAAATACATTAATACAGTTCAAATATGAATTAAGACACCCAAAAATTTAAATATAAAGCATGATGCGATTTTTTTTTTACTTACTTGCCCTCCTGGGTGAGCGTAACTCTCTGTTTATGCTGGGGGTGGATAGGTACCCCGCGTGTTGGGCCATGGCCTCGTTGAGATCTTACAAACAACTGACATTAATTAATACAGTTCAAATATAATTTAAATATAAGACTAGCAAAAATTGACTAAACACAGTTATCAATTATACCTGAGGTAGAACCCACAGAAGAAGGAGAATCAATGCACGTGTGAAAGGAATCGGCGTCAGGCTAGGGCGCCGGCTGAGGCTGGGGCCCCATCTGCTGTACGCGAGCACTCTATGCCTCATCATCAGTGGGCAATGATGAGGTGGGACCCACCGGGGAGAAGGCAGCTCGGCGTCCACCCCAGCCACATATAGCCCATATTATATCCATAAGTGACTTCATATAGATAAATTACAAGGAAATTAACACATTAAAAATAAAATTTTGGTGTCGGTGTCAATCGGACGCGATATCTGTGACCTACCGACACCTCGACACCTCAACGATACATCCGGACACGTGTCCGAAACCTCTCAACGGTGTCCATAAATATTGATTTAATTTTTAATTACTGGACACCGTGTCGGACACCTCTCGAAGTAGTATCGAACACCTCTCTACGAAGTGTCAGACACCTCTCGACGAAGTGTCAGACAACTCTTGAAGAAACGTCCACAAGTATAAAGCAAATCGGTATCACACTTCTTTATGATTATATCTTTCAGAGCTTATATCCGACACATCCGGAATATGGCAGGGCACTTACCTTCCTCAACGACTGGTCCTTCTACTTGGTCAGAAATCAGTCCTAGCTTCTGTCTATCTAATCCTAAACAATCAAAACACACAGGTGCTACCTATTGTTGCTTGAGCATGCCTAGATGTTAAGTTCACTCAAGTGAGTGAAATTTCCAGAACACCTTTAGACTTGTGTAAAATTAATAATTTATCCCCACACGGTCTGTAATTCATTGAGATACCTCGAATTTTATAGTAAGTCCTTGTAGAATGTTTTTATAGCTTAAAAAAGCTTAATAAGTAAGAATGTGAATTTTTCTAAATTTTAAATATTTTTGAATTTAAAATAATTCCTTTAAATACAAGAAAAACCAATAAAATAGCCAAAATTGTTTTTAATTGAAAATTAAGTCCCAAAATTTTTGTAATAGTTTTAAAATAACAATTTTAGAAATTAAAACAAGAATTTGAAAGGCATTAAAAGTTTTTTCACTTTTTTAATTTGCTAAAATCAATGTGACATGGAATTGATGACAAATCAGCTCTAAAAATCACCAAACTTAATTTGGGACTTATTTGTACCAATAAAACGTTACTCTAAATTTTCCAAAACTATTTCATGAGTATTAAAGGTTCCAAATGATTTTGTAAATCCGAATTTGCGAAAAAATATTAAAAATACATATTATTTCAGAATATTGTAAACTTTTACTAACAATTCTAACGTAATCCAATGTATCTTACTGTACAAGTTAATGACCAAAGTATGCTACCCAAATGCTCTCGCCTTTCACTACTCTAATTTGTATGGACACGTATGTGCACAGTTATTCACTACCACCCTCTAATTACTTCAGCTGTCCCTCTCTTCTTGTGGAAACACATAAACAACCACATTCAATCTCACTTACACACTCGATACAAACACAACACGTCACACCAATATACCATTTATTGTACACACACAACCGAACACATAACTCGCACACACATAGCTGCCTCGACAGCTCCTTACACTCATACAAATGCACGCGACGCACCTACACTGCACACACTCATGCGCGCGCACAGTACAACACTCATGCACTAAAGTAGCGTACACATTAATGCGCACACATAGCTCACTCTAACACACCCACACAGAGCACACACTAAAGTACACACCTACATTTTCTCTCGGCAGATTGCCTTTGGAACACACTGTCTCACGGCAGTGGGGGTTTTAAATGACATGTTTCAACTAAATTATTATCGCGTTAACCTAATTATATTAACCTAATTTCAACCCACTATTCAACTAAACCACATATCCGATATCGGAATTCAAATGGGTCCCATCATCCGTCAACAATCTAAATTCTCCATACTTTCTAGTAATAGTAATATACAAATATGGGCATCAATTAAACAAACTAATTCCATCAGTTACAAAATCAATTCCATCAACGATTATAAGAAACATATCATAATTCCAAAAACAAATCAGGGCAAGTTCCAATTAGGACAAATTAAGGCAAATATACATAAATCAAAACTGAAGAAAATTAGGGCAAATGGCGCTTAAACATGCATTAAAGCAAATTAGGGCAAATGGACATACATAGAGGTGGTGCGGCGGCGGCAGTGTTGGTGGCGTAGCGGCAATGGAAGGCCTTGGTGGCACAGAGTTGCTGGCACTCGGATATGGAGGGGCACGACGTCTGGGGGAGGGGGTGGTGATGTCTCCGGAAGGGGAGAAGGCCTGTAAAATATTGCCGGTGAGTGGGTGAGAGTGAGAGACAGAGAGAAATAGGGAGAGTGAAAAAAGACGAAGCTGTGTTATGTAAGGACTTTTAGCGACGGAATTTCTGTCGCTAAAAGTCCATCACAGAAAGTCCTATTTTAAACAATTTCACCGACGGAAGTTTTAGCGACGGTTGTTTTCCGTCGCTAAATATTTTTTAAAAACTCCTCGAATATTAGATATTTTCTAAAAACTTTTTAGCGACGGTCATACTGTCACCAATATTCTGTCGGTAAAAGTCCGTCAGCAAAAACTATTATCGACGGTATATTTCGTTGGTAAAGATTTTTGCTGACATACTTTTGCAGACAGTGTATTCTATCGCTAAAAGGTCTTTTAGTGACGGAATCACTTCTGTCGCAAAAAGTCCGTCGCAAAAAATAATTTTTCTTGTAGTGAATGTTTATGGACAAATGGAGTAGAAAATTTAAGATTGGATTTGGGTTGGGGTTGGGGTTGGGGGAGGATGTTAGTGGTTTGGTGCCTCCCACCCTAGGTAAGAAGCTTGTAATGTGAAAGCAAATGAGAGTGGACGAGATCATTAGTTTTAAAAATTCACGAATGCCCGACTGTCAGAGCGCAAATTCACAAAAAGTAGTTTCACAATGGTGATGAATATCCATAATTATTTTAACTAACACAATCTTTGTCTATAATTTTTATTTGTAAGCTTCAAATAAAAAAAGAAAGAAATGGGACACGAGGTGAGAAAGTAAATCAATTGTTTTAATAGAAAGGTTGCGTCGATACCACCTAAAGATATCAGATTGAATTTAGCTTTTGCTTTCTTCAAACGAACAGTGCTTTTTCTCAAACAAATGGTTGCTTCCCTAGGTAGAGGTGTCTTGCACATCACTTATGTTGGATAATGGACACGCCACACCTTGTCATTTGCCAACAATGAAATCGCAGCTCAGTTCACCAATTGGACCGAATTTCATTCCAAACTCGTGAGGGTGCAATTATTGCACATTTCCACACTCTAGGGTGACAGATTGTGTAGCCTAGGTCTGACTTCATAACCAGATCGAGGTTCTCGAAATTCTTTGCATGCACCTAGTTCTCCATTTCACGTGAGGGCAGATGGAGTAGAGATAATCAAATGAACCCTTTCTCGTCTTAGCAAGATTTCGAATTGAAAAATAAGTCTTATCACACAAATTACAACATGGACACAGAATCGCTTCACGTTATTATCGTACGTATAAACGATAAGAAAGGTGTCTCATCAACATGATATTGGGTATCAATCAACACGGCATTTGACATGGTCATGTATAGCCCGTTGACAACGAGTGCACACTTTCCAAACACATGTAGGTCTTTTATGTGCAAAACTTAGGACACAGATGCCATAAATGCATCTTCCCATTTTGCGGTGCACCTCACCCTCACTTGTTTGGGTCACAAACTTGACCCAACAAAGGGCATCTGAGCCCATATGTCGGTGTGACCACTCGTATAATGAAATGCAATCAATAAGTGAAACATGGTGGGCCTGGTCCAAAACGCCCTTGGGGGCCATTTGCCCCATTGAAGATAGAAACACACAAGGGGTTGGTGTTGTTCACATAATGCAGAGCACCTACTTCATTTATAGCAAGGCCACTCTAGCTTCTACTTGCAATTACTCAAAAGATCTGCGGTTCTAATCTGGATAGACTTTCTTTTTGTTACTTTTGTGTTTATTTTTGATGAAGCGAAAAATGGTTCGATGCTACGCGGAGGTGCCACAAAGGATGCAGTCTGAGTCAGCTTCCAGGTAGGCAACGTGGGAGACAGCAAGGACGGCGTAAGGGCCGAGGGCAAGGCTCCCCAGACAGGTCGTGAGGGCTGGCAGTGCTGCGCAGACAGGGTGACGATGAACAGGACCGACAGTCTACAGTCCGTGATGAGGGTGCAGCGTCAAGGGTTCGTGGACGTGAGCCCAAGTGTGTTTCTCTCACTAGAATTCCAGAGAGAATGTCTTTTTTAGAGAGAGAAAGTGAAAAGTCCAAATGAGAGAAAGATCCTTGAAAAAGCTCCAAAGTCCACTATTTATAGGCAAAAATGTGCATGTGTCATAAGTTGACATGTGTCACCCCCTGGGAACGACACGTCGCCAGAGGGGGCCAAAGCACTGATCCTCCGTTGGGACTGCCGGTCCCTAAGTTCGTGCTGCCCTGCCCTTGCGACATCTCTCTGCCTGTCTGAGGAGACTGATCATGCCGCGGTAGCATGGTCAGAGTAGCCCGTTGCCCCAGCCACCGATCCAAGCCCTTACTGAATCCCACAGGCCTGGCAGCGGTGGGGAAGACCCGACGCCCAGCTGCCAGGTGGACTAGGCAAGATGCCCTTCCGGAGACCTGCTCCCATCTCGGAGTGACCCGGGGGTCATAGTCCTTAGGGGTGCCGACGCGAGTCCCCAGTGCCAGAGCACGTAGGCCAGTCACGCAGGCACCCTGGCGGAGATAGTGTCCCGGAGGAGTCGCCTATCCCGCTGCGAAGGGTCCTCGTGCCGGAGCACGGAGCGAAGTCCCCCGAGAATGAAGACGGCGATGGCTTTGAGGTTGTGAGCCCATCCCGTAAGCATATAACATGATTGTGGCGCATGGGCGCGGTGGAGTGCGGGCGACGAGGGTCGCAGAGTGACGTCCGAGCAACAAGGGTCGTTGCGTGGACGGCGCGCGACCGTGAGCGACGGTTGTCATGGCGACAGAGCGGCCACAAGTGACGGTCGTCGAGACTACGAGCGACGGTCATCGCGACGAAGGAGCACGGCCGAGGGCGACGGTCGTCGCGACTACGGCGGAGCGCGGCCGCGAGCGACGGTCGTCGTGACAACGGAGCACGGTCAAAGGTGACGGGCGTCGGTCGTCAAGGCAGGTGGCCGACCCCCAAGGGAGGCCGACCCCTTGGGGTGGCCGACCCCCAAGGGTGGCCGACCCCTTGGGGTGGCCCCCCAAGGTGGCCGACCCCTTGGGGTGGCCGACCCCCAAGGTGGCCGACCCCTTGGGGTGGCCGACCCCTTGGGATGGCCGACCCCCCAAGGGAGGCCGACCCCTTGGGGTGGCCGACCCCCAAGGGTGGCTGACCCCTTGAGGTGGCCGACCCCCAAGGTGGAAGGCACGCCGAGGTCGCTTCACGTGACTTGATCATGCGTTGCTTTGACCGGCTCTCGAGCGTTGAAAAGTTGACCGCTGACTGGGTGATGTGTCGTGCAAAGTGGGTCCCTTAGCGGGTCCTGGGGTGCGACCAGAATAGGGTATGAACATAAGCCCCCTGCGTGTGGCGCGCGCGGAGGGGCAACCCGAGCGGGCGTCGCACGCATGAACGATGTGGTTACAGCCCATCCTGCTGCAGGGGCCAGGGTCCCCGGTGATGGAGCCGGCGATGACGCTAAGCCCGTGTAGCAGGTTGATTGAGCCAGCGGCCTACAGCCCGTCCTGACAGCCCGTCCCGCAGTTCGATTGAGCCGGCGATGGCGCTCAGCCCATGCCGCGGTTTGATTGAGCCGGCGACGGCATACAGCCCGTCCCGCAGTTTGATTGAGCCGGCGATGGCGCTAGCCCGTGATGGCGCTCAGCCCATGCCGCAGTTTGATTGAGCCGGCGATGGCATACAGCCCGTCCCGCAGTTTGATTGAGCCGACGATGGCGCTAGCCCGTGATGGCGCTCAGCCCATGCCGCAGTTTGATTGAGCCGGCGATGGCAGACAGCCCGTCCCGCAGTTTGATTGAGCCGGTGATGGCGCTAGCTCGTGATGGCGCTCAGCCCATGCCGCAGTTTGATTGAGCCAGCGACGGTATACAGCCCGTCCTGCAGTTTGATTGAGCCGGCGATGGCGCTAGATCGTGGTGGCGCTCAGCCCATGCCTTGAGCCGGCGACGGCAGACAGCCCGTCTCGTAGTTTGATTGAGCCGGCGATGGTGCTAGCCCGTGATGGCGCTCAGCCCATGCCGCAGTTTGATTGAGCCGGCGATGGCGCTAGCCGGTGATGGCGCTTAGCCCATGCCGCAGTTTGATTGAGCCGGCGACGGCAGACAGCCCGTCCCGCAGTTTGATTGAGCCGGTGATGGCGCTAGCCCGTGATGGCGCTCAGCCCATGCCACAGTTTAATTGAGCCGGCGACGGCAGACAGCCCGTCCCGCAGTTTGATTGAGCCGGCGATGGCGCTAGCCCGTGATGGCGCTCAGCCCATGCCG
Organism: Escallonia herrerae; assembly: GCA_033070095.1. Lineage (NCBI taxonomy): Eukaryota > Viridiplantae > Streptophyta > Magnoliopsida > Escalloniales > Escalloniaceae > Escallonia > Escallonia herrerae. The sequence goes on along the minus strand of JAVXUP010000496.1, from coordinate 227,316 downwards.
CAATTTGTTTGAGCCGGCGACGGCAGACAGCCCGTCCCGCAGTTTGATTGAGCCGGCGATGGCGCTAGCCCGTGATGGCGCTCAGCCCATGCCGCAGTTTGATTGAGCCCGCGACGGTATATAGCCTGTCCCGCAGTTTGATTGAGCCGGCGATGGCGCTAGCCCGTGGTGGCGCTCAGCCCATGCCACAGTTTGATTGAGCCGGCGACGGCATACAGCCTGTCCCGCAGTTTGATTGAGCCGGCGATGGCGCTAGCCCGTGGTGGGGCTCAGCCCATGCCGCAGTTTGATTGAGCCGGTGACGGCATACAGCCCGTCCCGCAGTTTGATTGAGCCGGTGATGGCGCTAGCCCGTGATGGCGCTCAGCCCATGCCGCAGTTTGATTGAGCCGGCGACGGCATACAGCCCGTCCCGCAGGGAGGGGTCCTCGTGCTGGAGCGCTACGAACGGAGCCCCCAGAATGCCGCACTCTCCGGAGAGTAGGTCGAAGCATGTTCCCCGTCCATGGCGGGGGCGCATGGTGTGGTGAATAAGTGTGATGCCCGAAGGCCTGTATCATGATTGTTGCACATGGGCGCGGCGACGAGCGTCGCGGGGACAATACTTGGTGCCGGGGGCACGTATCATGAAGATGGCGCACGGGCGCGGCGACGAACGTCGCGGAGCTAAAGTTGGTGCCGGGGGCACGCATGATGAGAATGGCGCGGCGACGAACGTCGCGAGGCTATACTTAGTGATGTCGTTGTGGCAATTGTGCACGGTCGGTGACGAGCATCAAGTGACCATTGGCATTGGCATTGAGCGCGCGTTGTAGAGAGCGCGATGAGTTAACACGGGCGACGTGGATCGAGGAAACGACACGCTGGCGACGGGGCCTGTCTCGGAGTTGTCATGTGAATGCGTGCGACGAAGGCCGTAGAGGTGGCGCGTGGGCGCACGACGGTCATTGTGGCGACGGTGCGTGGGCGACAAACTGCGGCGAGGCGCCGGCGGACGGGAGCGTAAAAAAGGAAAAGAGAAAGAAAAGAAAAGAAAAGAAAAGAAAGAAAGAAAAAAAGGAAAAGGCAGGTGGCCGACCGTCGCGACTACGGCGGAGCGCGGCCGCGAGCGACGGTCGTCGTGACAACGGAGCACGGTCAAAGGTGACGGGCGTCGGTCGTCAAGGCAGGTGGCCGACCCCCCAAGGGAGGCCGACCCCTTGGGGTGGCCGACCCCCACGGGTGGCCGAACCCCTCAAGGTGGCCAACCCCTTGGGGTGGCCGACCCCCAAGGGAGGCCGACCCCTTGGGGTGGCCGACCCCTTGGGATGGCCGACCCCTTGGGGTGGCCGACCCCCAAGGTGGAAGGCACGCCGAGGTCGCTTCACGTGACTTGATCATGCGTTGCTTTGACTGGCTCTCGAGCGTTGAAAAGTTGACCGCTGACTGGGTGATGTGTCGTGCAAAGTGGGTCCCTTAGCGGGTCCTGGGGTGCGACCAGAATAGGGTATGAACAATTTTTTGTCTGTCAATGAATTTTGTTCATCTTATAACTAGTGAGTGTCAGGCAAGTTAGCTGATAAAGTTTTCTCGTGTTGTACCAAGAGATATGTGACAGCATACGACCAGAGTTGGGGGTTTAGGAAATGGGGGAAAGTGTCCCCCCACTGTTGTGTTGCCGAGGTAAAAGTGGCGTCTGATGGACTAAGAGAATGACAAAAGTCGTCTGATGGACTAAGAGAATGACAAAAGTTGAAGTAATAAACCACGAAAAAGTACACACCGATCTTTCTCAATACATTAAGGCATTAAGCTAGCTACCTGTAAGTTCAAAAAGAAGCATATCAAAAAGTGGTTGTACTATAGAACTTTCCATGTAATAATTCTTTTGGGTTACATAGGCTGCTAAGCTCCCCAACCCAAGTGCTTATGTCTCGATCATTAAACAAGAATCCTAAAAACAAGCACATAGTACAAATATTCTATGTACAAATTCTTCCTAACCCTAATAAAACTGCAGCATTTAAGCAATGCTGTCCAACTTGTATTCTGTGATCTAAAACTATCTCTTCAAGACTAATACTCAGTTGTGTATCGGAGGTTTTCTCTTTGCTGGAGAATAGTCCATCCCAGCTATGTCTAAAATGTCCGGGTAGCGCTCGGAGGCGGCCTCACGGTGAAAGGAAACCGGTGACGACTTAACGGAGAAACTCTCTTCTTTCCCACCTAGTCCTTCACTACTTGATTTGCCCTTTGAAAGGGGGTCAGCTTTATTTCCTTCGTTCTTGTGATTCTGTGACATGAAGCATAGAATCATGTAAAGTCACAGGCTAAGGGGGAGGGGAGGGGATTGCTCTCTGATCCTAGTGCTTGTTAGAAACTTTTTCATTATTGAGAAACCAACCTTTGAATCGGTGGTGGAAGTAGATGTAGAGGTGGGTATGCTAACAAGTTTTCTATTCATCATTCCTGCAAAATACATCAGAAACCATTTATGTGGCAAGATTTTAAGGTAAAAACTGTGTATCATACTGTAGACTTCTGAAGTAGAGCCTATTTGAAAGGATGGAGGAGTATGCAACTTCTTTAGTGACGATTCCATGAAGCTTTTGCGTTGATTTACAGAAAAACGAAGGCAGCAATTAAGTCTCATGCAACATGCTTAATATATAACTGGATCAAGTTAAAGAGTTAGAGAAACTACAAAGATGATTTTCAAAGTACATGGTCATGGGTTTAAGTCTTTTTGAAACCCAGCTAGCTCTAGTCAAGCTTCAAGCTAAAAACTGACTCTTCTGAAAGGGGAAAAAGAAAACTAAATGGAAGAAACCTAGAGGAAGAAGATTAGTGGTGCCTAGGGTTGTGACTCCTAGGTCCATAATAATCTTCATGAACCTTTGGTAACCAGTGGTGTGACTCCTTGGTTACTCTAGAAAATCTTCTCTTGGTACCTGAACAATGTCCATCTTTGCATAGAATCACCTCTCCAACACCACCATTGTTTCTTCTCACCAAATCATCCTCCTCTTGCTGCATTAGAACAAGAGAACATCAATACCCAGAAGTAGAGAAATCACACTTCAACAATTTCTCTAGCTATTTTAATTTCCTTTGGAACCAGAGTACAGAGCACAGGAAAAAAAAAATGGACACCCACCTGTATTTTGTTACGCCCAGCCGGTGTAGACAACTTCCCCAAGCGTATACCTTAACCAAGAACAAAGAAAATGTTTAGCAATAAGGTATAGGCATACAACAAATTAAAGAACATGATCTTAACTTGTCAAGAAATATAGATATGTATAACTGAGCTGGGCATACCTTGAGCCTTAAAGAGGAGACTGGACAAGAGTAAAACAAAGACCAATGAAGAAAGCTTCATTTGAGCTTAGAATAGCTTATAAAGAGTAAATTGCAAGGGAAACTGAGGCTGCAAAAGGTAGACAGATTTGGAATTCCTACGTTCAGTAACAAAAGGTGGCTTTCCTCTCTTTCTTGTAGACCTTGGATATGCAATAAAGATTGTGCAATGGTCAGAAGAAGGGGAGGCCTCCTTATATACACTCACATGGTGTTGGCCCCACCTAAAGTTTTTGAAAATTGTTAATAAAATAAATCAGAACTCCTTTTTTGTTTTTCCTTGCAAATTTTACTTGAAGCGTACAAATCCAAAAATGAGTTTGGAATAGCACATCCGTGGCTGCCAATAACTTATTGCACTGCATTGAAAGGATGGACATCAAATTCTACAATCATACGTTTCATAACAAAGTTTTACGATTTTCACATTTGCAGCTGCCACTAATTTGATCACACGACGTTGAATGGTTGAACATCATGTCCTGTAATCCTACGTCTTATTAACAGATTTTTACAATTTATGACATCACAAACCTTGACTTCACTGCATGTATAAATCATTAGTGACAACAACAAATCTTTTTTTTTTTTTCGCGAGGTAGTGACAGAGATTTTCAACCTTGTCTCAAAATTTGGTTCTCAAATTGCTGCCATTACCCCTTTTCCCCACTATGCCAAGGGGGTTTGATGAAGGTGGGGTGCACAAATTAAAACTGTACTCAAAAAAGGGGGTGGGTGAGTTGGTTTCACAATCTTGAAATTGAAGTTGCTCTATTGCAACAAGACAATGTTGGAGATGAAAAGAAAGTGTGAAAAGTGCCCTCTGTTTTGTGTGTAGGCTTAAGTTCCCACCCTTTTAGGGCAGGGTGTCTCCTTAAGAGGGTGTATCAAATTTTTAGGGCACTAGAATATGTTCAATGATCACTCACCTTGTTCCTATCAAATGAATGCTACCACGATATGCATTCTCAACCAGAAAGCGTTTTGCTTTGTCTCACCTTTCATGCAATCATAACAATGCGTGCCAATCTTTCAATTGTCCCTTTGAAATGCCAAGTTCCAGCCATTGATTGATCACATACATAAATTTGTGTAAAGGTCCCATCTTTTCCCCATGAATTAGCTCGCCGTTTCAATGTTTAATCAGATCCTATCACCCCGAATGTAGCGTGTAGTGAACCATGATTAGAACCTGTCAAGTGATAGTATGGAGAATTAAGGATATAGATAAGACACCTCCTTTATAGGGGCATTTTGGCAAAGCTATTGCCAATTAGACCACACACGCACGTTTATAGTTGTGTAGTGTGTCAACTCATTTTGCTTTCATTCAAAAATCAGAATAAATCACAAGAGTGACTAAAATCATTTTTTTGTGAGTTTTGTAACAAGAGCGAGAATGAGAGTGGGAGGGTGCTCTAAAAGAGGAATGCAACCCTCCTGGCAAGGATCCCAAAACGGTTTGCATAAGAAATTTTTTTTTTGCATTATTATTCTTAACAAATGACAAGTCATGACCACGAGTAGGTGTGACCCGCGCAACCAATTATTAGCTTTAGTTCACACATTTCTTAAAGGTTGATAGTAATTAAACGACACGAGAACTATGTTATAATCCCACTCCCCAATTGAAGTGTTTAATTCTCGCAATTTTGCCAAATGTCTATCAAGTAGCCTGACATGTTCTTAATAAGGTTTACACTAAAAGACTAACTGTTTTAACCTTCGTATAACTGTTGACTTCTCGTATCATGTAAATACGTAAAAGAATCACTGAATTGATATATGAGCTTTAGATAAAGTTATTCAAACTCTCTAAAAACTTGAAGCGATGATTCAGAATATCTACGAGAACAACTGAGCTCAAAGATAAAAGAGTAGCTAATCTTTAATTTTGGGTGCTTATGAATTTTCCTCTTTGGGTGGCTGTTAACAAGGAGAAACTGGTACGCCAGTGCGGGGGGAACAAGAGAAGTAAATGTGAGGGTGACGGAGGGAGTTGCTTGCCCTGGGCCGACGTGGAGGGATTTGTCCTGTAGCTGCCGGAGAGGAGGCTGATCCACGTGGACGTCAATGTCCTGGGACCCACAAAACCGATGACGTGGGATGAGCAGGCCACGTGGTAAGGGACGAGTCATGCTGCTTGCCTGTGCTTTAGCCAACACACAGACACTCGGGGGAAGCGACAGTTTTAGCTGTTGGGAGAGGTGCCGTCAACTTGTGGGGCGGTGAGAAATTTTATAAGGGGGTAAGTGAGCTTTACCCAGGATACACACACAAAGACACGTACTCCAGGTGAAGATTCACTGTGTTGAGAGGCAGTTAACCTATTTTATTATGTTTTCCTGTAAATTTCTTAAAAAAGGTTTAGGATCTCACATTACTTGAAGATTCAATGTTAACCCTTTTTAAAATTTTCATCGTAATAAACGAAAAATTTGCGGCTAATTGTGTTAAAGATGACGTGCACAAGAGTGAGATCTAATGAAATGAAAAGATTTCCAGACAATACGGTACTCTCTCATCTCGTTATTTGATTACACCACGTCATATTTATTACTATTATATCTACTTTTTTTCTTATTAGATTGTGCATGTCTTAAAACATCATAGTTTGCTCTTTTTAGAGCACACAACTTAAAAGGCAAGAGATGCAGAAAGGAAAACGACAATATTTATTCATCTCCCACGTAGAGACATTGCTCAATATCCCTTAATTATGATAAGCACACTTTTTCAAAGACTTTTATCGAAATTTTTTAGCAACACATTGACAGCGTCCCTACTTAAAATGACATCGAGTCCGTAAGTTTTTGTTACGATTGATCAGGTTGCAACCAAAATTCTCCTATTATTCAACAAGTTTTTGAATATAATAAATACACGTATTAGGGCATGGAAAGCTCATGGAATGGATCGTACGCGCGCGCGCACACACACACACACACACACATTTACTGATTGACAAAGTTGCAAAATCAGTAAAGGGAAGCTGTGAAAATTGTTTCGATAGAGAATGCCAAAAACAGTTTGATATGACAAAATGAGCAAGAAGATAATTAAGAACTTTAATCCTAATATCGTGTTTTAACACGCATTATACACATGCCTGCAAAATCTTATAGATATTTTGGTAATAAAAAAAAAAAACTTTCCCCTTTAGAAAAACTCGTAAATCCTTAAATAAGAAACATCCAAAATGGACCCTGTAGGCTATCTACGCATGATCACTCGTACTAAAAGGTACAGAATTGGATTTAATCATTGCAAATAAAGAAACTCCATGCTTCTCTGCTCTTTCTTTTTTATTAGTTGACAAATATTGTATGAGACAATATCCTCCTAGATAATGCACTTTTAAATAAAAAAATATAAGGTTCAATTGCAAGGCTTCTTTAAAGGTTGATGGTGATAATACTTTGGACTAAATCATTGAGGTTAATAAAGAAACTCCATGCTTCTCTACTCTTTATTCTTTATTAGTTGACAAAAATTATGAGACAAATATCCTAGATAAAGGACTTTTAAAATAAAATATAAGCTTCAATTGCAAGGGTTCTTTAAAGTTTGATAGTGATAATACTTGGGACGAAATCAGTGAGGTTAAGTGTCTCTAAAATAATGCTAAACTGGTTAAGGACTATTGGCCGACAGTTAGACATTCTGTTTCCTGGACTTAATATGGAAACATTGGACCTTTTTCTCAGTAAATCATCCGCTATCCTTGACTTCTTGATACATGTTTCTTGACTCTGTGTCTGGTCACGACAAGCATTTCTGTCACTGTGGGAAGGCTTGGAAGTTGGAACTTCAAGAAAACCCATGTTTTATAATTGAGGATTAGTTGGCTGATGGTAACATAAGACAAGTAATTAAGGGTTTAACTTTCCCCAAAACCTGTTGCTTAACATGAGTATCACAGTACCGAAGTTGTTGCCTTGGGACGATGATTGGTAAATGATAGGGAGTAGTTATCTCTATTTATGAACCAGTGTATTCTTATGCACAAGTTGTGGCCTCAAGTGGACAGAAGAAGGTAACACCTGCCCTCTCGTGTGACCGTCATAACCTCTTATTACTACAGTAATTTTGAAAAAAAAGAAAAAGGAACGTTGTGATATTCTTTTTCAGAGTACGAGGTAGAAGCTGTTGAGGGATACTCGTGACGTTATGGTAGTCCCGCATCGAGCAAGTTTGAGAAAGAATATATCTATGGACCAGATCCTAGTGACTTAATCTCTTAAGTCGATCTGATAAATAGATGCCAGATATTAATGTATTAGAACGAACGCTCTTGTAACTTTACTCATGGGTTGGCATTAGTCTTTGCCATCCTCGAGATGGGTTAGGGTTTCAGAGCACCATTCTAGTGTTGGGCAGTGTGTCCGCACGATCGGGACTGTGGCAAGTTTGATGGCACGACGGGCATAATTGGCAGTTTGGCTTGTGTAGGCTAGTTTGGCTGCACGACAAGCATTATAGGCTCCTCGGTGGCACCGCGGGCAGTTTGGTGCCATGATAGGCAACAAAGACATGGTACGGATCCAACAATATAGTTATGAGAAGGAGAAAAGCGAGCAATATTGCTCGAGCAGTTTCCTAATGCAAGGACAACAAAAAATAGTTAACACAGTTGGTACAATCTTGAACCACATGGATATCGCTTCTGGAATTTAAGAATACCCTCGAGATAAAATGATATCTCTTGTGACATGCTTATTCGCTTATACATATATATATATATATATATATATATATATATATATATATATATATATATATGTTACCATATGTGGTGGCTGGCTCTGTGGGGGCAACTAGACAGGATTGATTAATTAATCTGGGTCAACACAAGGCAAGATAGATTGGGGTTCTGAGTCTTCTGACACCCTTCAACTTGAGATATAATTGCACGAGGCAAACATTCATGCATTAGTAAACGCCTTTATTAGGCAGATCATAACTCCGGGAGTCGGCCAGATTGATTTTCAATGAATGCTGAATATTCTTGAACCCTAAAAGAACCAGACATATTTCAGAACAAATTCACTTGAAGGCAAGAGAGTTACTGCTGATTATAGTGCTGAATTCGAGACTCTTCCAACAAGACTTGTTGTTTATCTATTTCCCCAAGCCGAACCAACATTTGCGGGGGGGCTTTTCTCTGGCTGTAGACTCAAGATCTAACTCATTTCTGTATACAAACAAGCAGCCATCGGCTGACGAGCCTTGGTTTGTAATAGTCATATTTTTAAGTTTCGTTTTCCTGTTATCACTACTTGTATAGATAGTTGCTTTAAGAGTTTTTCAAGAACTTGCCTGTCTTACGTCGGACGATACAATGCTCATCGCATATGTATAATTATGTTGAATTGACATTAGTTGGCCTATGGGAGTGGACATACTACGCATAATTGGCCGGGCAAAGACGCATTTTAATGCAAAACCATGTGCGCGCCTGCAGTGGGTCCCTGTCCTGACATAGGTGGAGCGGGATAAAATTGGTTTCCAAATTTTATTTTTGACACAAAGTTTTTCAGTTAAACATTTCATTTCTGACAAATATTTTATTTCGGTCAAAATAACCGTTATTTCAATCCTCGCATTCAGATTATCTGTATGTTAGAATTTCAATTCCTTGATTTACGTCCTTAATTACGTTTGTAACTATTTATCTAACACTTGAATTCCAGTTTAGTTTTCCATATGTTACTATAAAAGCAGACCTCCAACGTTTTTACACACAAAATTAAAGAAGAAGAAATATTTTGATCTGAAAGATAAAAGGAAAAATACCATAATACATAGTCTGTATGTAAAATATAAAAAAATTTATTCACTCTGAAAATAACTTTACATCCATAAAACCCCAAAACTTATGACTTTAATCCTGACAAGCCCAACTTATAAGCTATACTTTCGCAAAGAAAAAAAGGAAAATACTTATCACAATACCAAAAAAAAAAAAAAAGGAGATATGGCACCTTACACTATAAGAAAAACCACTTTTAGTGACGGAATAATCCGTCGCTAAAAGTAGATAATCCGTCGTTAAAAACTTTTAGCGACGAACTGTTCGTCGTTAAAAGTATGTTGCCTATAACACCGTCGCTAAAAGTTTCGCGACGGAACTTGATGATCCGTCGAGAAAAATCACTTATTGTCGAGAGAATTAATTACTTTTAGCGATGAAAAATTTCGTCGTTAAAGATAATTTCTATAATTTTTTTATTTTTCAAAATTTATTTTTAAAAAGACTTTTAACGATGAAAATTTCATCGCTAGAAGTCCGTCGCTAATTGTGATAATATTAACAACGATATTTTCGTTGCTAAAAGTCCATCCATAACAAGAGAATAAGACTTTTAGCAACGGATTCCATCGCTAAAAATCCGTCAATAATAATTTTAAAGACAAAATTTTGTGTCGCTAAAAACTAATGGCCGATCCTTCATTTGTACTTTAGCAACGGAAATCGGTCGCTAAAAGTTCATCGCTATATATAATCCTTTGAACTATTCCACAATTCAAGTATTGTAAACAATAAACACAAGAAAAGTCGATGCCAATGGCGTAAACTAAACCACCTACCAACATTCATAATCTCAACAAATCGCAACCAATCTTGCTCAAGTTTAACATAAAACAAATTTAAAATAAAAAGAGTCTGATAGCCTTTGCCACAGGTACAGTCGAAGTAAATGACTAAGCCCTCAGATCTGTCCATGCTCACAAGTTCCTCATTTTCAGGTTCCGATTCATCTTGCAACAACAGAGAAGCACAAAATTTTCTCCAGAACGATTCGATCAATACCCAGCCGAAGTATTAGGATAAGGATTGATCAAACGAATTAAGAACAGAGATAGGGAGAAACACGCAAAGAAGAATATGAACAATTAGTCAAACAAATGTACAAGTGAACCCTAATCAGTTAACAGAGGCGAATACATCAAACACAATCATAATGTTTAGACACCCAAGATGTACATCAAACCTAATCAGCTAGCTAACAAAAGTAAACTTATCCAAATCACAAAAATTTACTAAAATGAATCCCCATCAAGCATCACATAAAAAGTGTGTATGAGTGTGCGTGTGGAATTAGTTCAAGAAAATGCCCAAAAAATCAACCCAAATCAAAGTATGAAAGTAATCACGACAAAACCTTGGGATTGGGGTCATTTTCTTTGGAGCCATCTTCAACTTGCTCTTCCTCGTCTTCTTCTTGTTCCTGTTCACCTTCAAGCAAAAGTTGGTTACACCATTGACTCATCTCCGTGATCACCTCCTTCATCTTCTTCATCTTCTACAGTTTCTGCAACCAAACATCCCCTTTCCGTAACACCAATTGAAAAGGGTAATAAACCATTTAAACAGTAGATAAATAAACAAGCACGGGGGCGTGGGTGATCTTTTGACTCTTTGTTGTTCACTTACAGATAGCTGGATCTGTTGCCGGCTAGGAGACACGGGGGCCTGGTTGGAGCGGTGGCCGGATTAGGGTGGCTGGTAGGGGAGGAGATGGCCCACAGGAAGAGAGAGAAGAAAGAGAAAAATTGAGAGACAGGAGAAGCAGCGGCGAGAGAAAGAGGAATAGTTTTACGGTTTCTTACTTAAACCACTTTTTGCGACGGAATTTGACCGCCGTTAAAAATCTGTTATTAACGGTCATAAAAAATTTCAAAATATTACCTTTACCGACTGAATTTATTCCGTTGGCAATTATTACTCGTTAAATAATTTTCAAAAATGAAAATTTTCGAGCCAAAAAATTCATCCGAAATCAAAAAATAAAAAATTTGCGACGAAAATTCGTTGATAAAAATCCGTCGCTAAAAACGATTTTTCTTGTAGTGTTATGATGTTATTCTCATGCCAAGCCCCTTGCTACCACAATCAGTGGCAGAGATGGCAGCACTGTATCACTGATCCAAACTAGAGGAGGGAGGTTACTCTAGACTTCTATTATTGTAGTTTCCTGTTATTGGCACCGCTAACTACAACTTTTACTACCTCTCACAAGTCACAAGTCGCAGACTTGCATCTAAATCTTCTACATACTGGGTTTAATATCTCCGAGTGCAGAGAAATCAAATGATATAGTGAGTTCCTCGATTATATTAAGCAAGTAATCATCGCCTTCATGGTTCTTTGCTTTTGTCCAGACATAACACCATTGAAAGAGCCGGTGGACTTAATTGAAGGTGGGGATGCAATGCAAGAATTGCCATTGATTTATCCCCTTCACAGCAAGTTCATCCCCAGATTCTCATCCCTTCTACAGCTTTATGATAACTAGATTCTATCTATTCAGATGATGATATATTTGCTTCTTTTGAAATTTAGAAAATGCGGTCATACAATTTGAAGCAATAACTTTCACTAAAAGCATGCTGGTAGTTGTTGGTCTGCTTGACCATTTGTGGTTTTGTTTGGGCTTTGGCCGTAGATTAAGATGGCATAACCTTTGAAGTTTAGATGAGATGGCATGAATGTAATATGCCAAATCAGCATCTACGTGTCTTTTGGGCTATAGTTTATGAATGCAGCCACCAGTGAAGATGATGACTTTGTTGAAAGAAACAATATTTTCAAACTAATTATTGTACATTCAGGGCTGGACTCTTTGGTGCTGAATATTGAAATTTGGATTTTACATTTGGTTGGAAGATTGTTTTGTCATGATTTTATTGATATGTTCGCCAAATGTAAATTTCTAATTGTTCGTGTATGACTCTGCATTCATGAGTTTCTTTTTTTTGTAAGATTAAATCTACTTTTAACAAAAAAAAATAAGAATATATGAATTTACATTATAAACTTAATACGTACGAGAGAGCACGGGTAAGATTGATTTAAGACTTCATGTGCTTGGTGATAATTTAAGATATGCGTTCTTATTCATGTTCCATGGTTTGGCTTGGCTTGCGTTCTGAGTTATTACTAGTCAAAAGTCTGTTTAGATAGTATATATATGTTTGATTGGCTCTGCCAGATTTCGAGAGTTCCCGTTTTAGGCTCGTACATCGGTCTTTTTCATTGTCCTTGGGAAGTTTTATAAGCATGGGTTTCTCTCGCAACTCAGGTCAAGCCCCTAGTTTCATGTACACATTTTTTTTTTAATTTATGTGCGCTAAACTCTACCCCAAAAAAAATAAAAATAAAAATAAATGAGAGATTGATCGCTTTTCTTTTCCTTTCCTTTCCTACCGTTTTCTCTCTTCTTCTCTTTCTGTTTCATTTCTTTTAACTAAGGGCGAACATTTAAACAGTTGAAACCGATCCAACCCTGAAAACCGAACCAACCAATTCGTCTATTTTCAAACCGATCTAAAAATCAATCAGTTTGATTTTTTTTTTCAAACCGTACATTATGTTCGGTTGGTTCGGTTCGAATTGAATTTTTTTAAATCACATAAAGTCAATTAACTGTATATAATAATAATAATAATTATTATTATTATTATATATCATATCTATATTTTTACCAAATCCTAGTTATTTATTTACTGACCCTAGTTATCTAACCACTCATTAAAATGAGATAAATCATAAATCTCTTAACGCAACACACATTTTTCATTCGTCGGTTACATCTTACTAAGTGTTAATAATTATGATAAAAATTTAATTTTTTTGGAGCTTATTAGTATGTATAAGTTATTAATTTTTAGACTTAAACTTGCTCAAAATTGAGTTTGACCCAAACTGATTGAACCGTTCAAACCGAACCGTTCAATCAGTCCAATCCACAGAAACCGAACCGTTCAACTACCGTTCAGGTTTTTTTTCAAACCGAGGTTGATCGTTCGGTTTGATATTCAGCTTCCAAACCGAACCAACCTAACTGTGCTAACCCCTACTTTCAACCAAGTTTATAAACCATGCAGAATTTTGAACATAGTAGGTTGTATATCTTGCTGGACCAAAATTGGAACAAACCCTAGTATGAACAGGCAATTGAGAACCCGACAAGCCCCACGAAATTGACAACGTCTTCAACCAGAGCAGGAACCCATCTTCTTCACCCAAGAAAACAAGCAAAGCTCTGTCATGTGAGGGCCTTTGAAATTCTTTGCAAACTTGTCTGCTGCAGACGTGATACATGATGGCCTTCATGTTGATTTCTTGTTCCTCCCAATGCTTTTCCATAGCCATAAGCTGGAAGTTTCACATGTTCTGTTGTACGCTGTCACATGGGCATGAGCTCAACTGGTGATGGCTATGGCATGAAGCATTTGAACGTTGACATTGTGACATTATAGTCTTAAGAGGTTGGCTGTGTTTGGCAGATTTGCCTCTTGAATGACAGACCATGATAGATGGAACACGAGCCCACTCCTTAATGGCTACAAATGCAGGGATCAAGACTTTTGAAGGCATTATTGGGTTCGTTTGACAAATTTTTTTTTTGATTTTTAGTTTTTAAAGAGTAGTTTAAATTTATTTTTTTTTATAAAAACAAGTGGGTGTTTGATAACCCTTTTTTTTTGAGGTTTGGTAACCGTTTTTATTTTGACTTTTTTTTTGTGGTTTGCGGTGGCGGTGGCCGGCGGTGGTGGCCGGCGGCCGGAGGTGGCTGCCGGTGGTCGCCGGAGGTGGTTGCCGGCAGTCTCCGGCGGTGGTCGCCAGTGGCCGGTGGTGGCTGCCGGTAGTCTCCGGCGGCCGGAGGTGGCTGCCAGCGGCCGGCAGTCTCCGGTGGTGGTCGCCTGAGGTGGCTGCCGGTGGTGGGATGGTGGTGGTCTAAAAAAAAACAAAAGTGAAAAAAAAAATCAGTTTTTGGAGTTTTTTTTTACTCTTCAGTTTAAAAACTGATTTTTTAAATTGAAAAAAAAATGGTTACCAAACGCTCCTTTTTTTTCAATTTTTAAAACTGAAAAAAAAAAGAGGCAAAAAAAGAGTGTCAAACCTACCCGAGTAGCCATCTGTGCTGGTTCTTTGGTAATTGTTTGAAAGATCACAAAGTTCCACTTTTTATCGATTAGACCTTTGAAGGGCTATCGGCCTCATCATATAGACGTGTCCTCGGACAGATCAAACCTTGTGTTCCTCATGTGATCAAAATTCTTATTTTGCTTGGAAAGAATTTTTCTTACCAAATATCCATTTGGCCATAAAAGGGAGGCTCCTAGTCCAAGTAATGTAGCATGTAGGCTCATAGATAAAAACATCATTGTATATGTTGCTAGCCCTATGCACCTTTGATCGCTCTCAATTCCTGCTCTCACGACACGTCGACAAATATCAATAATCAAAGTTCAATTTTATCCACCCGGTCAACCCAAGACACATGCTCAAGTCACGTGCCCTTCGCTTTTTCTCCAAAAGCCTCTCCTTAAGTGTTCGATTCGGCATGCCTTCCTTCCCTAAGAAGGTCGACCCTAGGTCCCTCCATAAAGTGTTGGCCTATTTCTTTCCCGAAAGGGTTAGGCCTTCATACCAAGGGGCTGTCCTAAGCTCCCTCTCCTTGCCCCTTTGGGGGCTTCCTTTTCTTGGGGGGCTCCGTTGCCTCACCACTTAGTCTCTTATTCCCTTGGGAACTCCAAGCTCCATGACTTTCGTGACTGCACCCAAGCATCACAATGCCTGACTGTGCCCGACAACTGTCTTTGCATCATGTGCTCCCGGAATGATGCTCGTCACCGTGCCCAAACGCCGCAACGCTGGTTGCCAAGCTTGAATACTGTGACACCCAACCACGATCTAACCGTCTCCTTGTCACGTGCCCCCAGCATGACGCTTATCGCTACGACCCCCAACCGCGCCAGAGCACAGTCTCCACATCGTGTGTACTGTTAGGCGAGACGTCTGATCGTGCCCGAGCATTGCCTCCTTCTATACGTGCCCCTGATGCACTTTCCCTCAGCAGCTCACATGCACTGTCGCCGTGTCATGTGCTCTAACACAACACTTAGTGACCGCTTCCCTGTGCCATCTTTATTGAGGGTGCGACTAGAACCGCATACTTCCTGCCACACCGATGTGCCATGCCACTTATACAGCCGTGCCTCGCGACACTTTACCACACTACCAGGCAACGATGTTGGTTTGTCTGTTCACACACCATACAAACCACGCCTTGCTAGTGTAACATACTTAGAGACACACTTTTTAGAGTATGCATCATTCTCAGGGTAGGCGACTCCTCCGAGACACTACCTCAAGGAGCTCTGAGTGCTCTAGTTGGTAGCTCTTCTAGGACACTACCTTGATGTGTCGGGTAAGCAACTTATTCAGGCAACTACCTTGGTCTATCAGGTAAGCCAGTCATCCTAGGACACTATCTTGGTGGGCTCTAAGTGCCTGAAATAGGAATCACCTGCGGGATAGAAATCTTCTCTGGGACATTATATATCTTTGGTAAAGTGTTTGCTTGACTAGTCTACATGCTCCAGCACGTGGGGTTTCTTCATTGGCACCAATGAGACTATGACCCACGAGTCACTCTGAGATAAGAGCAGGTTTTCAGAGGGGAATGTGCCTAGTTCGCCTGGCAGTTGGAGTTCGGGACTTCCCCATCACTATTAGGTCATCTGCATCTTTTGACACCCCCGTGAGACTCAACAAAGGCTTTGGACTGATGGCTAGATCAAGGGGTTCTCTGGCCACACCATCACTATGTGAAGTAGTCTTTCCAGACAGACTGAGCAATGTTGAGCGAGGTAGAAAAACTGAGTACACTATCCGATATTTTGTAGGACACCGGTATTTGGGTGGAGATCCCCTACTGTAACTAGGGTTATAGCAGAGGTGCTGTAACCATTGTTATAGCCGTCGAATTGAGATAAGTGAAAGGTAACGGCTGAGATGAAGCCACGACATCAATTTTGGCCCAGACAGCATTTACGTCGGGAGACCATTCTTCTCTCTCTCCATTAATGACTCTCTCTCTCTCTCTCTTCTCTCTCTCCAAACCGACGATAATTCCAACGCCGGCCATTTTCCTGGCGACACGGCTTTATCTCGCCGTCCGACGATTGACCTCATCTCACCGTCCAGCGATGCCACCACATGTTCTCTTCTCCTCCAAAAAGTGAAGAGGCCTGAATTTGCTTCTATCTCTCTCCAAACCCAGCTAGGCGGTCCATCTCTCTTTCCCCGATTCCTTCTGCCGGCGGCGACGACGGGACCACCTTCCGACGACGACGATTCAACTCACTTCTGGCAAAGCGATCTACAATTCTACATCAAAGTGCCTTGAAATTCCATCGCGGCCATGGAATCGCGTCGCCCTAAAATCTCATCAACACCTTCGGCCACACCTTTAGGTACCTATCTATTGTTAAATATGGACTTGTCTTTGGTTTTTGCATTTACAGGATGTATTATTCTGAATCTCTATGGTGTCAGTTTAATTACTAGAATTCTGTGTGAGTGATAAGTTGGCGTAGGTCCTGCCCTCTTGGGTGCTGTATTGGCTTTTCTCTTCAAGTAGAGAAGCAGTTGTCAATAACTAAATTCAGTGGTATAGTGTAATGCTATATCCTTATTACCTTATTTCTGAATACTCTGAATGAAGCCATCCAACATTTTGTGTAGCTATGAGAATGAGGAATTGCTTAATACCCTCGCAGAGTTACATGATTCACTGCTGCCTTCTTTACACCGGGGTTTCCACATTATATTTACTGGAGGAGAAGATGGACGTCAGCAAACATCTCATGACATGCTTTCAGATATTGCTGTACTTGAGAGCAAATTGTCATCTCATGAAGATGCTATCCATGAGGATTGTGAAATTTGGTTGGAAATTACTGTACTTTGGCTATTTTAGTGATGAAGTATTTGTAAAGAGTGTCGCACTTTCAGAGAAAAGGTTATAAAAGGAACTTTTCTTGCACTGCACTACTGAAAATAAATTGTGATCGATTACCTGCTGCTCCTCATCCCTCAGAACTATTCGATTTTTAGTTTCTACTTTGAACAATGCTCTAAAGTTTGTGGCAGTTCTAAAAGCAGATTCTTCACTTGTTTGCAAAAGAGAGAGTGTCTATTATTAGTGTGTCAACAATTGCAGTTATTCAAGATCATGTGATTATTCATTTTTGCCTTCGAAACATCCAGCTTCTGGACCAATTCCAGAGAGGAAGCATGGATATCATTCTCCTTTGTCTTCAATGTGTTTGTTGCATTTCCTACTAAGTTGCCATTGTGAGTGCTTTTGATTATGTTGACATTTTTTTATCCTTTGACTTTATTTATAAACAGAGGAGCAGAATGAGCTTGGTGGTGTCTTCAAGGCTTTTTTCTGGCAGATTTAGTCGCAGTTTTGCTCCGAGAGATATACAATAATTTGTTTAGCAGAAAGTGAGGACTGTGGATAGTTTTGGTTGTATAGTATTGATTATTAGTAGCCTATCTTATTACTAAGTATTTGTGGATGATAATATACAGAGACTTATGATTTCTAATAATACATCATGTTTGATTGAAGCTTTGAGCTATTCCGTTAGCTATGTCAAGTTCATTTTGTAACCTATTCAAGCTCTTGAAAATGGCAAGAAAGTAATGGGGGAGTTCAACATGCTTGGTTCAAATCAAATCCAATCCAACGGCGAGAGAGTATTTGGAAACTTCAACGTGTTTTCAAGTCAAACCTCGACGATACTTAGAACCTTTATTTTCAAATGAAAGTTTTTTATAATAGGGCCTATGTAGCATTTTCTATTTTGGACCTCTTGCATGCCTAAAGTATGGATGCTTATTTTGTTTAAATGAATATTCAAGTTGTTAGCGGTTATGAAGTGGTTGCATGCCTCAATGGGAGAAATACCTTGTTCTTGAAAATTATTAAGTTTGATTTCTTGATTACTTTCATATTGTGGGAAGTAAACGTATATTCTCAGATTTTCGGCTATTGCACTTTTTTTATCAAGCATAAACTGTCTGTACATCATCGAAAAAGCTAGCGACAAAGTTGTATCCAATTTCAATAAAAAAAAATGAACTTGACAGAGCTTACGGAATTGCAAAGAGCATCAATCAAACCTGGTGTATTATTAAAAATGGAAACTGTCTGTACATCATCATCCACAAATACCAAATAGTAAGACAACATACTACTAATCAAAACTATACAGCCAAATTAATCTCAGTGTGACGTTGCCAGAAATCAACCATCTTCATTGCTGTAATGATCTCTACAAGAACCACCCCAAAACTGTAAACATCACTTTTCTCAGAAAGATGGAAATCTGCTACAAGACGCCAAGTCTACACAAACCAAAATCTGCTACTTTTGAGTTGAAGTTGTAATCTGACCCCTACCTCTTTGTTGATGCTGAGAAAGGGTTCCATTCGGCATGTACTTTTAGACGACAATCTGTTCACCCTTCTCGACACAGCAACCTAAGGGAGGACTAGATTTTGACGGCTCACAGACGACAATCGTTCAAAGCGGATCATTCAATGAACTGCAAGCATTTGCTAAATGCTTGAGCTACTAGAGTTCTATAATATGCTATTTTTATGAACATAAATTCGGAATTTCCAATTCCCTTTCTGCAATTCCCAATTCAAGAAGTGTAAATCCAATGAACTACAACCTAAGACAATGAAGACACGAAAGAACTGTAAAAGACGGCAAAGAAAAGTATTATCTGATTCAAATTAGAGATTTGCGAAAATGCCAACAGCCCAACACAGTAAGGAAATAAGAACCAACAACAAGATACATAACCAAAGGGGGAAAAGGAACAATGTCTGATTGATTTCGGCAACAATGCAGTTTTGTATGATCTCATCTCCTGAAAGACCTGAGATGAAAAATTGATTCTACAAGCAAAGAATAATTAGAAGAAAAAACAGCATACAAAGCCTGCTATATGCTTAAGCAGGCAAAGTGGCTTATAATGCAACAGCTACCTTTTGTCATTAATATGCTAATATTCAAAGCCTGAGCAAAGCAAAATTCAATCAATGTTGATGATGAGATCGAAGAACACATGGTGAGAAATGAAAATCTATCTAGTACCTCAATAACGAAGTAGTTGCTCAAGTTCCTTAGAAGGCTGCAACACCTAGTAACAGAAAGAAGCAGCATCTCAGGAAGCAGAAAAGTGGGTTCTAACACAAACAAGATACTACCAAAGAAAGCTGAATCAGAAAATAGCAAGCAAGCCATATCACCAGAAACATAAGATTAACACACAGGGATCCAGAAGGTGCCGTGCGATTTCAGCTGGGGCAGGAACTAACACAAAGCAGAGGCAGCTGTGTAGATCGATTTTTGGAGGAAAGATTGATGAAATCCTAGGAATCCGGAAGGTGCCGTGCCGTCCAGCTGTGTCATCTCAGGAAGGTGATGCCCATGCATCGATTTCAAGCCGGTGGCCATCGGAGGAGAGAGAGGGCCATCGATTTCACCACCGGATGCCGTCGCCGTGCCTTGTGGAGTTTGGCGGAGGAGAGAGATTGGTTCCGGCGTCGAAAAACAGGAAGGTGGATGTGGGACCCGGAAATTGGACGGCGTGGAGGAGCCTCTGCCGCCGCCGGCAGAAGGAAACTGGAGAGAGAGAGAGAGATACCTGACTGGTTTGGTTTGTTGAGAGAGTAAATGAGCTTCTTTAAAACTTCTGATGACGTGGTTTAATCCTAGCCGTCCTCTTTGACCTAACTCGATCGGACGACTATTGCTGGGTTATAGCATGCCTGCTATAACCCCAACAACAGCAGGTGATCCGGATCCCGACATTTGTGGCACCCTCAACAAGGTGTCAATCCAGAGGAGAGTCGTGTGCTATTTGATGACATCACATTCTCAACCCTACAAACAAGGGACTTGGTAATTCATTTATGAAGAGGACATAACTCATTTTTCTTTCTCATTCTAAAATGGGCTCGAGAGTTCTAGAGAGAGAAACACATAGGATCCTGACACTAGACATAAGCATCAGACTAGTGAGTGTCATCATGTATTCACCCTATGCCTTCGCCCTAAGAGCACTATCCACTCCTAAGGCTTTGTTTGGGAAGCCTATCTCCGCCCTTGTTCCATCCTTGCCTTGTCCCACATCAATACACTTGGCCTCTAACATGGATTGCATTCTTTATAGTACCTTCACGAGTACTGCAAACTCACTTCTTAGGCATCAATACTTAAGGATGATAAGGTTTCTATGAACGGGTCTGTTGACTTTCACATAACATGTGATCCCGTGACAGATATGTTAGGTTGTTTGGGTACAAGATCAATATTCGTTCTTACTCACACTCTATCAATCATATGTTCTAAATTTTGTTTATTTACATTGCAATGAAGAGATCTTTGCAATTTCTATAATTTGTGAGTAAAACCTGTAGAGGTTCAAATGTGGAGTTACTAAAGAGTCTCCCACATCGAATAAGTGTGAAAAGTAAGTTGAACATATATTTCTTCACTCACACACGCGCGCGGGCGCAAGAAATTTAAGTAAGTTGCAATACCATCTGACCGTCCAACCATATTGAAGAACAAGATCTAACTTTTTTTTAAAGGAAACACCTGTCATTCGCTATATTATGTAACGGACGTATTTTGACCAAAATACCTCGCATGTATCAAATGAGTAGGTATGATTCATAGGCAAAGGGGAAGGATAGTGTTGTAATTTTCACCGCCTTCTACATTATGTAGCTGACGGTAAAGTTTATTTAATGAAAAGCAGATCTGGCCCGTCCATCTGTAATGGATGGACAGTCAGATAGCACTAGCAACTTACCTTAAGTTACCTGCGCTATCATTTTATCAGCTCTCTTTCACACACACACACACATATGTGTGTGTGTGTGTGTGTGTGTGTGTGTGTGTGGATGTGATCCCTTGCCCTCAAGTTGCTAGTGCGATCTGGTTTGTCCATCCATAGTGGATGGATGGATGGACCAGATCTAACTTTTTTTTAGAAAAAAAAAAAACCACAATCCCCTGCATTATCTAGCAAACAGTGATTTTGACCAAAATACCTTAAAGGTATTTAATGAGCCGGAAGGATTCATAGGCAGGCGGGCGCCGGGGGGGGGGGGGGGGGCAATATTGTGAATTTTACCATCTGCTACAATATATGACGAACGACGAGATTTATTTTAAAAACAGATCCCGCCTGTCCATCCACATATGGTCAGATGGCTCTGGCAACTTCTTAAGTTGCCTATGCAAGCAGCATATCAACTCTCGTATGTGAGAGAGTGTGCGTGTGTATGAGGGAGAGGGAGAGGGAGAGGGAGAGGGAGAGAGAGAGAGTGTGTGTGTGTGTGGTCCCAACCCCCTGTAGGCAACTTAAGCCAAGCGAATGCAATCTGGCTGTTCATCCACTGATGGACGAAATTTAACTTACATTGAAAAAAACCGTCGTCTACTACATTATGTAGCGAATGGTGATTTTGACCAAAATACCTCACAGTTACTTCATGAGTCAGTGGGATTCGCAGGCAAATAAGGAGGGCAGTTTTGTAATTTTCACTGTCTGCTACATAATGTAGCGGATGACGAAGTTTACTTAATAAAAAATAGATCGGCCCGTCCATCCATAATGGATGGGCGGCCAGATGACGCTGTCATTTTATCAGCTCCACACACACACACGCTAATATAAATAATAAAATGTCCAAGCTGTTGATGTGGGTGGTCCAGATTCTCTTTTTCTAAAGAAAAGTCTTTATCTGTAACATAGTACTACGGGTGGTGACTTACTATTTGAGCAGAGCTCGGTAACATGATATGTGGACGATAGGAGGACTTTAAAAAAAAATAGGTGCCGCCCTCTTTGACAACATGGACAGCTAGATTGCGTTGGCAATTTAAGTTAAGTTGTCAGTGGTGGATCAAGTCCTATTGGCTTAAGCTTTAGGTGGATTTGGGTTTATTTTGTGTATGTGAGTGGACACTAAGCTCTCTCTGACAAAACTAGTTTAAAATGAGGAAAAAGTTTTGGCTGCTATCTTGGTTGTAGGAATCTTCCTACAACCCCTCTATAGAGACAATTAATAGCCGCTAAACATTTTTAGTGATTTTTTTACTTACAAATTCAGCGACAATTCTTATCGGTACTTTTTTAGCGTCACTAAGTAAAAATCACTAAAAATATTTGACGACAATTAATCGTTACTATATAAGGGGTTGTAAGTATCTTTCTATTGTCTGGGTAGTAGCTAAAATCTTTCCAAAAATGAGTGTTTAGCTTCAAAGTGTGCTGCCGTTGTGCTGCAAACACACCCGACCAAAAAAATGGGGAAGAAAAGCGGTTGTCATGCCACAAAGGATTCATCGACTCTGGAAGTACGACCCAAGCTCAAATCATGCTGGGTCTAGGAATATGAAGACGAAACTTATCATGAAATCTAACTTGCAGCGGCGGAGGGAATGGGGGGGGGGGGGGAACCGGTGGGCCAGTGCCCCCCCTACTTTTTCGTGATTTTTCCATTTTATATGGCATATTTTATCCCTAATGAAAAGTGCTGTCTTAAAATTTTTAAAAATGCCTAAAGAATATATATTTCTAGTCATTTTACTTGTTAGTTACAAAATATTTTAACTATAGTTAAAAGAAAATGTCTTTTTAGTCATTTAAAGTGCCAAAGTTACACGAATAAACCACCAAAAAAAAAAAAGTCTACACATAAAGTCAACACAAAATATCTTCTTTATTCTCTGTTGTTCTGAAAGCCTCTGTATTTCAAAAGCTTGTAAGCCGCATAATAGACAGAGCACACCATTTCTATTGGGAATTGACTGCTAGTGGGATTACTAAATTCAGATTGAGATTTTGGATTTTAATTTCAGATTGCAATTGTTGCTCGAGGTGATGGGTGTATAGGTTTCAGATTGAGGTTTTTTTGGATTTTTAATTTTGGACTGAGAGTTTGGAAATTTTTGTGAGAATTTTTCTCTAATATATTTGGTTCTCACCTTAAGATTTTTTTTTCCCTGGCTTCGCCACTGCTAAGATGGCACGGGCAATAAATCTCTGAAAACGTTAGTTATTAGGAAACTTGAAGCAAATGGGTTGTCCCTTGATGAAGTTTTCCGGTATTTTAGCTTGTGACATTGTTATCTTGGCTTCACTCACTGGCAGGAACTCTTAAGGAAGATGGCTGTTTTGGAACAAACATATTGTGATCAACACTTCAACATCCGAGCAGGCCACAGTTCAAAGTTAACATGGTACAGATTTCACTTACTAGGTCTCAGTACGCAATCCAATTGGAGATCCATTGAAGCAAGCTTTCAGAAATAATCATATCGTATAGCATCAGGATTTGATTGATGAATTAGCTGAAGTCAGTGACAGAAATTATGATACATGTGTGCCTGACTTATAGTATTCAAGGTGATTTGGTTTATGGTAAATGTGAGTAGTTCTCTTCTTCTACGGTAATTTAAGCGGTTGCTCATCTACCAAGTCGAAGAGTTCATCTCCAATCCCGAATCCAAGCATCCTGGCCATGTCCTTCGTCTTCAATCTAGCCCTTTGAATATTATGCTGCTTCAGCCAAGAATATGCGACAAAAACTTTGTTCATTACGAACAATTCTAGTGCCTCAGGGTTGAAGACTACTCCCATTTTCATACTCATCTGCCGAACAAATAAGCATTTGAGAAGTCATTATGTTATGATCTCAATATGAGAACATGATGGAAGTTTAATGCCTATTTTTAGGGGGGTAGAAGGAATGTAATTACCTGGTGGGGAACCAACATGGCCACGTATCGCGCAAGCTCTCCGGCTCGCCAGTCCAAAAGCACAGGGAGCCATGGAAAAGTAGCATCAAGTCTTAGAAACCAGAGTCTAATATCTGGGAATTCTGATAATTCTCGAGGATCGTACTGATCTTCTCTTGTGTAATTAATGGTAAATCCAATTGTGCGTTCAAGAAATTTCTTTGGCTCGGCTATAACAATAGCAGCCAGCAAAAGTTCAGCAAAATGAAGTATTAGTACTGCAAGTTCAACTTCTGCCAAGAGAATAGTTCAATTATCCACATTATGCATACCAGAAGTAGGTGTGGTAATTCCAGTTGACATTTCGAATGGAGCCAAGTCAAGGCGACGGATAATATCATTATCGATTACTACTTCAAATCGGCCTTCTGTCGGGGGCATCGGTGGTGTGGCCTTTGAGGAATCTGTCAATCAAAATTCTGTCATATTCAATATTTCAGCTGCTAAAAACAGGCCATGCTTATTGCACTTAGTGGTATTTATTTACAAGTTGACATGGCTTCACTTCTGAACTTCATTTTCCAAACATGTAATGTTGATCGATGTTATGTTCCTTGCTTGATAGATACGATGTAAAGATGGGAAAAATCCTTTGGCTAAGGGCTGCAATATGGTTGTTTAAACCTATAAGATTGCCTACTGTCATATTTAGGCTGTCTGATTCTTGGAAAACATGAAGCAAGGAACTCATTTCCCCTCATTAGAAGCAAGAGAGAAATAAAGTTATTAATTCTAGGCCATGTTGAGACGGAGGAGACATAACACACAACACAAGAAACCATTGTTCACGTCGCATATTCTAACTTTTTTACTGATCTGATGACGAGATTGGAGATGATTTTGACTGCAGAAACATCTACATAGAAGGACAACATAAGTAGAAAACTGTCTTCACGTTTAAGTTCATTTGTGATTTATCTATGAACCAAACAGAGCATCTAGCAGAGCAAAGCTTCAAACAGATTATTCAATACTCCCACTAATGTAACATCAGTTCATATTTTTGCAGTCACTGCCTTGATTCATGTACGCGCATTTCATTTCGCCAGCGAGCTGTCAATCAGTTGTTTTTCCAAGCATTGCACTCATGATACATAGCATGTCTCATCCTTCAGAACAAGATAAAAAGGGGAAAACCTTGTTGCTGAGAGCTACCATATGGTGCTTGGTGTCTCGTGGGTTGATCAATTTAATTGAAAGAATAGTTTCAAACATCAAGTGGTTCTTATTGCTTGGGAGAGCGCGGTTTGGTAAAATTGTAATCTCCTATAGTGTGACAAACAGTTGGGAGTTCGAAAACGTGAACACAATCCCTTCAGGCCGACCATGGTGGCACAAAATGTTTGCATTAGGCTATCGGAAGATGGTTGGGATACGTCAAACTTGACCATGTAATTGAGGAGGAGGAGGGGCTACGGAAGACACGAAGTTATATATTCCGTATTATATATCCTATGGTCCTACATGGTTTGACCTCGGTCTTGGGCTACGAAAAAAAGCAGGACTTTACCAAAGGTAATGAACAAAAGATAATGTGGCGGTACTCGTCCAAGAATAAGGTAAACCAATCAAAGCACCCAACAAGAATGCAACTCCATAGCCAAGAATGAACAGTTAGAACGTCAATGCAACTGCTGAATTCATGAATACGAAGCACTTACTGTCTTCTTCATCGGACAGAGAGAGGTCAAAGTTGCCAGATGGATTGAACGCTACTGAGACTGCAACCTGCCCTCTTTCTCTGCTCAAGTGTGATAAAGGAAAAGAAGGTGAGGAATCTGATGAGGGTTTGCAGCAAATTAATGGACTTAGGGAAGGAATGGTCTGTTTCAATGGAGAAGGAAGTGGGTAGAATGGTTTGCTGGTAGCCATGGGAGCTGTAGTATGAAGCTATGAGTGTAGAATGAGCAAGAGTAAATGTCGTCTAGGTGGTAACTGGTAGTTTATCTAGTTTTGTTTGTGGCCTTGTGTTAACAGAGTAGCTCACTATCCATTTGACTGGCCCACCATTTCTTCTTCCTTTTTGCACTTTAAGGTTTTTCCCTTGGAGAGTTTTAATTAGTATTATTAAGAAAAAGTTTGAGTCACACAACTTGAGTGTCCCTCTTGTAACATCAAGGTACATGTGATTAGACAAATAAATGGACTCATGATCGCAAAGCTATAAGTTACTAGGCTCATTCAGTACTTATTTTGCCATGTAATCTAACAAAAATTAATTTATCAGAATGCATGTTATATTTTAAACTACTATGCTCGGTTAAGTAGTACCCTGCAGTCAAGAACAAAGATCCAATAAAGGAGGGAGGGGGGGGGGGTGTTATCATACACTGATTAGTCCTGATCTACACTGATTAGGGCTAATCATCCTTACTTATCCATAACCTTGATTAACACTCACTTGTAAATGACTACTTAATATATTTTTTTCAAGTTGAAGGTTAATTTGGAACTCGACTTGCATAGGTTCAACAGGCAGTGAAAGATATATATCATGTCGGTGGATAGAAGTTGGATGCATCGGAGGATTGCTCCAAGTGGGATTGGGGTATCAGAAGAGTTTAGACAGGGAGTGAACGAGTTTATTCTCTTTGCTTTGAATCAAGGACAGTTTGTGGACGACGACACGATTAAATTTCCATGTAATGATTGTTAGCTGTTAAAAAACCCTCGACGATGTAACTTTTGATCTGTTCCGTAGAGGTTTTATGAGTAACTATATGAATTGGACTCAACAAGGGGAACTAATTTTGAGGGTGCCCACTGAAGTGCCCATTGAGTTCATACAGTATAGTCCTAGACATCCAGGATGTTCCCAGTATCAACATATGGTAATGGAAGCTGGGCCTAGTGGGATTAACTGAGATAACTATTTTAACGATGGTAATCCTAATAAGGAAGAAAAGCCAAATCCGAGTGCATAAAAGTTTTATAAATTGTTAAAAGACTATGAGGAGCCAATATGGAATGGAAGTACAAAGCACACCAAGTTATCTGCTGTGACAAGGATGCTACACTTAAAGTCTGAGCATGATCTAAGTGATGGAGGTTTTGATGCTTTTCTGAAGCTTGATAAAGAAATGTTGCCAGAGGACAAGAAGTTGCCTGACACGTACTATAGTGCTAAGAAAATGATGATGAAACTTGGTTTGGGGTACCAGAAGATAGATCCATGTAATAATGATTGTGTCTTATTTTAAAAGGAGAACAATGACTTGAGTGAGTGTCTGGTTTGTGGCCACACAAGGTATAAACCGACCAGTGGGAAGAAAAGGAAGATATCATGGAAGATATTGTGGTATTTTCCACTGATACCAAGGCTTTAAAAGTTGTATTACTCTTCTAAAATAACAAAGCACATGAGATGGCATAGCAACGTCGGCAGCAAAATTCCTGATTGACTGACGAAGATGGAGACGATAAAGATGAAGGGGACGAAGATGACGAGGAGGAGGAAGACGTTCCGTTGTCTATTAGTGATAGTGATTGACTGTGTAGAGCAAAAAGATTCTTATCAATGTACTTTTACACATGCTCTGTTTATTATTTAAATTGAATTCATTATTAATTGATGGTGGTTGACTATTTAAATTGGGTTGTCTTTTATACTCGGTCTTGCCACATTGTTAGCGTACTAACTTTTGCACTTAAGGTGTTTATTATTTGTGCGAACTACATTATTATTAAATTACTTTTGCGCTTAAATTGTTTACTCAAGAGAACTAATTACACTCAATTAACTTTTGCACTTCCCTCTTTTTGTAGATATGCCGAGATCTAGTGCACCCCAAGGTCGTGGAGGTGACCGTCACGGAGCTGCTTCGGCACGGTCAGCCCCCTTCCCTAGGATTGGTGATGCAACTGCTGCTGAGCAGCTGTCATCGTCATCAGTAGCTTCAGGCCATGGTAAGACTCAATTAGTTTTGTATCGAATTAAAAGATATTTTGTGTGTGTGTATGTGTATAATTTCATCATTTACAACGTCTAGTTCATCTGTACGGGATACCTCTTCTAGCCACCTCGGAGCAGAGAATTACTGCTCATGTCCGAAATAATTAGTATGTTTTTAATTTTCAAAGCTCAATTCTAACTTAATATGCACTTATATTGGGATTGATGTATCTCTCTTGTGATTTCTAGTAATTAGCTTTGTTGAGGATTGTGTTAGGACCTAAATCGGTCCTATTAACAAGGCTCACCTCCCACAGCTTTATGCGATGTGGGGATCGTGGACAAAATCAGATAAGGAACTTGTCTGGGGGAAGTTCTTGGTAAGGAGTGCAGTATTATTCATGGTTTTAGAAGTACATTATCGCTGAATTTTTCTTGCTAACCATGTTTGAAATTCTGTTCAGGATTATTTCAAATTTGACTCCGACATAGACCATGAACTTAGGAGGCAGGCCTGGGAGTGGCATTGTTCTGAAAACTATAAGAAATGGATGCTTAATGTGAGGAGGTGGGCGCTATCTCTCACGGGTGCGACAGATATATCCATGACTAGGAACCATAATCCGAGTACTTTTCCAAAGCCATGTGTGAGCAGCTGGTGTCGCATTAGTGTACAGTAGACTGCGCGAAGCTGAGTGAGCGAGGCAAGGAGATGGCTCATAGTGAGAAGAAGATGAAGCATAGTGCTGGTTCTCGACCATTTACCAGGCATGAGCTGAGGTTGACAGAAGAGGACCCTGAGAGAAGGTCCCTTACGAGGCTCCGCCGATTTGAGCACACAAACTAAAAAAGAGATGGGAAGTGGGTGTCTGAGAGCGTGGAGTAGTTTGCGGTGAGCACACAACTCTCGTATTACTTTTGTATTCCTATTGCATTCTTCGTGGTTGCGGCCAGTAGCATTTCTCTAACATTTTTGTTGTTTTCTTATAGATAATTTATATAGAGAAAGAGTTCAGGCCAACTCCCAGGCAGACGGTAGCCAGACAATGGATGATGTCTCTTTGTGGTCAGACTCTACCGGGGGGATCCTAAGAAGGACCGTATACTCGGCCACCCTAGTCAGTTCGCATGATCGTTGCTAGCCGGCAGATCTCAGTCATCAGGCGAGACCAGTTATAGCGGTCCTCGGGCAGATACAACGGAGAAAGTGTGCTTCAACACACTATTTGATGCGTGCCTTCAGATGATGATCCATGGCAGTTATCTTTTGCTCAGGCCCAGACTTAAGGTAATACAAATTTTCTCAAGTAGTTATGTATTTTGATCATTCTATATGTGATCTCGATTTGATATATTATGTTGAATCATTTATATGGCTTCATGCAGAGCGATACTGATCCTAGTGTCGGTGACCCCCAGGGCGATGAGGACGTTGTTGGATCGAATGTGCCTTCATCAAGCAATGAAGAAGATGATGACGGGGTTGGTCTTCTGCTGACTAGTAATCTAGATAGGAGTTGGGTTTATGTATTGACTGATTTTATTGAATTTAATTGATCATCAGTACTTAACTGTATGAATTTTATAAAGTTTTAATGCATTTGTATATCTATAGTTTGATGAATGCGACAAGTTATTTGAATGAATGCGGGACAGGGGGTTGAAACGGTTTTGACTGAATACGTTGAAAGCTTTCAATGCATTTATTCAAAATCGTTCCAACCGAGGTTAAATCGATTTTTGGACCGATTTAACCTTGGATTGGATTGGATTGGAATTGCTTTTGGATTGATATTGGTTTTGCAACAGGGTGTGGACAAGTTATTTGACCTTGAATTTTTTTTTGGGGCAAAATCAGGTTTAGCGACCGCACATCGCGGTCGCTAAACAAAAGAAACACGGTCAAATAAAAAATAATTATAAAAAATAATTAGCGACAGCCCATTGCGGTCACTAAATTAGTCGCAAAACATAGTAATATTTAAATAAAAATATTTAAAAATCTAATATTTAAATTCAAAAAAATATTTGCGACTGCCAGAAATGGTCGCTAAATATAGTCAACGCGGTCGCTAAATTTAGCGACTGATTCCTAAAAGCGGTAGCTAAAATTTAGCGACCAAGTCTATAACGACCGGTTTAGTGACCACACCTCTGCGGTCTCTAAAACTGCTTAGCGACCGTCGTTAGAGCTTTAGCGATCTTCGTGCTTTCTTGTAGTGGTGGTACTAGACTACTACTAATAATTTGACAACTAATCAATAGTTTAAAATAATAGAACAATTATCCAGATAGATAGTGATGCCAAGGAAAGTGAGTTCGTACCTACGTGGAGGTGCCACAAAGGCTGCAGTGTGAGTTAGCTTCCAGATGTACAAAGTGAAAGACAGTGAGAGTAGAGTAAGCGCAGAGAGCAAGGCTCCCCAGGCAGACTGTAAGGGCTGACAGTGCTACCGAGACAAGGCAGAGACGAACAGGGCTGGCAGTCGATAATCCAAGCTAGGGTCCGAGTCAAGGGTGCAGCGTCAGGAGTCTGATAGAAGAGATCTAAATGTGTTTCTCTCTGTAGAATTCCTGAGCGAATGGGTTTTAGAGAGAGAAAGTGAAAATGTCAAATGAGAGAATTCCCTTAAAAATGAAATCCATGGTCCCCTATTTATAGGGAAAATAGTGCATGTGTCATCAGTTGAAACGTGTTGTCCCCTGTGAGTGACACATCACCAGGGGGTCCAGATATATCGGTTCTTCGTCGGACTGCCGGTTCCAAAATCCGCATTGCCTTGCCCAAAACAACGTCACTTTACCTGTCTGAGAAGACTGAAGACACTGTGATGACATGATTAGAGTAAGCCTGTTACCCCAACCACTGGTCCAAGCCCTTACTGAATCCTATAAGATGCGACGAGAGACGTGAAGAGAACCTGACAGCGGTGAAGGAAGGTCCATATGACCAACTGCCAGGAGGACTAGGCGCGATGTCCTCCAAAGACCTGCTCCGGTCTCGGAGTGACCCGGGGGTCATTGTCCTGGGGGCGCCAATGATCACCGGTAACGTGAGTAGACGTAGTCGCAGCTCAGATGTGCCTAGTGCCATGCAAGTCACCCCAGGCGGCGATAGATTTGTGGTAATGAGCCTATCTCGCTGCGAAGGGTCCTCGTGCCGGAGCACTACGAGCGAAGCCCCCCCAGAATGAAGACGGCGATGGCTTCTGTGGTAGCTAGCCCACCCCGTTGAGAGGGGTTCTTGTGCTGGAGCACTACGAGCGGAGCCCCCCAGAAGGCAGATGGTGATGGCTTCTATGGTAGCGAGCCCATCCCGCTGCCAGGGGTCCTCGTGCCAGAGCACTAAGAACGGAGCCCCCCGGTATACTGCACACTCTAGAGAGTGGGTCGAAGCATGCTCCACATGTGATGAATGAGAGTGGTGCCCAGGGGCCTGTAACATGATTGTGGTGCGATGACGACCGTCGCGAGACAATACCTGGTACCGGGGAACATGTCATAAAAGTGGCGCATGGGTGCGGCCAAGGTGTCGGGGGCACTGTAGTGTGACAAAGAACCAAGAGGCACCGCTGTATCAGCAGCGCGGCGCATAGGCGGCGGAGTGTCGAAGACGACGCTCAAGTGTTGGCGACGGTCATTGCAACGATGACATACGGGCGACAACGGGGATCGTACGATCGCGGTGATGAGTGGGCATTACAGACCTTAGTGCGTGAATGAGTTAAGCAAGAGGAGCGTCAGCAGCACCCCCGGTGACAAGGGTGGCCGACCCCTCCTTAAAGAGAGTGGCCAACCCCCTCTTTAAGGGGGTGGCCGACCCCCCTCCCCACCCCCCTTTTTAAGAAGGTGGCCGACCCCTCTTTTAAAGGGAGGTGGCCGAGCCCCTTAAGGGGGAAGTCGTGCTAAATGCAAGTTCGTACATTTTCTTCGACGGTGCTATGTTGGCGACAAAAAGTAATTTTAGTCATGCAAAAAGTCAATGAAAAATATACATGACTCGAGCGTGCGCATTTTGACCGGCCGAAAGTGTTGAAAAATTGATCGTTGAATATGTGACGTGTCGCGCAAAATTGGACCCCTGGTGGGCCCTTGAGTGTGACCAGAGTAGGTTGGAACATATACTAAATCTTAACCATGGTTACATTAACTCAAATATAATAACAAAACAGAATCAACAATGAAAAGCAGCATACTCTCCCTCTCACACACATACACAAAGTTTTCCCTACCACTATTTTCTTGTTGAATCTACGGTTACCATCTCAATACCACGGGTTGCCACCGTCATAAGTATGGTCCTGCAAATCTTCTTTGTGCTAAAATCTCATCGGTGGCAATTCCTTCAATACATGCCATCGATCAATGGCCTAGCATGCGACTTTCCTCCGACTCAAGACATACTTCCAACGATTCAAGAAATCTGGTATTCCAGATTATTTAGATCTCTTTAAGATGCTTTTTGAAAATGTAATTCAGTTTTTAGGAATTCCCATGTGTATTGAATAAACCATCAGATTTGGTTTTTTTACTTAACTGGTACACGAAGGTAGTAATTCAGTTTTATAGGATTTCCCATGTGTATTATAAGGCAACGCAATTATCTTGTTTATCCTAACGGCATGCAGAAACTCTCTCCTAATCAAACTTGAATCGTTGTTAGCCACCCTATACTCTACGGTCTATATAAACCAACCCAGAACCTTCATCATGTCCCTTCACCCAAAGACAGAAAGAAGAACAATGAGAGCTTCCATTGTCATTATACTAATCCTTGCATGCATGGCCATGCAGTCCGCCATACCACAAACCCATGCGCACGTTAACGTAACAGACCCCATCAGTCTTCCCCGAGAGTTGGTGCCGGTTTTCATGGAACTCCCCGGCGGGGAGAAGTGTTTGGCGGCTGCCGACAGGGCGGCGTTTTTCTGCAGTATTGTTTTTCGTGGTTATCCTATTAAAGAATGATACAAGGCCGCCTGCTATGATCTGAAGGCTAGTTGCTATGTGGAAAGAGTCAGAGAGATTGCCGAACTACGCATAACCGGCATCAACATGCAGGTACTCTGCGGACACGAACGGGCACGGGTTCATCGTGTTTGATGAGACAATTAAGCACTTAAAATTTAAATTTTTTAATAATTTTCAATTAAGTGCGTTTAATAACGCTAAATCTTAAATCATTTAAAAATTAATTCCTACCAAAAAAGTCAGGGTGGACTTAGGTTGTTTGATAAAACTGAAATTTAAATGCTGAAAAAATTAAGCACTAAATTAGTAAAATTGAAAACTTTAAGCGATTGAATTTTTTCTGAAAAATAAGTTAACATGTTTGGTAAACCAAAAGCATATGTATGAAAATTGTTTATTTACAAATCTATCCATTTTACCAAAATTATACACTTGTTTATGTACTTTATAACTTTTCTTGGGAGCCTAAAATTGTGTTGGTACTGGTGATGGCAGTGACGATGAAATAGTAGTGGTGGCGGCAGCGGTGGCGAAAAGGTGTCAGTAATGGTGGTAATGATAATGGTGTGTGAAGACGTGATATTAGTAATTGTGATGATATCAATAGGCGGCGACATGAACATGGCGGTTATGACAGTGGTTGTAGTGTGGTGGGTCTTTAGATGATTTTGACATAAATTGACATGGTGACAACAACGGCGGTATGATGGAAGTGACGGTGTCCTTGTGGTGATGATAATGGCTAGGTCGTGGTAATTGTGATGGTGGTAGTAAAAGAAAATAATGGTTGTAGTGATGATTGTATTGTGGTGGAGGCGATGTTGTCAACAAATTAATTAACGCGGCATTGTGATGGTAATTTTTTTATCTAAAAATATGTTAAATAACTTTTAACCATCTCACTTAGAATTAAGTGATCGGCATTAAGTAAGTCTACTCTGACTTAAAATTTTAGTCTATTTTTGGCGGTGATTAATTTTTTAAGTGATATAAGGTTTAGAGTTATCAAACGCACTTAATTAAAATTTATTAAAAATTTTAAGTTTTAAGTACTTAATTGCGTTATCAAACACACCCTTAATGTTGATAACTTAATTCTAAGTGAGATGATTAAAAGTTATCTAACATATTTTTATATAAATAAATAAGTATCACTACAAGAAAAATGCTTATTAGCGACGGAATTTAGAGATGGACTGCATTCCATCGCTAAAAGTCACCTATACCGACGGAATTGGGGGATGGAATAGATTCCGTCACTATGTTGCCTCCGAAAATGTTGGAGGGAAAAAATGTGCGGGAAGCAAAAATGGGCGACGGAATTTTCCGTCGCAAATAATTTAGCGACGGAATTTAGTGACGGAGTGCATCGACGGAAGTATTTCCATCGCTAATTTAGTTATTTTAAATTTTTATAACAAAAAATATGCTTTTACTAATTATTGAAAAATAGAAGAATATATATATATATATATATATATATATATATATATATATATATATATATAATAAACATAAAAACCCAAGAAAAAACATAAACTGTTTCGGCCAAAAGAATTGAACAGAACAAAAGAGAAGTTGTAACAGCAACCTTCGCGCCCGTCGCACCACCATCCCTCCCACCCCCGCCGCCGTTGTGGAGGCAACCCGTCGCACCACCATCCCTCCCATTCTGAAGGTTTGTGCGATGCCCTCTTACTCACTGATGGAATTTCTGTAAGGCTGAACCGTCTTCTTCTCACTAACTAGGGCTTTGATTTTTGGTATAATCAAATTAGGGTTCTTCTTTCAATTGTTTGGGTCTTCAATCTTCCGATCTTCCTCTGAATCTTATCTCCTTGCCAGGTAATTTTTTCCTCTTCCTCTCACTTTCACGTCTCAACTCTTTCTCTAGTTTTAATTCCTCTCTCTGCAATTGTATTTAATTAGGACACTGATGTCATAAAACGTGATTGCAATGTAGTAGTTAATTTATTGTTGGTGAATACATTGAGAAATAGATTGAGAGCTTGTGCTGTAACAATTTAAGAAGTTATACTTCTGGGTATTTCTGGGTAACAATTTAAGAAGTTATACTTCTGATGGTCACCAAAAGAGCACACTCATGTCCCCTTTTTGTTTCTTCCTCCTCTAAAATCTCGCATTCACAAATTGTTTCACTGGTTCCACGTAGTGCATTGCAATATGTTAAATAGATTGATAGCTTGTGTTATTATGAATTCACGTAGTTAGGAAACTGTGAAAGTGCTGAGACTAGCCATTTGGCACTGCGTGTTTCCACACATATTTTGATGAAAGTTGACTTGACTGAACACATTTTTTAACTTAAATTTCTGCCAGTTTTAATGGAAATAAAACCAGTTAAGTGTTAAGTGAAAGAGCTTCATGTAACCTCAAAGCAACCTTCGAACCTTTACTTTTAAACTGATATGAGTTTTGCACATTAGTGTCCCTGTTGTACCTGCATTAAAAGAATTTCAGTATTTGGGTCTGTTTCTAGTGAGTTTAGTTAAATGAGTATGATCACGTAAGACAACTTTGTATGCTTGTTCAATGTTATGCTGTTATTCTGAGTGGAAGACTGGTTTCCCGCTATTTCTTTAGTGAAAATTGATCTTCTGCACAAACTACTGAGAACTTTTGATGCCACTTGCACTCTGATTGGGCATATGCTCTTCGTGGCTTGAACTTTGCCTTGGGAAAAATGCTTTGCGTTGTGTATTTTTTCTAATCTTTCTTTTGCACTCTAGGACCAACCCCGGGAGTTTTTAAGGATGTCAGTTGATCGTAGTTGGATGGAGAAAAGATTGGATGATCGTAGGGGGCTAAGTGATGAGTTTCGAGAAGGAGTGAGAGTATTTCTTGAATTTGCCTTTAAGAACGAAGCATTTGTAGATAATCAAAGGATAAAGTGCCCGTGTAGGGATTGTAACTTATTGCATTGGGGAGAGGGTGATGAGGTAAAATTGCATCTTTTTCGCAAAGGTTTTATGCGTAACTACACAGCATGGACTCAACACGGGGAATCAATTGATTTTTCATCCTCCGAGTTTGGGCAAGATAATGCTTCACAATATCGAAATATAGTAATAGACGCTGGGCGTGTAGAGTTTGACATAGATGACAACCATGACGATCCTGACATTGATCTTGCAGAAGAGCCTAACTTGAAAGCTCATAAGTTTTATGAGTTGTTAAGGGACGCCGACGAGCCATTATGGGATGGTGCAAAGAAGCACACCAGGTTGTCTGCCGTGACACGGCTGTTACAGTTGAAGTCAGAGCATGGGCTAAGTGATAGAGGATTTGATGGTTTTTTAACGCTTATTAAAGAGCTACTACCAGATAGTGAGAAGCTGCCAGGTTCGTACTATGATACAAAGAAAATGGTGATGAAACTCGGGTTGGGTTATGAAAAGATAGATGCATGTAACAATGACTGTGTGTTATTTTGAAAGGAAAATAAGGATAAGTTGAAGTGTCCGATTTGTGATCATTCGAGGTACAAATCAAGAAAGGGGAGTAAGAAGAACGTGGCTTGGAAGACATTGAGATACTTTCCGATAACACCGAGGCTTCAGAGACTGTATTATTCAACAAAGACAGCTGAACATATGACATACTATAACACTCGTCCCAAAGAAGTCGGTGTGATGAGACACCCCTCTGACGGAGAAGCATGGAAGGACTTTGATCTGAAACACCCAGACTTTGCCCAAGAAGTTTGGAATGTTAGATTGGGGTTAGTGACTGATGGTTTCAATCCATTTGGTCACTCCAGCACCCCTTACTCCACATGGCCCGTAATTGTTGTCCCCTATAATCTCCCTCCCAACATGTGCATGAAACAACCTTATATGTTTCTGTCACTTCTTTTTCCCGGTCCGAAGAGCCCTGGGAGGGACATAGATGTTTATTTAAGGCCATTGATTGACAAGCTCAAAATGCTTTGGGATACTGGACTTTCTACTTTCGATGTCTCTCAAAAATAGAATTTCCAAATGCAGGCTGCAGTGATGTGGACTGTCAATGACTTTCCTGCATACGGAATATTTTCAGGGTGGAGCACACATGGAAAGTTAGCATGCCCTTGTTGTATGGACATGAACCAGGGTTTCACATTGAAATATGGAGGTAAGGTCTCATTTTTTAGGTGTCATAGAAAAATGTTGCCAGAGAATCATTCCTTTCGAAAACAGAAGGACAAGTTTGACAAAACGGTTGAGCACGGTATGATAAAGCAAGATCGTTTGTCTGGCGATGAAGTGTGGGAGGACGTGAATAAGCTTGATGTTATACCTTTTGGTAAAGGTTTTGCTAATCAAAAGATTCTTGGCTTCGGAAAGACACATAACTCTTCCTTGGTAGATTATAGGAATCTATCTAGTCTAACAAATCTCTAACTCGATTTGCATTTTGTATACGTTATAGGATGCATATGTTGTGAGATTTGATGAAAATAGTTCCCAAGAACCCAACTCTTCCTTGGTAGATTATGATGCATCAGAATTATGGCGAGAAACGCCTGGAGTTCGTGACAAGAAAGAACGCATACGTGGTACTCACGAAACTGCACGAGATGCCAGGGCATCAATGCGTATTTCACTAGATCAATCTCCGGCCTCCGAGAATTGGAAAGACGAAATTGCTAAGATTATGCAACTTGAGGTGCAGAAGATGAAAGAGACTGAAATTGCTAAGATAGTAGAGATTGAGGTAGAAAAACGGATGAAAGAGAAAGAACTCCTACAGGTAATTCATATTTTATATGCTCTTAAAGTTTTAGAGGTTCACATAAACTCATGCATAGTAGCTTTGCATCTAAAAGTTTTAGAGGTTCACATAAACTCGTGCATACAGGTAATTCATATTTTCAAGCATGAAAAATATATTTGGATTTTCTACCAACTTTGTACCAGCTACTTGCATCAATGGTGCTATGAGCACTAAAGCTAGGTACTTTGCATTAAATTTGACTTCCCCAGTAATGGGCATTTAGCTGTTCATCACCCTGTTGAATTATATATGTGCTTGGATGCTTGACAGTTTCTTTTTGGGGTGTTCTTGAAGAGGATTTTGGGGGTTCAGGTGGGGGGAGAGGGGGGAGGGGTGGTCTGTTCACAACTATGTAAAGCTGTGTGTGCATGGGGATGAAGGGAGGAGGGAGCAGCCATGGTGACTGCTAGGGGGAGGGGTGTGCGGGGTGTATGTGTGTGTGCCAACCTGCTGTATGTGTGTGCGTGGTGTGGATGTAAGTTCAAGGTAGGGACTGGTGTGGGTGTGCATGGGACTGTTGTAGCAGTGGAGGTGATGTGTGTTTGGCGGGGGGCTGCAGCAGTGACAATCAGCCCTTTCTGGTTTTGATTTATAGCATAGGACTTCCACACAACTGATTTTTCATCTATCTTGCTGGGTTATTTCCTATTTGGAGTTTAGGTACTCATGCAAAAAAATGTTGTTTGCATGGGGATAAAGGGAGGAGGGAGCAGCCATGGTGACTGCTAGGGGGAGGGGGTGTGCAGGGCGTGTGTGTGTGTGTGTGTGTGTGCCAACCTGCTGTATGTGTGTGCGTGGTGTGGATGTGAGTGCAAGGCAGGGAGTGGTGTGGGTGTGCATGGGACTGCTGTAGCGGTGGAGGTGATGTGTGTTTGGCAGGGGGCTGCAGCAGTGACAATCAGCCCTTTTCTGGTTTTGATTTGTAACATAGGACTTCCACACAACTGATTTTTCATCTATCTTGCTGGGTTATTTCCTAT
Organism: Escallonia herrerae; assembly: GCA_033070095.1. Classification (NCBI taxonomy): domain Eukaryota; kingdom Viridiplantae; phylum Streptophyta; class Magnoliopsida; order Escalloniales; family Escalloniaceae; genus Escallonia; species Escallonia herrerae. The sequence goes on along the minus strand of JAVXUP010000496.1, from coordinate 188,662 downwards.
TTGGAGTTTAGGTACTCATGCAAAAAAATGTTGTTTGCATGGGGATGAAGGGAGGAGGGAGCAGCCATGGTGACTGCTAGGGGGAGGGGGTGTGCAGGGTATGTGTGTGTGTGTGTGTGTGCCAACCTAGCGTGTGTGTGCGTGGTGTGGATGTGAGTACACAGCAGGGGGTGGTGTGGATGTGAGTGCACAGCAGGGGGGTGGTGTGGATGTGCATGGGACTGCTGTAGCTACCATGTTGGATGTTGGATATTGTCAAATATTTGTTGTAGTTCCATCATTGTTTGACTCACATATTTTAGGTTGGATTCATGGTTGGTTAGGCCCGGTTATGCAAGTACATTGATACATCCTTTAACATGTCTTTAATTGCTTTGTTACGGGACAAAGTTACCGCGACTGATGCTACTGAGGATGACAATGATGATACATTCGACGAGCTTGGTGGATGATGCCTTATGTGACAAGATTTGACGTTATATTTGTTGGAATATTTGTTCCTTTTGGTATCCAAGCAAGTGGTTGATTTAGATGCATTAACTCAATTGTTAACTTTTAGTAGTATTCAACAAATGCTGAATATTTGTTAACTCAATTGTTAACTTTTAGTGGTATTCAAAATTTTGGCTCCTAAACATGATTTTTGCGCGGGAATTAGCGACGGAAAAAATCATTTAGCACCTAAATATTGTTTTTGTGACGGAATTAGTGACAGAAATTTTCTTAAATATGCGTTTTTGCGACAAAATGAACGACGAAAAAATAGATTCAGCTCCAAAATATGGTTTTTGCGATGGAATTAGCGACGGAAAAAATCATTAAGCTCCTAATTATAGTTTTTGCCACGGAATTAGCGACGGAATTTCCGTCGCCAATGGTAATTTTTTAAAAAATGCATAAAAATATATTTATATTTCTTTATTTATTTTTAAAATTTTTAATTTTTTAAAAATTGAAAAATATTTTTAGCGACGAAAATTCCATCGCTAAAGGATGACTATTTCCGTCGCTAATGACAAAGGCTTCACTGATGGAATACTAATTCCGTCGATAAAACCTTTAGCGACGAGGGTTTAGGCGGCGGAACTTTAGCGACGGAAATTCCGTCGCTAAAGGCTTTACCGACGGAATTTTCACATTTACCGACGGAAAATTTTCGTTGCTAATTCCGTCGCTAAATGGTTATTTTTCTTGTAGTGTATCACCACGATGCCACATCAATTAATTTGCTGGTAACACCGTCTCCACCAGTACAACCATTATTTCCTTTTGTTACTACCACCAATAATTACCATGACCTAGCCACTATCACCGCCACACCACCACCTCCACCATTCTGTCGTCACCACGTCCATTTCGCTAAGTCATCTAAATATCCATCACACTACAACTAATGTCATGACCATCATGGCACCGCCTATCGTTATCATCGCAATTACCAACACCACGTTTTCACACACCATTACAACCACCATTGACACATTTTTGCCTCCGTCGCCGCCACCACCACCACCATCATTGCTTCATCATCACTATCACCACCACCAACACGATTTTAGCCCCCTAAAAAAGTTATAAAGTGCATAAATAAATGCATAATTTTGATAAAATGGATACATTTGTAAATAATTTTTTTTCAGACATCTGCTTTTAGTTTACCAAACAGGTTAACTTATTTTTCAGTAAAAATTCAGTGGCTTAAAGTTTTCAATTTTACGAATTCAGCGCTTAACTTTTTCATCAGTTAAATTTCAATTTTAATCTTTTGATTAAGAAGAATGTTTTCGTAGAAGGATATCGTGGCGACTTTGCGATTTTGAAGCAAAATAGTGTGATTTTATTTTATCCTTAATTAGATTTGTGCAAACTGTTTTCCTTTAATTAATGTTGGACGTATCAATCTTGTAAGGAGTCGTTCTTTGACATTAACAACACCGTTTGGCGAAATCTTGAATCAACAACGTAAGACCTAAATTATGGTAATTGGAACGTAAAACAGTTTAATTACGACCTAAATTGTAGTACTTGGCGAAATCTTGAATCAACACCCTTTTTTTTAGTTAATCATGAGAATTATTACATGAAGTCCATGGTTACACGAGTAGTCTAGTTACTTTTCATGAGAAATCAAAAGATTTTAGTAGTAATGGTAGTAAGATTGCAACCATATTGATCTAAATTTTGAAGGAAAAGGTACATTAAAATACGAAATATATCAGAGTTCGCAATATAGCTGCCAATCAAAATTAAGGAGTTCGTGAACCCGAGAGCTCCCGTGCACACCATTTGGCAAAACCTTATTGAACGTTATTGCTTTTTTCCATTCTGCCTTAATTTCTTCCTTTGTAGAGTAATAACTGGTCTACATCTTGAATCAACGCCTTGTTACTATTTATTTTTTTTTATCGCTGAATATCATTATGTTTATTTTCACACACTACTTTTTCATGCCCTTATTTGGTTGTTAATAAATATATTAACAACATAAGATTCGGATCCCCTGTTGTTGCTAGGGTTACAGCAGGGGTGTTGTTGCCTAGCAACAGCCGTTGGATCAAGTTAATTCGGAGGGAAGGGCTCAAATTAAGTCACGTCACCGGACACATTGAAGGCTCGTCATTTACTCTGCCGACAAACACTCTCTCTCCAAACCAACGACCCCGTTCACTCTCTCTCCAGCTCCTTCTGCCGGCGGTAGAACCCGCTCCAGCTTCCAGCGATGACACGGCGACAGCGCATCCGGTGGTGACCGGCCGGAGACACGAACCAACGATCCACCTTCCATCAAAACGACGATACTAGAACCAACGACCCAACAATCCGAAATCGCGGACCAATTCTGGTGACGACGCCGGCGCCTCCAAGGGACCATTCACTTTCTTGGAATCACAATTCTTTCGGCCGGCGGCCGAAGCCCCTACACCTCCCAGCGATGGCACATCCGGTGGTGAAACTTCTGGCGACGACATAGCCAAGATGGCCTCATCTCCAGCCTCTCGTCTCCCACAACCGCCATGCCAGCCGATCTACACGCAGTCTCCCATCTACATGACGATCTACATGTCGTTTACCGTCTCCCGTCTCCCTAAGGCCCATGTCACAACCCACCCTCATTCACCCTTACCGATAATGGCGATCTACATGCCGGGTGCCATCTCCCGTCTGGCTATGTCGTTACCGGAAAGTGAAGGTTCTCCCCATGGCAGCACTATGAGTTCAGGCCGGTTCATTTTTTGGAGTCGCCGGAAGGTGAAGCAGTTGGATGTATCGTCAGAGTTTGTTGGAAAAATAAGTGTTAACTGACGTGGCATAATCTGAGCCGTCATCTCAAGCTTATCTCGATCGAACGGCTGTAACTAGAGTTACAGCATGCCTGTTGTAACCCTAGTTACAGCAGACGATCATGGTCCAACAACATAATATAAATCTTTTAACGAAGTATAAGACAGTAGAATAACGTAATATAGTGTGAAGATTTCCTGTCGCTATGCCAGTAGATAAGAGTCGCATGGCTCGGCAAATTGAATTTGTGCGTGGAAAATACTGATTTTGAGTGGCCTGTAAGGGGGTGGAGGGACCATGAACCAGATGTGGAGACGGTGTGTGGCGGTAGATGGAGGATGCGTTGAAGCGGTCGTGACTGGTGAGGGCCTTCAAGTAGGAGACTGGTGAAAGAAGATGAAGGCAGTTGTGCTTCTAAGATTCCGGTCAATTTTAGCAATTAATCAAGGCTAAATCTCCCCAACGAAAGATCATAAGGATACGCCCAACACATCGACTTGAAACAAGCAGCGTAATGAATTTTACTGGCATGGATCAATATTAGTAGACAACAAAAACAATATACCACATTCGTAGAAACATGAAGCCCAAGGACCGAATCCTCAACTAGATAGAACTAAGAATTGCTCCCATACTTTGAGGATTTGACCATCCTCTGTAGAACAGATTTTGATAGGGAGTCCAAAATGAGTCTGGATAATCACTAGAACAAATCAACACCGTTGCAAAGTCACAGTCGCCCGTAGAGCATTGAGCCTGAGCATGCACAAGCCAAAAATATTGAAAAATCAAACCACTGTCCAGTTCACACAAGGAGCCTTAAACATAGGCTTTGATGTAGGACCTGCTCGGTTTCAAGAATCACAGAACCCAATCTTAGAAGAAATAGCTGCTCCTTCGTAGGAAGAACTTATTACCCAAAAATAAAAAAGACACCAACTGATCACTACGTTGAACGATGTCAACCTTTTTGCCGGTGAGCTCACCAGGGCCTCGCCAGAAGTCATTAATCTGCGTAACTCTTTCAATTATCTTATACATCATATCTTGAAGGAAGCAGCCAGACAAAATTGCCAATTTATGGAAACGGTTCAGAAACTAAACAACGAATACACTAACAAAAAAAGCAACGCTTATATCAGTATCAGAAACTAATTCAACAGTACGCTAAATCTACTTTGGTCCAAATAACTGAAATGAAAAACACAAAGTGTCAAATAGATCCATAAGACAGCCCTGATCAACAAATTTCACGGTGTAACCACAATCCTTCCAGCAACTTGATCAAGGTCTCGCTGTCCATTGGATGTGATTTTCCTCCCACTAATGCACAAAAACAAAGTATCAGAACCAAACTTGAGAAAAATGCAGAACCAAAAAATCTTCTCCACTTTATGAACACAAACAAGAATTCCATAGAGGAGAGGATATACTGCCGACTAGCCAATAGTAAATAACAAGTAAACAAACAATCTCACCCCTTTGCATCAAAGTCGACGATGTTCATGGTCTGCAGTTGCTGAAGTATATGACGCGCAATACCCCCACTGCTCTTACAGAAATGAGGTGGACGACTGCCATTCCTCTTGCGCCCACCATATATCCTCTGAAAAGCACCAACACCAATCCCTCCCCTCAAATAGATTTTCCTTGCCATAGATGCTGCAATCCAAATTGAGAACAGTAAGTTAAGGATGTATATGATTTGGTGTTGCCATTCAAAAAAGAAGAACCAACGTACCAGCTCTGATATAGTACCAATCAGGGTCATATGGTGCAAGCTCTTTGAATGTACCAGTCTTCACAATATCAGTCCAGTGCGGAAGCTCTAACTATTTAAAAAGACAGTAAACAGGACACATCAGAAAACGACCACCATTTCTATGTAGAAAAGTATGGCAACCTAGCCCTTTAGCAGTCAGTAGATGTGCAGAAGAGTCTCATATTTCCAATGAATGCACCATCTACAATTTTCTTTGTGAAGATCGCTAACTTGATAGATCAATACTGCAGTTACAATATCGGGTACTAAACACCCCCCACCCGCGCACACACACAAGCGCCTATTTCCAAGATAACAAGGTGGAGGTACATGAAGAAAATAACAAAAACATTCTAGAAAGCATCACGCAAAAATATATTTTGTATAAAAACTCAATTTTGAAACATAATATCAGAAAGAAACAGTGTGGTAGAATAGCTTAACCTCACTAATAGGGCTATGTTGCTTCTTGCATGACTCCTAATCCACAACCTGGCACATATAGCTATTGAAGGCTACTACCACACACGTGTAGCTACAGATGTCTAAATCAATTAATCATAACAAGATGGTTCAATAAGCACCTAATCATGAGTTGGGTCATGTATTTCACATATGTTACAGCATAAATTGATTAATAATCCAAAAATTAGTGATCTCTACCAAAGTAAGCATAACTTCAACATTCTAGATTGTTGATAGTTGCCCAACAACCAGAACTGAAAAACTAAGGGTCTGTTTGAAATCACTTACAGTTTTGATTTTCAGTTTCCAAAAAAACAAAAACCAAAACCAATTTAGTTTTTATTTTTTACAAAAAAGAAATAGTGTTTGATTATCCAGTTTTATTTTTGAGTGTTTGATTACCCAGTTTTTATATTGAGTTTTCTCTTTGGTGGTGGTGGTGGCCGTGGAGGGGGTGGTGGGGGCGGGGCAGTGGGGCGGCGACGGTGGGGTGGCGGTCTCAAAACAAAAATCAAAACTAGAAACCCAAAACTCCAATATAGGAGTTTTCAAAAATAAATCTGTTTGAAAAACTGGTTTTCAAAACTGAAGGAGAGAAAAAACGAAAATTGTGTGCCAAATGCGTTTTTTTCCTTTCAGTTTACAAAACTGGAGAAAAAACTGAAAACTTAAATGTTGTCAAACACTACCTAACTTACAAAATTTCAGGCAACTGCAACTTTGTTAATACAATTAGATCCATAGAGCAAAAGTAAGTAAATACGAATAATATCAACAGCAGCCCCATAATTTGAGACAATAACCTTTCTAAACTTCCAAGGAGAGACACCATTTTTACTAAGCAAAAATCATATCCCAATAAATAACTCAAATTAGGAGACGCTGTTTTCGTGCCACAACCTGAGTCACAATTTGGATCATGTATTCCATGTATGCTACAGCAAAATAATGCAAAAGTTTGGTTCCATTGGATTTCCCCTCTGACTTTTTACGATACTCAGGAACAAAATTTAGTAGAGGTAAACAATGCCTTAACTCATTGTTTTAACTCTATAAGGACTCTCCCAACAACAATACTTGTTCAGTATTATGATTGCTATTTGATTTTTAATTCAAAGTCTACATCTACTAAATCTATTCTAGAATTCGCAAAAAAGTAAAAATGGGAAATCCGTACGTAAAGCAGGCAGTACATAAAAGCACCCCCGTCGAAAAATGTGAGTCCTCTACTTCTAAAAACATCACCCACCGCGCGTTAAAAAAAAAAAGAAAGATTCAAACTCAAAAACGAATAATTAAGAAGCTAAAGGTCTAAATTTTAGGACGGATGTAGCATGACATACAGAAGAAAATAACACACGGAATCAGATCTATGCGTAGTACAATTAAACGGAGCGGTAACGAGATAATCCATGGAAAGCTAAGTGATCCAACAAAAACACGCGCGCAGTGAATGTGTTGTGCGTGCGAGAGAGACATGTCTAAAATGGTCAAGGAGCGATTGGTATCAAATTTCGGGACTGATGTAGCATAGCTTACAAGCAAAGAATACCGAAACGAAAGCAAAATCAAAAGACGTTAAAACGAGATAATCTATCCGAACAGTAAAGAGATCCGAACGCAAGCGCAAATGCAGACAGTGAAGGCTTTGTGTGAGCAAACTATACCTTTCCGGAACGCTTAAGATGGGCGCCGTAGGCCTTGACGAACTCATGCGGCGACACGTCCTTCACGGTCCTGGCTGCCGTCGCCTCCATTTTTGTGTGCGCGCGCGAGTGTGTGACGGAGAGATCGAAGGATATTAGGGTTTATGGTAGTGTTTGAGCCGCTGTGGGCTCACAAGTAGGATGGGCTCCGTTGGGCTTCCTTTTTTCTGGCTGCAACCCAACTTATGAATAGGTAACATAAGCCCTAAAAGGAGCTGGGCCACATGTTTGGTATTCGGGTTTGATTTAAGGTTAAATTCTTGGATTTTTCGGTATGAAATTTTTTGGCTATTATCCGTGTTGTTGAAATCTTCTCTTTATCTCCCATATAACAACAAATAATGATCTTTAAATATTTATAATGACTTGCATTTAGTGACGCTAAAAAAATATCATTAAAAATTGTCACTAAAAATATTAGCAGAAAAATCATTATACATTTGGCGACTATGTATTGTCGCTATATACATGATTGTAAGAAGATTTCTACAACCTAATAGGAGTCAAAAGTTATTTTTATTATTATTATTATTCTTATTGGGCATAGTGAATGGATATGCAACGGTTATGTAGGTAGGCTACTGCACATATCCGTCATGGCCCATTGCTCTCATTTTTTGAACATTATTTGCGAAATATGGTTAGCCCCATCCATCGTCATAGGCGTAACGTTGATCCATGCAGTGAAAAGTATTAGAGTAAATCCGTAATCTTTACTTTTTCAAGTTATGAATTTATCAGGTAGGTTTCAGGAATCAGGTTTGTTCAAAAGAATCACCTAAATATCTTCTCAACTTTATCAAGAATACATTGATCGATAATTCATTGTCGTTAAGCAATGTATCTCTTATTATTGTACACACCTTTTTTAACAAAATTTCGCGAAGTTGTACAGATCTAGCAAAATATACGTAGATTTACGTGTTTTTGTACAAAAAGTTGAGACTTTTGTGCACAATTTATCATAGAATGTAATACACATAACGCGTGACACTCTTTTTTTTTTTTTAATCTATGATAATAAGGATTGAGCTATTACATGCTAAAAAAAATTTAATTTTTCACTCTATAATAAATGAGTTGAGTCCAATTCACTATGTTTTTAAAACATATTTCTTCCTAGAGATTTGGCTACAGTTTGTTTGTTTGAATTATTGTCACCAAAGATAAAAACTCATATCATTATACCTAGGTTTTGATGTTATGATTTTACTCTAATAGAGAATAGGTGAATATTTTGCATATTTTGGGCTAGCATATTAAAGAGTTTCAACGGGCTATATAATATTTGGTTGCTTTTGGGTTAACGAGGTAGCTTTTTTTCTTAATAATATTAAAATCTAAACATCCATGAAAGACTCCATAGCAGTCGATTTAGTATTTCTCCTATATAATTAGTGTTTACAATTTTATTAGATATAGTTAGATTTTACGAGACTATTTAAACCATCATTTGTTTGGCAGTACCTCTGTCAATTAGATAGAAAAGCCCATTTTTCATCCGCGGGTCCCTTGCCTAGTATTCATACTTTTTGAAAAACCCTCATGTAGTATTAAGATTTATTAGAAGAGAGAAAATACACACATAAATGTACGTGTGTTTGTGCACCCGCGCGCGCACGTGCGTGCTATACACATATAGAATAAGTATCTTATAACTTAATTATAATAAAAAAAAATACAAGAACCAAAACAGGCGACGAGTATAACAAAGTACGAAGCACAAAAAGCATGTTTCACGTTTGAGGCCTCCAAACTTTTAGGGCGTGTTTCATAAAGCGATTAAGCACTTAAAATTTAAAGTTTTAATTATTTTTAATTAAGTGTATTTGATAACACTAAATCTTGTATCACTTAAAATTTTAATTCTTACAAAAAATAAATTAAAATTTTAAGTCAGGGTGGACTTACTTAATACTAATCACTTAATTCTAAGTGAGATAGTTAAAAGTTATTTAGTATATTTTTACATAAAAAAATAATTACTACAACGATACCGCCTCAATTAATTTGCTGGCAACACCTTCTCCACCATAATACAACTACCACCGCAACCATTTATTTTTTTTTGTTACCACCACCACAACCACAACCATTATTTCTTTTTGTTTCCACCACTACAATTACCATGACATAGCTAGCCATTATCACCACCACCACCAACACCACCACAAGGACATCGCCACCTCCATTATACCGTTGCTAGTGTCACTATGTCTATTTCTCAAAATCATCTAAAGATCTACCACACTACAACCACTGCCATGACCATCATATCGCTATCTATCGCTATCATCACAGTTACCAACATCACATTTTCACGCTCCATTATCGCCACCATTGACATCTTTTTGCCGTCGTTGCTGCCACAACCACCACCTAATCGTCACTGTCACTACCACCACTAACAATATTTTAGCGCCCCCCCCCCCCCCCTCCCAAAAAAAAAGTTGTAAAGTACATAACAAATGCATAATTTTTTCAAAATGGATAAATTTTTAAATAAATAATTTTCATACATCTGCTTTTTGTTTACCAAACAAGTTAACTTCTTTTTTTTAGTAAAAATTCAGTCGTTTAAAACTTTTAATTTTACAAATTCAATACTTGACTTTTTCAGCACTTAAATTTTAGTTTTATCAAACAGCTCCTCAGAGTTGGAAAAGTTACAAGGCAAACTACATACAAATAAGTGCGAGAAGCTCAACTTTTACTAGTTCATAAGGACATGAGGAAATCTTTTAACTTTAAATTAAATAAGATTTGTACTTGTTGACACATGCCTCTTTTGAATTATGTAATCTTGAGCACAATTGGTCATCTTGATAACTATAATCAAATAGTTACTAGAGTGGAAAGTAATCTCACCTAGTGAAAACTGACATCCACTGCTATTTCTGCTTCTAGCTTCCACTAGGTATTTGTTTGATGCTCTCTTCCCATCATTTGCTCGACTGACTTCCTCGTAATATTTAAAATCTACTTTTTATTTTCTTTTTCTTTTTATCTCGGGATCTTGGGCTGTTATGATCTCTGAGAGTGTGTTTGGATGAAGTAATTGAACTGAAATTTATATAAAATTCTTTATTTGGATGAATTTACAAAAATTTTAATAGAGATTTGAAAGGAAATTTAGTGTGCTAAAATTATCTTTAGAAATAAATAGTCCAGATAAGTTATTTGTCAGATCTCTTCCACAAAAAAGAGTCTCCATAACTTTAGGTAACTTCTTCCATAAATTTTTTTTAGGCAACTTCTTCTATTAAAAAGAAGAAGAAGAAGAAGAAACTCTGTCTCAGTGGGTTATACCTATACACTATCAAATTATCTAGGTCTAAATTTTCAAATGTAAATCCACATATAAAATACTCAATCTACAAAATCACTAAAACACTAAATTTATAATTCCATAAATTTGTAAATTAATGAATTTTGAAATAAAAGGTACTTTAAAATTCTTCATCAAACACACTCTGATATTAGGTTTTGGTTCATCCTTGTATATGCTCCCTCTCTTCCCACCCCCACGCTCAGTGATTAACACCTCGCACATGCCTTAATGCACCTCCATTAAAGGTACCTACAAGAGGCAAGCCCAGAAAGTCGCGCAGATAGGGGGGGGGGGGGGGATGTCAGCAGTAGGATTATGAATCTCAACATCAGTAGTAACATTAAGAATCAATGCAACAATGTTACCATGATTAACAATCTCTATTGGAGAAGCCGTTCATCATCATTACTACTGTTAACATTTTTTGTTTGAAAGAAAGAATCAATAGTGTATGACTTTGACTTTCTTATCTACAAAAAGAAGCAAATTGAAGTTAGCGTCACTATCGAATTAGTTGAATGTAGAATAAATTGCATAATTTGACTACTAATCATTTAATATTACTATTCATAATAATTTATTTGATTTGGTAAGATTAGTCAACAACGAATTACTAATTTTGCATGAAAAATATTTAACTCTTACTATATAGATATATTACTAATGTAATTATTAATTGTATGATATAATAGTCATGTATGAGTTAATATTCTATAAGAATTTAACCTAAAAATGGAAGAACTATCCTTGATCAATTATTATTTTTCGTAATCTCGAGATTTGGAAATTTAAAATTTCAAAGAATGAAGATGGAGTAAAAGAATGAGAAAGAAGATGACTATGACGGTCGATGGCATAAAGACTAAAAAACACAACAAAATAAAATCCTAATTAATTAATGTTACCACATAATGGCATTTTTGTTAATATATTAAATATGAATATCTATTATTTAGAAAACTAAACAAAAAGACCCCCCCCCCCCCCCCACACACACACACACACACATGAGTGTTGTGCCCCTGTACCCTACAGCACTGTAACCATCTTCTTCATCTGCTATATGACTCGTCTATTTGCTGCACTAATTTATCGTCGCCTGACGCCAATCCACCTTTGGTGCCACCCACTAGGGCTCTTCTTCTTAGTGTCGCTATACAGTTTCTTTCAAGATTTTCTGGGGAATTGGAATAAGATTGCATCTTGCATATAGTCAAAACGTATAAGCCCTTCCAAGCGCAAGATCCGTTGTGATACAATCACTCATCTATTTTGATCAAACATGTACTCGGTAGCGTAGGAGTCAAAATTTTAGCGCATCTTATAAGGTATTACAAGCGAGCAAATTAAAGAAGAGTGAAAAGTCTCAAACAATGGAAGGTGTTGTTCATTCTTCTCTTCCGATTAATGTTTGGGCAGGTCAAGTTGTCATACATATATTCGAATAGCTAGTACAAGGATTTTAGCATCCCATGCACCAAATATTTTATTTTGGTAGTTGATCATCTATCTGTATAATATATAATAAGCGAAGCGAGAGTTTCTTTGTGCAATACATCATCACAGAGATATGGCTTCTTTACTTGACACGTCATCACATTATGTTTTCAATGTGAAATAGAATTATAATTATTATAAGTGTCCTTAAAGGTTTGAAGTATTATCTTGGATGGGGTTCTTATTTCTTGATAAGTTAATTTCCATATTACTAAGTCTTATATAATTGAAAAATTAATTCTAAACTTTCTAAAACTCTAACTGATTCATCAACTAACTTATTAGAACTTAATTTTGACTATTATATACTTAAAATCACTCTCTAATATCAATATAAAAATTTATATATTTTAAAAATAAAAATAACATACTAGACTTAGAAGAGAAAAAAATAATGCTACAATTGAGAATATTATCTTGGATGATGTTCTTATTTCCTAATAAATTAATTTTCATATTACTAAGCCTAATATAATTGAAAAACAAATTCTAAAAGTTTTAAAACTCTAATTATTTGATGAACTAAATTATTAGGACTTAAATTGACTATTACATTCTTAAAATCACTCTTCAATATGAATATAAAAATTTATATATCAATAAAATGAAAATAACATACTAGATTTAGAAGAAAAAAATGATGCTACAATTGAGAATATTATCTTGAATTGGGTTCTTATTTCCTGATAAGTTAATTTTCAAACTACTTAGTATTATATAATTGAAAAATAAATTCTATACGTTCTAAAACTCTAACGAATTAGTGAACCAACTTATTCAGACTTAATTTTGATTATTCCTTAAAACCTCTCTCTAATATGAATATAAAATTTATATATCTTAAAAATAAAAATAACTAACTAAATTTAGAAGAGAAAAAAAATGATGCTACGATTGAGAATATTATCTAGAATGGAATTCTTATTTTTTGATAAGTTAATTTTAATATTATTAAGCCTTATATAATTAAAAAAGCTGACTCTAAACGTTTAAAAACTTTAACTAATACATGAGCTAACATATTAGGACTTAATTTTGACGATTGTATCCTTAAAACCAGTCTCTAATATGAATATAAAATTCATATATCTTAAAAATAAAATAACTAACTAATTTTAAAAGAGAAAAAAAATAATGCTACGATTGAGAATATTATCTTGGATGTGATTCTTATTTCTTGATAAGTTAATTTTCATATTACTAAGTCTTATATAATTGAAAAATTAATTTTAGACGTTTTAAAACTCTAACTGATTCATGAACTAACTTATTAAGACTTAATTTTGACTATTGTATCCTTAAAACCACTCTAGAATATGAATATAAAAATTTATATATCTTAAAAAAGAAAAAAATATACATTTGAGAATGATGCTATATTTGTGAATATTATCTTGTATGGAATTTTAATTTCTTGATAACTTAATTTCCATTTTACTAAGCGTTATATAATTAAAAAAAAAAAACTAACTCCAAACGTTCTAAAACTCTAACTGGTTCATGAACAAACATATTAGGAGTTAATTTTAAGTATTGTATCTTTAAAATCACTCTCTAATATGAATATAAAAATTCAGATATCTTAAAAATAAAAATAACACGCTAGATTTAGAAGAGAGAAAAAATAATGTTACAATTGAGAATATTATCTTAAATGGGTTCTTATCTCTTGATAAGTTAATTTTCATATTACTAAGCCTTATAAATTGTAAACTAACTCTAAATGTTTTAAAATTTTAACTGATTCATGAAATAATTTATTAAGACTTACTCTCTAATCTGAATATAAAATTTTTTATATTAAAAACAAAAATAATATACTAGATTTAAAAGAGGAAAACAAAATGATGTTATAATTGAGAATATTATCTTGCATATGATTCTTATTTCTTAATAAGTTAATTTTCATATTACAAAACCTTATATAATTGAAAAACAAATTCTAAAAGTTATAAAATTCAAACTGATTGATGAACTAACTTACTTATATCCTTAAAATCACTTTCTAACATGAATATAAAAATTCTTATATATTAAAAACAAAAATAACATACTAGATTTAAAAAAAAAATAATGTTACAATTGAGAATATTATCTTGGATGGGGTTCTTATTTCTTTATAAATTAATTTCCATATTAATAGGCCTTATACAATTGAAAAATAAATTCTAGATATTTTAAAATTCTAAGTGACTGATGAATTAACTTACTAATACTTAATTTAGACTATTGCATCATTATAAACCTCTCTAATATGAATATAAAAATTCATAAATTTTAAAAACGAAAATAACATACTAGATTAGAAGAGAAAAAAAAAGATGTCACAATTGAGAATATTATTTTGGATAGAGTTCTTATGTCTTGATAAGTTAGTTTTTATATTACTAAGTCTTATACAATTGAAAAATTGATTCGAAATATTCTAAAATGCTAATTGATCGATGAACTAACTTATTAGGACTTAGTTTTGACTATTACATCGTTAAAAACACTCTCTAATATGAATAACAAAATTCATATATTTTAAAAACAAAAATAACATATTAAATTTAGAAGAGAGAAAAAAGATAATGCTAAAATTGAGATTGAAACAATAAAAATAGTGTAATAATTGTTTATTTTTTTAAAAAAATATAAAAATAATGTAATGATTTGTTAATATAGTATAGTATAGGCTTTTAGAATCCTTTTGATTAAAATAAAAAATTGAAACACAAACAACAAATGACTGTGCATGTATTAGAAAAAAGTATAATTAAATAAAAAATTCTTAATTATTATATTTAAGAACATTTAAAATCTTTAAAATGTAAAAATATATCTTCGTAATTCTACAAAAGAAACAATTAACCAATTCGTGTTTATATAGGGCCTTATGATCAATGAAAAGACTTTCTTACTTATACTCAATTAATGAAAAAAACAAAAAACTACAAGTGCATTTAGTAGATATAAAAATTATAACTTGGTGAAAAGTCGTTGAAGATGTAGAAAATAATTTCAACACTTTAAATAAGGACACGTCATCTTTATCAATTTAATTTTATCATTACTAGCATCTTATAAGAACACACACACATTATGAAAATATTATATATTATTTGGTCATTATGTCAAATTTATTTTTAATATATTTGAGTAGTGAATTTGTTTTAAGTAATTTTACATAACTTATTGTAATTGAATATACACTGACAGTTTTTTTCTAATAGGACTCAATATGAAATATATTATTTTTATAGTTCATTAAATTTAAATGAATAGCAAGATGAATTAGTGAATATTAGACTAATTATAAGATTTGAAACTTAATTTTGATTATAATAGAGTCGATTATAACTAGGAGTAATAATTGATATGAGCATTAAATAACAATTATATGAACTATTTAATCTCCACTCTGTAACTGTTAATTTAACATAAAGATATTTATTTTACAAGCTTAATATAGGTAACAAGAATAACCCGATAAAAGTTGGTACACAAAAGGTACATTATATTCTGATTAAATAAGTATTTATAGAAAAATACTATAGAAGGCATTTATTAGATATAAGAATTATAATTTTATGACAAATTGTAGACCTATAATATGTGGAAAGCAAAATCAACTTCATCAATGTACTTACCGATCAGGTATTATTTTGGACTATTAATACCTCAAAAGCACTAAAAAATAAAAAAGGGCATATTTTTGCCAGTTGAATGTCCTTATACATGAGTTTCACAAAAAATTAATAAAGATATATATAAAAAATTATTCGAAAAACATGTAACACCTAAATATTTTTTGAAATTAAAGAATTATACTCATATGCAATATCTATAATTTACAAGGGGTATGTCATAACCTCAAAATTTTTTAATTTCAACTACAATCATGTTCGTTATTTAGTTCTATATAGCACTAACATGACAATTTTATTACTCTAAGTGCTAAGTCAATATTCATTTAAAATAAGAGATCAAATTATGTGCCAAATCAACTGCAACTTTCATCCCGAGATACCTCCGGTTTGTTTGAACTCCTCTTTTAACAACTAAGAGATCAAATTATGTGTAACTTTAATTTAATGTCCTAATCAATGACAGAAACCTCATAAACAATCTTTATCAACTACAAAATCATGGCCAATCCTCTCTTTCTCATGCTTTCTCTCCATGATTACAGATCATGCCTAGCTACGTGCTAAAATAAAAGCACACCAAGCACCATGCACAAAACGCAAAAAAATCGGTAAGACCTTAAGCCTTCACTACACTATCTAGCACAGTGCAACAGCTTCTTCCTCAAGTGCTCACCAAGCGCCATGCACAGACCGCAAAATATCGGATGAACTGACCTTTTGTTGACCAATCGGCCGGTTCGTTGACCTTTTTTTCAAGTCTGGATTTTCATCAAATAACTATTCTATGACCAAACACAGACTGAGATAATCATCTTTATCATTTTTGGTTCCCAGACTTCTGTAAAATAGGATCTTTGGGCTATATTTTTCAAGAGAAGCTTTTCTCTCCTGAGTTATTATTCAATTTCTCTCTTAAAAGTGGTAGATCATCTCTAAGAAATTTTTTTAGCATTTCATATTCATCTATAGATAGTCTTGAGTCCCTTGCATCGTGAACCCGTCATAAAGAATTCCTAAGTCTTTTGGGACAAGGCATTCTCGAGGTATATTTACTGCTTTGTAGACTAGTTTAAATTATAATAGTTTAGAGTATTTCCCCTCCTTGCGTTCATATTTTCATTATACCAACCACCAAAAGAGTCTTTTTTTTTTCAATTTCTTACTTCGAGTCTAAGACCGAAGTGTAGGTTGCCTCCCGTAGTCTCAGAGTTAAACTGCGGTAATTTTAATTCTGATTTGTCCGGTCGAATATGTAGGCCATTCAACCCCGATCTTGTGTTCAAACTAATGACATAGAAATAAACTTAGGTATATATTTTATACATGTTTATGTGTTAAACGGTCAAAAATCAATAGAATGAAAATAGAGACCGAAAGGGTATAACGGGTGTCTAATACCTACCCATCGTATAATTTAGTTTCCGACCCCATTTCTTTATTTTCAATAGATTAGTAATCTTTTAGATATTTTTCAGAGTCATTTTCTTATTTTTCTGTGTTTAATTACATAAGATGAAGACTCTTAAAATCTTTAGATCCCATTTTTCGGGATACACTGCAAATTTTTCCTTAGCGGTCACATTTGCCATAGCTTATACGTGGCCTCGCCACTGCTATAACTATTTTGTCAACATTTTTGTTGAGTACTTAGACATTATCAAACTTTTGTTTGCGCATAAATCAAATTTTATGCTCGATTATGGCAAAGAATGTTTGATGATTAAGGATGTTTTAAAAAAATCTCCGGAAGCTACGGATAAAGAGAGAAAGGTACTAGCCAAAAGAAAAGAGGATACCAAGAAAACTACCGTTAGTGTTAGCGGGTAGACAACCTGAACCAAACATAGTCTCACCCGTATATTGTGGAGCAAAATTAAGTGAGGGTTAGATCTAGCGGGCACAATAAGATATATGTCATGTCATAGCGGTGGACGGCACAGATAGATTTTGGGCTAGTTTTATCGGGTCTAACAGAAATGAAATAACTAAAAAGCTTCGGAAACGTGTGTTTGCTATGTCAAAGGATATATCCGCGTTCTTTGCACCTTTGCAGCAAAAAAATAAAATAAAATTTAGGAGCGGAAACGTTACTAAAAAGGTCCATAAATATGTTTAGCTAATGGTAGAATTGTCGCTATAAATTCTGACAATACCGATAACTTTTAGCCACAATCTTATGCTGATAGACTGTTACAACATCTTCGATTTACATGGCCGTCGCCATCCGACACTTGCAGCCGGCTTCTCTTCATGTCTTCTCTGTTAACCACACAAATATGAAGCAAACCCACCAAAAGAACCAGTTCCCTACTATCCTCCTCTCGATCATGAAACTGCCCATATATATAGGCCTGTTTCTCTACATACGCAGCGAAGCAAACAGAAGAAAGAGAGAAAAATAATACCCACATGGCCATTGCTTCTTATTCTCCATATTCACTTCGTCCCATTGACCACACTTCATTCCCTAAATGCCCCCCTCTTCGTCGTAATTCCCAGTTTCGTCCCTCCGGAATTCGGGCAACGGTCGCTCTAGAGCCGGTATTTCTACTCTCTCTTCACTCCACGCACGCACGCACGCACACACGCACAGATAGAGATAGTGCAATTTCATTTTCTGGTTTTATCAGTAATTAAGTAAGCTGTTTACTGGAACTTATTGTTCAATTATGCTCCCCCATTTCATAGTTTTTGTTGCCAGTTCGGAATAGAATTGAACATGTAGAGGTTGATTTGCTCATGGTTTTTAACTTAGTTTGAATTTGTCAAAAGATACTTATTTGATTCTTCATCGTAATTTGAGTTCATTTCAAAGTTTAGATGCTCGAATCCTGTCTTAGAGATTTGCAAGAAGTTGAAAGGGACCAAAATTATGACTTAGGGAGGACTTCTTTCTGATTGTTTTATTGTTAGATTTTGTTATTTGTTGTGGTTTGGTTACTGTAGGTTAATTACAATTACTTATGTTTAAACTAGTTGTACTGGCAAACACGGAGACAGAGAGACAGATGAACTTACCTAATTAACTGCATTGGTATTTACTAAACGTTGCTTCTTAGGGAGCCAAGTGTCGTTCATGTTCCCCCAAAAATTGGCATACCAAGCAATTTTAAGGTTGTTGGCATTATGTAGTAGAATATAAATACATGTTTAAAGGAGTGCAAAGTGAATGTATCACTCTGTCTGCTTTTGTTGGAGTTCTTGTAATGTAGATATCACCATGAAACTAAAATGAGCTGTAAGTTGATGTGATTGAAAAAATATTGTTTGGTAAGATGACATAGACGGTAAGAATTTGTGATTTTTGAATATCTCGAAGATATTTTAGGGCACAACATATGCAATAAGCTCGATGAGATTTGATACGTTGTGGGCCTCAAGGTTTCTCTCGTGTCATCTGACAAGAAATTGGTGATTGAGAAACTTCAGTAAAGGATTGATCCTTCTATTTGTTGATTTCGTCAAGCTGTAGCTGCTTCAATAGCATGGGATGGCTGAAGGAATTCAGTTTGAAGGCACAAGGGAGGACGTGTTCAGGATTTCAAAAGTTTGAAAAGTCCTATAGACTTCCCCCCGAAGTGTTGGTTCTGGAAAAAATTGTAAAACTTCCAAATTGGTTTTAAAGCCCAAATGGTTAGAGAATGAGCTTGTAATTTCTTTCATGCTGGAACACTTCTCCTCACTAGCAAATCCCATTAGTACCCACTTGCACGTGGAAAGACAAACTACTGATGGATTGTGGGAATAGATGCGTACCAATTGCTGTAACCTAATGATGGATTTGAATGCAAGCAGGGATACTTTGACCCAAGGCCTCCCTTAACCAAAGCTCTTGTTAGCTCTGAATCCCTCGTTACAGTAATCATTCTTGTTTTTAGTTTCTGTTTATTACATTTTTTTTCCTTTTTGTTATCGTTATTATTCTTGTTTATTTATCAGCTTCACTTGTTTGCATTTTTGTCCAAGGCAAGTCCTTCGGAAAACGGCCATTGGCTTTGGTCAAATTAGTTTTTCTGAACCTTATATCCCGAAACAATGAACATAAATGGTTTTTTTGCTAAAAGTTTGAATCGGTAATGAGTCGGACCTTAGTCACTAATTTGTTCCATAAGGGTGGGATGCTCGTCCTTTGGGCCTACATTTTAATTTTAACGACTTCATTAGGAATGAGTATTTAATGGACCTTCCGCTGGAAGGTGGAGTTCTTACATGGTAGAGAAATTCGGAACGTGTTTCTTGCCCAAGGTTAGTAGAATCCTCTCTCTCCTGATTGGGAGAAAAAGTTCGAAAGGTCTATGAAGTCTTGTCTTCCTCGTGTTACTTCTGACCCTGTGCCTTTTTTATTGGATAGCGGGAGCCTAAGAGTGTGTTTGGAACCAGAGAATTAGCGGAAAATACCTAAATTTGTTGTTTGGAATGTTAAAAAGCCAAATTGGAGTTAGCTTTTATGGGATTTGGCTGGATCTATTTACATGGTGTGTAATCTGATGAAAAATGGTCAGATTTCATGGGATTAGGATTTGTTAGAACTTAAACAAAAGACTATTTATCCTTGTTTACCTTCCCTTAATCTCTATAACCCATGAACCCACTAGTCGCACCACCGCCTCCATATCCCCCACCACCACTTTCATCGTCATTGACGTCCCTACACCACCTTCGCTGCTACCACCACCACCACAACCACGACAGTTATCATCGCTACCACCAATACTCGACCACTACACCTACCACCACAGCCAGATTACCGCCATGCCTAAACCATCACGATGTCGCGACCACCACCACCACAGTCACTTCCACTATCAATATTTTGTTACATCACCACTACAACAACCACTACCACCCCTATTATCACCACTGGACCGTTAATGTCGCTATTGCTGCCACCCCATTGTCACCATCACCAACGATGATGCCACCATTTTCATTGTTACTGTCATTACCTCGAGTGCAATGTATCACCAATGTTGCGACCAACTTGATTGTCATCACCACCCCAACACTACCATCGCTACTGTAGCCACCAACACTGCTACCACCGTTATCATCACTGGATGGCCCACCACCACTTTACCATTACTATCACTAGACGACCCCCCCACCACCACCACCACCACCACCACCACCATCACTATTGTCGATGCCACACCGCCGCAACCGCTGTTGCCGCAGTTGTCACTATCACTGGTGTCACCAACACTACCACTAGTGACACTCTAGTACCACCAGCATTAATGTTACCATCAGCAGACCACCCCGCTGTGGATGCCACACCACCACCCTTGTTGCTTCCACCATCAGTGTCGATACACCACTACTTGCCTCGTGGCTATCTTACTTTGAAGTTGAGGATAGAATCGTCTGAAAATTTATTACATTTTATTTTCTTTGTTCTCCAATCACATTGTAAGAATTAGGTGATTTGAATTTTCTTTTGTTCCTAGTAAAGAAAAAATGAATTGAATTTCAAATCCAATTCCCATTTTGAGTTCCAATTCCTATTGGTTCCAAACAGGCTGTAAGGAGGGTAAGTTCCCTTTCCGCTTTTGAAAAATGTGGTTGCTGGTGCCAGGATTTTTGGAGTTGGTTGAGCAGAAATGGAAGAGCTTGGTGGTGGCAGGTATCCCAAGTAATTGTCTTACACAAAAAACTTGTGGAAGAACTACGGTCAAATGGAGCAGAGAGATCTTTGGGAAAGTGGAATTTCTGATAGCTGGTGCTCTTGCGGAGATTCATATGCCAGATGTGTCTGAAAGGTGACAGAGGTTTGGTGCATGCGAGTTTTTTTTTAAAAAGGCCAGAATTCAATATTGAGTTAGGGAGGTTATTTTTGGCCGAGGAAGTTTGCTGGAGGTTATTTTTGGCCGAGGAAGTTTGCTGGAGGCAATTAGGGAGACAAGAATGCACGTTGTTTCCCTAAAATGGCCAATGCTCGTATAAGGAGGATCAGATTGGGAAGCTTAAGATTAGCGGCATGTTCTCTTTAGATGAGGTTGATACTAAGAGGGGCATTGTCGATTTTTATGAACAGCTTTTTAGTTGTGACTGCTCTTTGTGAGACCTCTTTTGATGATTTAGACATTTTAATGATCAGTCTAGAAGCCAGAGAGTGTCTTCAAAGGTCTTTTTCTGAAAGAGAAGTTGTGGGTTCTTTGAAAGGGATGAACAGGGATAAAGCCCCTGGTCCGTATAGGTTCAAGATAGCATTTATCAGCGATGTAGGTCTGTGGTTAAGATAGATATGCTGGATGTTTTCCTAGCTTTTTTCCGATGTTGGTTTGTTTGAGGGAGGGGTAAACGCTATTTTTGCAGATTTGGTTCCAAAGAGAGGGGAGGCAGAAGATATCATAGATTTCGGGCCAATTAGTCTTTCAGCAGTACCTACAAGATTATCTTAAAGGTCCTTGTGATTAGCTTGAAATGTTTTCTTCGTAGCACTATCTATATTTCTCAAAATGCATTTGTGGGACGCCAAATTTTATATGATGTTCTTGTTGCTACCGAACGTGTAGGTTCCAGATTAAAGAGTGGCTCCCCTGGATTGTTGTGTAAATCAAATATTGAGAAGGCTTACGATCACGTTGACTGGTACTTATGCTTTATTATTGGAGAGTATGGGTTTCTTTTCCTAGTCAAAGGGCTTGAGGCAAGGGGATTTGCGCTCTCTCTTCCTTTTCTTGTGGAGGCCTTTAGTCGGATAATGGAACAGGCTGTGTTTGGAGGGTGTTTTAGAGGCTTTGAAGTGGGGACTCGAGGGTGGGTGGGACTGTGGTCATGTTGATATTTTGTGACACAGAGGAGAACCAACTCATGTTTTTGAGGATGCTACTGCTATTTTATCAGGCTTGTTTAGGGTTTAGCGTCAGTGTTGCCAATAATCTGAATTGATCCCAGTGGGGTAAGTGCCAGATGTGAATCTTTTGGCATAGGCCTTCGGTTCTGGGGTTGCTGGTCTTCCTTAAGCTTATCTGGGTCTTCCTCTGGATGCTTCTTATAAAAGTACAACCTGTTTGGATCCTGTTATCGCACGATTTGAGTGAAGTTTGGCAGGTGGAAAATACAGTACTTCTCTAAATGTGGTAGGCTTACCTTGATAAAAAGCAACCTCTCTTACCTACCAACTTCTTTTATGTCTCTGTTTACTTTTCCTGTTTCTGTTGTCAAGAAGGTGGAATGATTAGAGGAGAAGGTGAAGAGAAGAAGTATCATTTGGTGGAGTGGGCTCACAAATGCAACTTGTTTCATCGGGGACAAAAAAGTTGAGACTCTTTAACGCGCTGTTACTTGGTATTTATCGTGGTGGAGGTTTTTTTTCGTAGAATGGTGCCTTATGGAAAATGGTTGTGGTGAGCCAGTATGGGGTTGGGAGTTCGGAAGGTGGCTGGAAAAGAAAGGGTGCCCTTATGGTGTGAGTTTATAAGTGGGTATTAGCCATGGCTTGCCTTCTTTCCGGAAATTTATCCCTTTTTGTGTAGGGTCCGTTTCGTGAGTTCAGTTTGGGCATGATCTTTGGTACGGGGAGGAGGAACTCAGCATATCGTTTCCATCGCTTTTCAGGTTGGCTGTTGACAAACAGTCTGCTGTGGCCGATATCTCACTTATAATGGTGAGGTGGCTTTAACTGGGAAATAAAAATGGTGGCTGATTTCTTCAGCCGTTATTCTATTAAGTGGATCCAAGGTTAGGGTACACGGTGGTTTGGACTTGTCATTCTTCGGGTAGATTCAGAATGAAACCTTTTTTTGGATTTTTTGCAACGAGTGAAGAAACCTTTTTATGGATTTTTTTGCGACGAGTGAAGGTACCCCCTTGCCCAAGAGGGCTATTTGGTGCACCACGGCCCCTCTTAAGGTGAGTTTATTCACTTCGGAACTCACTGACGACAACCTGCAGAAGAGGTAAAGGATTTATGTTAATCGGTGCTATATGTGCAAATCAGCGGGGAGAGCAAAGATCATCTTTTGTTGCATTGCAAGGTGGCAAAGCTGCTTTGGGACTTGGTCGTTTCTCTTTTTGGCGTGTCTTGCGTCATGCCCAAGTTGGTTGTGGCTTTGTTATGGAGCTGGTCCCTTCACAATAGGAAGATAAGGAAGACTGTAATTTGGGATGTTACTCCCTTGTGCATTTTCTGGTGTGCAGAGTGCGAAAGAAATAGCAGGGCTTTTAAAGAACACGATCTCCAGTGCTGGATGTTAAAGCTTCTGCCTAAACACATTAATTTTGAGGTCTGACTATAAATGTATATGTTCGACTGATATACCTTTTGAAGTCGTATAGCTGTTGAGGTTGATGTCAATTTCCTCTTGTATTTTAGTTTTGGACCCTTGGCAGCCTTGAATATGTTATTACTTATCAAAACAGAAAAGAGAAAAAAAACAGACCATCAATGTCTTTTATGCTTTCAGGGTTCCAGGTCAATATTGAGTTAAGGGACAATAGCACTCTGTGTTTAAACATGTGTTCATTACCAATGTCTGTGCTTTTGTCATCATATTCAGGTTGTGTTTAACGGCCTATATCCTTGTTTTTTGATCTTTGATGTTTCACATGTTTTCTACCTTTTTGAATATATTCTGGCGGGTTATCAGCCTAATTTTTCTACTTTTTCTTTTGGGTGTCATCATCCTTTACATATCTGCTACTAAGAAATCTCATTCTCAGGATTCAAGCACTCAATCCCAAAATACATCAGAAGTGGACTTCTTTGCATGCGCAGTATGTTATGAACCATTAATAAGAAAAGGCCCTTTGGGTTTTAACTTGTAAGTTCAAGAAGTAGAATTTGCTATATCCTTGCAGCTAGTTCTGGTTAGTCTTTGACATCAACTCTGCAATATTGCAGACCAGCAATTTACAGGTCTGGTTTCAAATGTACAAAGTGTAACAAGTCATATTCAAGCAAAAACGTTTACTTGGATCTCACTGTTACTGCTGGAGCGAAGGAGTACGATGAATTCAAGCCTGCTAGGACCGAGCTTTTTCGGTATTATAGATTTATATTCCTTCACGCCATGTGATGTCATGCATTATTTTTAAGGAAGTATTGCTTCATGATGTTCATATTCGTCGTTACTTGTCTGGTAGATGACATTGAACTAACACTCTCGATTTAATAAGAAGTTGAGGAGGTTGTCAGTACAATGACTTTGTAAACTCCCCCCTTCCCTTTCTTCTTTCCTATATTGCTCGTTGGTCGCTTACGTTATTATCTTTCGTACTTTGTTAAATATCAGGTTGGCTCTTTGGGCAATATGTTCATCAGTTTGTTTTTTGCGTCTGAGATGTATTTGTACCTCCATCTGCTTCCTCCGCTTTGGTCTACTGGCACATAAGATATGTATATCTTTTAAAGACAGAAGAAAAATGGACAATTTGAACAAGAAATAAAAATAAAAAGCGAAGGGATGCGTAGGCTAAATGATCTTTGTTTCTGTTTTTCATGTATTTAGCTAGATATTAGGACATGTTAACTAAGTGAGTTCCCTTAAATTGGTTGTTGAGGGTTAATGCTTGCTAGCATTATTGTAAGCTGACCTTTCTTTTTCCCTTGTTGTTTGTTTTCCTTTTCTATCGTGGAAATGTTGGGTCCTGTAATGAGCCTGGATCTTCCAAACTACTATAGAACTGGGCCACAGGACGGGGCATGATCTTTTCATTGATGTCGTAGGCAGACTTGGAGGCAAAGTGACCACTAGCAGAGTGGTCCCCTGTACTAGGTGTAAGATTTCAAAATAATCAAGATTAAGGTCTTTTGTATTATATCTTCATTTAGTGTAAGCCCCCATCCCTCTAGATTCCAATCGCGTCTCTTCCCACAACTATAGCGAAATAAAAAGGAGGAGGGATTGGGTTACTGTTGATTGAAACGATAAGGGAGTGGAATTAACATGGTTGGTGCTGTTAATGAGGAATTCAAAGTCCCTCTCTGCAACGTCTGGAATGTAGTAGCAGGAAACTCCTTATATGGTGACGCTTCTCTATCAAAAACTCGGTTTTGCGATCCTAAGTTAGGAGCTCCATGGGATCGCGTCCCAAGCTAACATGGGAACTCTCTCTCTTCATCTGGACAGAGATGCCTGGAATAAGTGAGAGAGTACGTGGAAATAACTCTTTCTTGACTCAATTCGTTGTTTTCCTCTTCCTTCAGTCCTTAAAACCTGCTCGTCCATTGCTGACAACACTCCTCGAGACAAAAGAGCTTGCCAATCAGTGCTCTCTCTCTCTCTCCCCCCCCCCCCAAATCATTTTTGGCCCCATGTCTGACCCTATTATATGGGAGATGTGCGCCTAGAGATGTCTTGAGAAGTGAACTGCAGTAGCTAGTAGCCACTTGATGTGATGAGTACAAAGTAAATATTCCTTGTCGCTTATGGTATTTTCAAGGAAAAAAGTGTACGCCTTAATTAAGTGTAAGATATATTAAAAAAATGGTAATACTATATACTTGTATATATATATTCAAGCCACTCCCAACCTTGGATTCTTTGAGCTTACGCTTCCTGCTTCTGTTCCACTCCCGGCCCTGCCCCCGCCCCCCATTTGTGCATCTAAGATCTGGAACCCCAGTCTAGCTGGTAAAATGAGGCATAATCTCCAATTTCAACTTCTTGCTTACCTTGAACAGCACTCTATGCGTTGTTTTCCGCCAAAAGTTCCCATCCTGCCCGATCAACTAAATTGGTTCTAAGATCGTGTTCTTGAGATGGTAAAAATAAGTATCTTTTAAAATTCTTATTTATTCTAAGATACTAGAATATTAGTATCCTAATTAATAGAATTTTCATTTTCTTGTCAATTTGAAAAAGGCAGAGGTGACGAGTTCAGGTCTGTATTAAGGTTGCTCTTTAAAGGTAGTGTTGTATATCCTAGGCATGGTTCCTAGCAAGATATTCGCTCGTGCCTTCTTCTTTCCATTTTGTTGGTTCTGATTTAAAGGATCTTCTTCTACTTACTGCTGCTGATAAAAAGTCTAAGTCAATGGGTCTACCCAGGAGGTAATGCAATTCAGAGGGCGTTGCATGGATGAGCTGCGAGCCAAATTCAATGTGTAATAGAAGTGATCAAAATCTGTCTAAGTTGATGAAGGCCTGGGGAGAGGATTTCGTCCATTAATTGGTGCCTACTTCATAGCCCTTGGTAGCTTTCAGGCTTGGTTACACAAGCTTTTTAACACCCTAGTACGAGCTATTCATGAATTTTGTTATGATTGAGTTTCTAATAGAGCGAATTATTTAGAAATGGAAACCGTTGTGTTATATTTAAAGGCGTTTTTTAAGTGAATGAAGTGGGAGTTATAATTGTGCTTCTTTGTGATGTTTTTATGTTAGTCTATGACCTGCTCCTATATGTTCTGCATTTTGTACCTAGGGTGATGAAGTTTGTGGCCAGTAGTTTTTATTTACTTAGTTTTTGTTTATTCGCGTTTCTTTTTAAACTGACCCTCACTGGGTTAGGAGTGTGGTCCTGGGTTTTCTTTTAAGAGTCCTTTAATAGGGCTATGACTATTTGAGCCACTTTGTAATTATCTGGTTGATACTAGTAGTTCTCAATGACTTTCTTCTCAGTTGTTGATCGCTATTCCTTTAGTTGATTGATGGAGCCCACTTGTTTCATAAGCATAGGTTCATGGATACAGAGTTTGTATGATTTTGGGGAATCCTCATCTTTAATATTTCTATTATACTCTTTCCTAGGAGTCCTCTTGTTTCATTCTTGTATGAAAGAGGCTGGCGTCAGAATTTTAATCGTAGAGGTTTCCCTGGTCCAGATGAAGAGGTAACAATTTACTTGGTTCCAGTTCTCAAATGCATCCATGTTGTGAATTAAACTATGGGGTTAATTCCCCAAAGATGTATCTAAAGTGAAAGCGAGATTATCATGCACAAACTTGGTCTCCCCAATTTTCTATATAGGAAAAAAACTTAATATTTTTTCTGGCAATGAGATGACTGCCTGATCACACTGCTGGAGACAGAGCCAGTGTTTGTAAAGTGAAGATACTTCTTTTATGTTGCACTATACAGTCTACTTCTCCAAGTATTTGCTCGCTGATACCTTGCCTTTCATCACTCTGCTCACCTATGTTGCTAGTCAATTTTGCAAACATCTCTTCTGCTGCATCTCCTTGGATAGCCTTTTTTCTTAATTCATGTACATACCTCTATACCACCATCACTCCTTTTACATTTCTTCGGCCACTATTCACCCCCTCGACCACAGGCTCCTCTCTGTCTCTCTCTCCACTTCTCATATTCACATATCCACAAATTAATTCTGATTCCTGCAGGGTTTATTTACTTGGAATCTTCATTCCTGCAGTTCAAGATGGCTCAAGAATATTTTAAACCAGCAGAAGGCGGTCTTCTAGTAGATGTTAGCTGCGGGAGTGGTTTATTTTCCCGGAAATTTGCGACATCTGGAACGTATTCAAGAGTTGTTGCATTAGATTTTTCTGAAAATATGCTTCGCCAGTGTTATGATTTTATAAAACAAGATGATGCAATTTTAACCTCGTAAGTTTCTTTAGAAACGACAGTTTAACTCGTTTTCTTGACTATCTTTAAACAAAAAGCTATTTCCTTTCTGAATTTTGTTGGTTTTAAATATGCGCAGCAACCTTGCTCTTGTGAGGGCCGATGTTTCCAGGCTTCCCTTCTCATCTGGTTCAGTTGATGCTGTCCATGCTGGTGCGGCCTTACATTGCTGGCCATCCCCTTCGAATGCAGTAACTTCTCTATTTTGCAAGCTCCATTTAGCTTTTTATATTGTGGGAAACTTATATTAAGTTAATATTCTGTATGGATCCTTCCTATTTTTTATTTTACCCGGCAGCGCAGCTTGATTTTATGATAATTTTGAGTTCCCGCCTTACTTTGTGATGAATGTATCATTTGAACGGTGGGACCCAACTAAATTTTGTCAAGGCTTTGTTGAGCTGAGCATTGTGTACTTTGTGGCCTGCTCCCAATTCCATGACGTAGTTGGACCATAACCCGTAGATAACAAAATTAGTTCTCTCTCCTTTCTTTATATGCTCAGAGGGAGAGGGAGGGATGGAGGGGGGAATATGTTTTATAAGCCTTTGATAATGAGTACAGAGTCCACTCCAAAAGAAAGAAAAAGACAAATAACTAGTACAGAGAGCCCTTAGGCTTGATTTGAATTCTGCCTTGTTAAAGGGGCTTCTATTTTTCTTGTCATCCCTCCAGTCCGCTCCTAAATAAAAATCTTCGTCCCATATAATGGATACCACAGTGGCCCTGTTGTTGTGGTGACTACTGAATAAGAGGATCAGAACCATCTTTTCATGTTCCTAGTTCCTTCCACATGGTCACCTACTTGTATGTTCTAGAACTCAGCAATGTACCACATGGGATAAAGCAATCTATGGAGCTTACATATTATAACATGATCTGACTTAGTTCCACGAAGCTGGGGTTCAATGGGCGAGAGTGGGTGCGTTAGCCGGAAGTGTGAATTTAGAGGGTCTAGGTTAGGAGTGGCTTTGACAATTTTAGATGTTGGGAAACTACATAATCTTTTTTTTATATGCCTTTCTCTACTTTCTAGCAATGAAGCTAAACTCTTCTCATTCTTTATTATGAAAAAAGTGGGGTATGAACATTAACGCCATGGTTTTGAGTAAATTTGGCGTTCTATATGAGTAGTTGGGTTAGTGAAAACCCAGGATTATGTCTACTTCTATGGTTTGAGACGAGCTCCCATCATAGCTTGAGCGAGCTCCCATAGAGCTCCTGAGTGAGTAGCATAGATGTCAAACATCTCACAAGAAAATTCATGGCTTTGGGGAAAAAGTAATGCCACTTTAATCTGGGATTGTGTTGCTGCTTTGGTGCGTTGACTGTATAACTGGCAGATTTTGATTCCTGCCTGCAAAATCTAGAATGATAACGCTACTTGAATGCATCAAAGTATATCTGTAACTGGCAGATTCTGGTTTAGTTCAATTGCTCCCTCCCGCATAGATATACCTCATAATGTTTATGTCGTCGTTCTCCTCGTACCATTTGCATGTTTCTATTCTTATAGTACTCCTCAGGCTGCTCAGTATATGTCCCAAAATAATGAGTAACAATCTTGATCTTGTGTATCAGATTGCTGAAATCAACCGTATATTGCGAAGTGGTGGTGTATTTGTGGGAACTACTTTTCTTCGAGCCAGTTCATCAACTCCCTCAATATTGAGGCCTTTTGGACAGGTGATGCTCATTCTCTAGGCATGCTTTTAGACAGATGATAATCATTCTCTATCTGCGCTTTGTGATATTTAATGTGAAATTTGGTCATAGAACGAGAAAGCCATAAAGGCGATTACTTAGTGCTTGTCCTCGGTAGTCAATGGTGCTTAGATGCGAGGATGATTTATAATGGGCCTAACCTTTGCAAGTGATTCTTATGATTGGCAGCCTGAGTTTGCAGGGATAACGATGTGTAAATAAAAAACAATGTGTGTGCTTCTGATTGGGATCAGCTTTTATCATCAGGAGTTAGTGGGACTTAGTACTGTCTTTTTCTTTGGGGTTTGAGTGGACTGAACAGAAGTCGAATACGTAAAATTCACAGAACAAGGGTGAGAGATCAGAAAGCAGACAAATTAACCCCCCCCCCCCTAAAAAAAAAAACACACAACACAAAAAAAAAAAAAGGAAGAAAAAAATGTGTATGCTTCCTTTTTGTTCTCTCTATCGTAGTCACTGCTGACTTAAAATTAGACCTAAAGGCATTTATATAGAATCTCATCTCTTCACCATTTAGCCTTCTTCACCACATGTTTATCTACGAGGTGAATTATATATTCTTGGATGTAAGCCTTCCAATCTCGTCGATGCAAGATATATTCTAGTTGCCAGGGTGATGTTTTAGTCAAAGTGGGCTGTTGGACACAATGCTAATGGGAATATACACCCGGAGAAGAGTCATAATGGATGCATAAAGTTGGCTGTATAGTTGATTTGAAAGAGAAGAAAGTTAAAAGAGATGCAAAGCAGTTAATTCCTCTGATATGACAAGACGAAAATCATGTATGCACTGTCCATTAAGCTATAGAGGTCTCGGTTGTCCCGAAGGAATGAAGTGAGCGATCTGAAAATGAAAATTACTTGCACTTAACTACCGTACTGATTGTGGCAATCTGTGAAGTAATGTTTTTTCCCTTGTGCAATAGCTTCCATCAGTACTGACGTGTAAAGCCTTAAACCCTTTGTTTTCTCACCTAACGCCTGTATTTTTTGTATTCTTATATTTACAAAAACCAAGTGAAATCATTTAAATTTCCTCCCTCAAGTGTTGATTTCTTCCGTAAATAATATCCTAGAAATCCTTATTAAATTTGGAAAAAAAAATGTTGTTTTCCTTCACCAAACTCCATAGTGAAGTAGTTATTATGGTGCCTTACTGAATAAGTTAAAAACTCAAAAGGAGTCTAATTCGTACATGAATTATTCTCTAAAATGCGTGGTTTGTTATCCTCGTGCTCCTGGATAAACGGGGATGGCTTCTATTGGCAGCCTGCTAACTCAAAACTAGCACTTATTTCATACTAATAAGAAGCCTTTGAGTGTGTATTACTGACTGGATTTAGAGGGGGATTTTTTTTTTCTCTCTCTTGATTAGGAAGGATTTTGATCTGATCAGATCTGATTCTAAGCAAACAAGGATGACCTGTTTATTTTATGTGGCCTCGATGAGGATCTAATAATCTGGTGGTTTAAACCCAATTTTGTTGATAGGCCTTCTCTGCTTTGTTAGCGTTTTAAGACTTGTTAAATTCTTACATTCTGATGTCTGATGGCCCCAAAGACGAGGTTGATCTGTGATGAACTATCTTACTTATGGTGAATCGGTGGAGTAGGGAACATAGCATCTGTTCATCAAACACTGTTATTAGACTTCTTTAAGCCATTTGTTTCCTTCCTTCTTTTTCTAGGAGTTATAAATATGTATTGAAAGCCTATCTTGCTATCTTAAGCAAACAGGTTCTTCGCTATGGTTCTCATGATTGCAAAAGTTTGATATGATAGTTTGTTGTTTCTGGGTGACAGAGGGTTCTACAAGACTACGCTTATCTTACCAAAGAGGAGATCGAAGATTTGTGTACATCATGTGGTCTTACCAATTATACAAGCAAAGTTCAGCAATCATTCATTATGTTTTCTGCTCAGAAGCCCTGAAATCTTGTTTGGTCCATCTGAGGTATAAATGTATAATCTCCCAGGGACAAATAACTCTGCCTTAGTTCTGGTCTCCAATATTGATTGCAGTTTTCTTGAAGCAATACATACTAAGAGCACAACTGTTCACTCTTTTCCTCTGCCTGTCTTTTAAAGATAATAAACAGTTGCTTTTTCCCTAGCCTTAGAAATTTAAGTGGAGCAGCTGTTGATAGTTCAGTATTATTCAGTATTGGTTCTTGGATCCTCTTAGCGAGTTTTTGTTACCTATATCATGTGCCATCGTTATTGGTCTAAAAATATATTCTTTTGCGTGCCAGATGATTCTATATTTACAAGACAAATGAAGAGATGGAGGACTTGAGGGATCTCATGGTTTGATCAACTATACAAGCTAAATTGAGCAATCCCATCATTTTTTTTTTGGCAGATTGATACCTTCTACAATCAAGTAAACAAGTCTGGAGAGAGACAATCCTAGCAGGTGTAAATTATTATAGTCCATTAACCTTTGATCTATGCTAAGCTTGTACTTAATAAGATAATACATACATTGAAGATCAATAATTAGTCAGTGATGGCAGGGTAAGGCCCATGCTACTTATAGTAAAATCATTGGAAACTGTGTGATGGTCCTGACTCCCGATTCCCGAAGCACAATATTAAGTTTTGTCCACCATTATGCTTTTCTCCCTGATTCAAAATCTGGTTTATCTTTGTGCTTTGTTGTTTAAACCTCGGTTATTATTATATGTGTTGTTTATATTTGAGTTCGTGATATCTGTCAGTGTCATCTTAGTTAAAGAGCTTAAATTTATGGTGAATACCTGATGATGCTTGTTTCACATTTTTTTAACTATCTGGCCAAGAATTCTCAGGTATTCGTATAGTTTTAAGCACCAAAAGATTCAGTAGCTCCGGACTCTTGCAACCCCCCGGGGGGTGGGGGGGGGGGGGTGGGGGATATAAAACGCAACAGACCCCATCTCCCATCCCCGCTCTGGCCTCCTGTCGCATTCTGTCCCTGCAATCCTGCTGCCTATATTCATAACTAGAGGTGTCAAAAATTGTTGGCAACTACTAGGTAGAGACTTAGAATGAAATCTAGTTGAGGGTTCTTCTCATTTCTTTCTGACAATTTTTTTCCCTTTGTGTAGCTCATATCTGCTGTGATTTCCTTTACGTTCTTCATTGGCTGAAATTGTAGGAAATGAAAGAGTGCATGAAATGGAGTGAATGTAGGTGGGAAGAGACCATGTGGAGGAGGCTTAAATTAAGTAGAACTTTGGGCTATGTGGGAGTTGCCGAGCCAATGCAGTTGGTATTGTTTATGTTTTGAACAGAACAAAGTGGGTCTCATTCTCTGAGAAACTTATCAGAGACAGAGAGATCCCCCCTCGTGCGGCTCACACGCAGATCCATCCTGTTTGTCCCTCCTCTTCTTTTTCTTTCCTCCACCTCCCCACCCTCGTGCACTTCTGCATCTTTGACCTTTGACTATACCCACAAATTTCACTTTTCACACACACACAAATTCCATTTCACACCAAAATCCAAGATCATTGAACCCTTATCAAAAGATATCTGTGGGAACAAAGAATGATCAAGTGGTATAAAGCTTCAGTTTGACGGAGTGGCTACTTCTGGTGTACCCTTGAGAGTAGGCTAGATGTTATCGTAGTGAAAAAGAATGAACCAGTATACTCCTGAAAGATTACATAAAGAAGAAAGGGCAATTGCCCGCATTGAATAAGTCGTTCAACGTTTCTTTCTATTTGCGCATTTTTTTTCTTTCTTTTTAAGTTTCAAATCTATTGAACAAATTATTGCTCAAATTAAATGGCAAAATGTGCCCTTGTTTAGCCACGCAGGTATTGACAGTAACTTACTTTCTATTTTATGCTTCTTGAACTATACACAATTTAGAAAGTAACCCCCTCTATTTTAAAAATTTGTAATACTAGCCCTCACGCTACTATTAGAAAACTGTTCATAAACGTAAATTTCTAGACCTCAAATATGTTGTGTATCGTACCTAAAATAAGAATAATAATGTCATTTCAAGAACATACACTTCAATTTAAATAAAAATTTTCCTCTGTCCAAAAGAGTTTGTCATTTTTAGCAAGAGCAAAGGGTTTGGTCCAATTTTACCCTTGTACATGCAAATACATGTAGAAGCCAAAAAAAAAAAAATACAAGAGCTGAAGAACATAGAAAGAAAGGAATATTTGGTCAGTCCAAGGCACCCTTTTTCTAAAGCTTTGAACAAACTGGATTCATGTGTGTGTGACAGAGTCAGGCCACTGGATCTCTTGCACGTGCGTCTCATTACTTACAATGTCTATATTTGCTTTTCATTGGAGACCCTCTTTATCACGTGGAAGGTGGCCACACCCTTTTTATCAGGTTTTCCTAATGTCTAGAGTTTTGAGTCTGATTCTTACCATGTAAATTGCTATTTGCCTTGTGATATTTTTCTGTCCTATCTAAGGTTCTTCTTTTATGTGATTGATCGATATGTAGGCTAAAAAAATGAAAAAAAGTAGTTTGCAATTTATGCAAAAAGCCTGATCATCTCTCTGGAGCGTGAATCTTTAGCACAACGGTAAAGTTGCTCTACTGTAATTTAGAGGCCATGAGTATAAATCACATGATCATGGTCTCCAAAATAGTGTGTGTTCAACCTTCTCGTACCTTACAATGATAGAAGCCTTGAACAGTAGGGCTGTGCCTTTTTATCTATTGGTTATAAAGCCCTAATTAATATACCGGTCCTTCTCTCCCCGCCTGAAAACGTTATGAGTTCGGGAACTGATCTTCTAGGATATGTGT
Source organism: Escallonia herrerae (assembly GCA_033070095.1). Classification (NCBI taxonomy): domain Eukaryota; kingdom Viridiplantae; phylum Streptophyta; class Magnoliopsida; order Escalloniales; family Escalloniaceae; genus Escallonia; species Escallonia herrerae. The sequence continues at coordinate 153,959 of JAVXUP010000496.1, read as the reverse complement.
TCCGATAGATTCTTTTCTTGTATCTTGGTAATTATATTAAAGCTAAATATACAACACCACGTGAACTTGTAAACTAACTTAGAAAGTGATTTCCTTAAGAAAAGTTTAACCAAGAAGATTGAATTAAGAACATTTATTTGGCAAAAGGGTTCATCTTTCTCGTGATCTTTTATAGGGTTTCAAATTCCAAGATTAGGTCTATTGAAGCTTAGGGGTGCAATTAGCCAAGCAATGCTTCCTCAAAAATGGCAAGAAGAGTTTTTTTTTTAATAGTAGGGCCACTAATTTGCCACACTAGTGCTTTAATGAGTTGTGTTTGTCTGTGAAGTATTTCTAAAAAGACCACATTATTACTCTGGTGAAGCTTTCTTCCAGTGGAGTGGTTGTTGCCGTGTTTGTTTCCCTAGAAACCGGCTTTCCTCGTACATCCATGTCTTCTTTTTTCTTCATCATTTTAGGTGATCTTGTCAAGTAAATCACGGCCCTAGAAGATCAAAAGACATCGTTTTCAACCACATAAAACAAGGGCATTGTAACCTCATTTTTATTTTGAATCTTAAAGAGATATAACGTACTTTCTGAAGCCGCAAAAGAAGTTAAAACGTGCACCAGAGACTAAAAAAGTTGTCAACATAAAAAGACGATGTTTTTACAGCAAGACTACTGAAAAGGAGACACGCCGTACTTTTGAAACGTATTGAGAACATGACATCATGTTTCACGTTTACTAGAAACAAGAAAAATGGAATACATACATCACATAAGAAGTTAACGAGTGCAATAACAACTGAGGCCCGTACTTTTATCATTTTCATTCTTTCTTTTTTGTAATGATAATAAATTTTTTTTGTGTACTTTTATCATTTTTATTTTTGTTTTGAATAAAATTACTTAAATAGTGACAAAAAACTTGAAACACTTTAGAGTTATTTTTACCCAATCTTAACCTAATGTCAAAAAGAGTAACTAATTTTTTTTGGTGAAACGATAAAAGTACAGGAGCGTATTTTTTAATTAAATATAAAAATTATAAAAATAAAAATACAAAATGAAAATGTTAAACATATAATCGTACCGTCAATATGATTGCGTACTTTTTAATTTACATGTCAATTTAAGGTGAAGTGAGAGTAGTTCAACGGCAATGCGTATGATGTTTTTCTCCATATTACAACCAAGTGAATGCATGTATCAACAAGCTTACAAAAGAATAGACTAGGCAATTTTTTGCCCGTACCCGCGGGTCAATCCGTACCCAGTCAAAAATTCCGGATACGGGTACAAATATAGGAGACTCGTTGAAATCAGACATGTACCCGGACCGAACAGTTATTTATGGGTTGGTCCGCCGCGTTACCCGGATTACATGAATATATATGGACTCATTTTTGTGCCCTAAAGACTAAGTCTTCATTTTCTTCTCAGACATTTCTTTTCTCTCGGCCGTCGCCGCCCCATTCTTCTCTGACGCTGCTGCCCCTCAATCGAGATCGACTGCCAACCGTCAGTCTGTCTTTCCCCTCACTCTATCAAGGCCACAAACGACCGTCTGTGCGGCCGCCAAGGCCATCGTCGACCACGACTACTGACCGCGACTCATCAGCCACGCAGATCGCTCACACTTCAAGGCCACCACAGATCTGCCGAATCCACTAATATGCCGATCTACCCCACAGATCTACGGAAATACTCGTCAGATCTGCCGCCGCCACTCTCTCTGTCCCTCATCTTCACTCACTCAATTTTGATCACACAGATTGGCCACCGATGGACGCCAATCTTCCAGTTCACTGCTGACCAAGAACATGTGATGTTGAATCTGACTGACAATTTGATAATTGAATTTGGAATGGTCAGATTTAATTTTGGATTGTTGCTGGGGAATTGGATTGTATTTTAGTTAAAATTTAATTGTTTTATTTTAGATTTTGGGTTGAGAATGGTTTTGGTATATATTATTTAGCATGTTTTTTTATATAGTTTCTAGTTTGTAATTTGTAATTTCTGAGTTTTGTTAAATTGTGAATGATTCTAAGAACTATTAAAAGTGAAGAACATACTGGCTAAAAAAGGCAAAAGAAAAAAAAATAGTATGCCTAAATTTTGTTTATTTAAAAAATAAAAAAAATTATATATCCGCAGGTAATATCCGACCTGCAAGGGTGGGTACGAGCATTGAAAAAGACTATTCGAAAAAATAGATAAATTTTATCCGATCCGTTTTTACCTGAATTCGATCGAATTTTATCCGTACCCGAGCGATTTTACCCGTTTACCACGTCTACAAGCGGACAATTTTGTTTAGCACCATTATCTCCCAATGGTTCAAACGGGTAATAATGCTAGAGCAACTGAACAAAACATCATCATTGCTGGATATGATTTTACTTCTGTACCAATAAGAAGAGCTGTTCTTATTTTCTGATTATCTAGTCAAGAGATTGAAGCAGTCAAACTTCTATGGCAGTAATGATGCAACCACAAGGTCAAATCTCATTACTAAACAACCTGAGTTGTGAATGGAAATGAAAATCTTTTTTAAAGATGATCCATGATATATAACACGCTGGAGATATGTAACTTGCATCAAATGATGCATCAGGATCCATACTTTGAAAGACGATCGAAATATATAACTTGCATCAACCGATGTAACGGGATTAAATTAATCCATATTAACTATCATTATCGTTACGTACGTAACTTTTTTGGTTACTGAGTTTTTCATCTGGAGAGGCAATTAGATTGGAGTCTTAACAAATAGTTGTACTGATTAGCCCTCTACATATAGTCAGCATCTCATCTTATCTTCTTGCCATTTATGTATTGCGTGGACTTGCCACCTCCACCCCCACCCCACCCCACCCCCCGCGAGGACACGCAAAGAAAAGAAAACCACAAATTCAGCTTCACTGGGAACACGAATGCATGGGCAGATTCTATGTATGCACTATAACTTTTAGTTTCGGCCGAAGTCCCCCTACCTAATTGTTGCATGAAAAAGTGCATACGTTCCCGTATATAAACATGCACGCCCCACACAAACAGATTCACCGAAACAACTCGTTTTCTTTCCTTTCTCTTCTAGTCCAAGATGAGCCAATTTAAGCTAGCCCCATCTCGCCAGGAGCTAGGAATCAAGATATGGAAAAACACGAAAACCTTTTTGTGTAAATATTTTCAAAGGCAGCTTCTTCAAGGAGAGATTAGATAGTTTAGGGTTAGAGCTCTTAAGCCAAGGAGATGAGAAAAATAGTTTAAAGGGAAGTAGCCTATGGGAGACACGGGAACAATGACCACGTTCTCCTCATATATATTACTCTCTCTCTCTCTCTCTCTCTCTCTCTCTATATATATATATATATATATATATATATATATCACAAATATCAACTAATATGAAACAAGCCTTCCCGTGGACACGAAATGCTTTATATGTATTCAAGGTATAAACACATAACCTTTCCTCTCTTGTGAGTTGTGACCCACCATAAATACACATCTCAAACCCTTGTCTCTCCTCTCTCTCTTCTGTCACACCACCGTCCCAACATTTGCTCAAAGGCATAGTAACTCTAGTTTTGAAGGAGTTTATATGATCATGGTAGGTCACCTATCTTTCTATAGGAGGTTTCTTCTTTTATTCTGGATTTATTTCTACACAATTGTTGTTTTCATTGCTCCTATTCAGGCCTGATATTGGTGTCCCTTTTGTGTGATCTTATCTATTTGATCATAACTGCAAGACTAGGACTTGATTCATTGAATTCAATTGCTAAAGCAAGTCTTAAGAAGAGTAAAAGCATTTATACTGTTGTTGACTTCACTAAGTAATGCGTGGTGTTCAGGGAGTTCGAAAGCCAGCTTGGTTGGAAGCACTATACACGCAGAAGTTCTTCGCTGCATGCTCAATTCACGAAACTGCAAAGAAGAACGAAATGAATATCTGCTGTTTGGATTGCTGCACTAGTATTTGCCCCCATTGCGTGCAACATCATCGATACCACAGGCTAATCCAAGTTCGTCGCTACGTGTATCATAACGTTGTCCGATTGGAAGACCTAGAGAGACTTATGGATTGCTCCAATGTTCAGGTTGCACATCTAACCATTTTTCATAGTTTAAAGGGTTGAGAGTGTGCTCATCATTTAGCTTTTACTTCTCTCAGGCGTATACCATCAACAGTGCCAAAGTGGTTTTCATTAAGAAGAGGCGTCAAAACAGGCAATTCAAAGGGTGCGGAAGCTACTGCACTTCTTGTGATAGGAGTCTCCAAGAACCTTTTATCCATTGTTCTCTTGGGTGCAAGGTGACTATTCCTTCTGTGAACCACTCAACTTTTTTCCTCGTCAACTGTGTGTACGCAGCATGGGACAGTGTGTGCTTGCGTCCGCTAGCTATGATGGTTCATGGTTGAGTTGCAGACTTGCTCATCCCTGAGAATTATGCATTCTTGCTAGCACCTTAACACTGTACCCAATAAACAAAAAATACATTTCTGATTTCTCAAGAGCAGATGTACACAAAAACATTGAGTAAATAAGCTGAATTTCGACTTTACCTATTGAGTTGCATAACGAGCAACAAAAACATATATTGATTTCACCCTACAGTTAGCAAGATGGCAACAATTTTGTGTGGTACACTTTCAGAACCCTTAAAGTTCCTTTTATTTGGGCACAATTGATGAAAATTTCCTTATTTTTGTCAACTGCTAGGTGGATTTTGTCCTAAAGCACTACAAAGACCTGACCCCTTTTTTAAGGAGATGCAACTCTTTACAGCTTGGTCCTGACTTCTTCATCCCTCAAGACATGGGGGACGATGACACGACAAACGAGACGCCTCGTTCGATGATTGTGGACTGCGACGAGCCAATAAGCTCGGGCTCCTCAGGGTCCGAGAACATGAGCATGATGTCCACCGAGTTCGTTCGCAAGAAGAGAACTGGCTTATACGACGTGTGTGGAAGATCATCTACTAGGGTTTCAGAAGAAGACATGGCCACAAGCATGAGCAGAAGAAAAGGCATTCCTCATAGATCTCCTTTGTGTTAAGCAATAACAGTAACCTTTTCCTTTACATCTTTTGGTTTCTTTCTTTTATTTAATTTTTCTTGACTAATTCGTGCAAGTGTCCTTGTCTCAAACTTTCAGGATTAAGACTTAATTAATTACTTGGTCGGGGGGTTTTGTCTTAATGGCATCACGTGATTCCCAATTCCAAGTTAATGTTTTGTAAATTTTTTCTTGGTATCAGATAATAATTCAAACCATCAATTAGAGGGCCTTCTTGTTCTATTCATCTAAACTTTCTTGATGGATTCTACCATCACTTGTCTTCGATGAGACAACGATGTTTTGCTGACCGTAACAGTTTTAGTGATAAAAGTTTGGCACTAAAAATATTTTGTTGCTGTTATTAAAATTTATATTGACAATCTTTTCTCTCTAAAATGCATGTAGTGATATTTTTCTACTGCAGCAGAGGTATTGTACAACAAAAGATCTTTATCCGCCTCCAATAGCTTCATGATCAAGTACAAAAAGTTTATGCCGTGCATCATTTGGTGAATTTTTTTGTTAACATTAAAGGTGTACATTAGTCAAATCTTGGGACTGAGCTTGAAAGTGTTAATGCAACTTCAAATATATATAGACGTATGTGCAAAGACGAAATTTTCATAGAAAAAGAAAGCACCCCGAGCGCGCGTGACTGCACGCGTATGCATATAACGGAAAATACATGCAGCAGAAAATTAAATTTATATGCATTATTAGTTGTATTTAATATTCGGTATTTCCAACTTAAAATGGATTAATAGTTATATGAGAAACAATTTTTATATTGCCACCCTAGTTCACTGAGGTCCCAAAAAGGTTTTCTATTTCAAGGGTAAGGGGTGTACGTGTGTGTGCTCTTGTTTATTGTGTCTACACTAGTGTTGTTGATCAGTCAAGGCTCAGCATGCTGTATAGCAGTAATCACCACCGACTAATGATTTTCCTTTGCTGGATTATAACATAATAAAAGCTGCTAATGTGTAAAGACTTAATATTATTTATGTTTATATTTAACTTTTGGCGCTTAAGTTCTAAAGAATTTCATTAAAGACATGATGAAGTGCCCTAAAAGAACTTTAGAGAAAGGCCAAATTGTTTGCAAAACTTTTTCCTCGATACAAGTTAAACTTGAATTTTGTCTCAATGGTTGTGATTTTATAACTTATATAGTTACCTATATGCAGCCATTCCCCATTTAATTACTACTGTGCTCTTTTAAGGATATGTTTATTTTTAAGCCACGATTTGAATAATTACAAATCACGTTTTAAGAGAACGTTTTCTCTTAAAACGTTGTTTTTCCAGTTATACAACGTTTTCTCAATATCGGTTTGAGCTGTGAAATCGTGGTTTCAAATCGCTTCTTCTAAACGTTACGCTCAAAACACTTCTAAAACTAAAACCCAGTGGTCAATATGCTTGGATTTCCTACAGCTAAATAAGCACTAATCAACTCATCAAATCTACAAAATTGGGTCAAAACCTGGTTAGATTTAGAGGTTTAACTTGCACAGTGACCTCAGCAAAAGCCTCAGTTCAAGAACATTTAAAACTTGAGGTCTTATATTCTTTTAAGAAATTAGTAAGGATCACGTGCTTTACACATTAAAATAATGATTCGAAACAAAAATATTATAGATATTAGTAAAAAATACAAGCAAAATTTATTAATATGACTACCTTTAACTAAACCACAATAAGCAAATCAATTGTGAACAGTTGATCAAAGACTCGAAGCATGGAAAGTTCATTACAGAAAATATGGTCTTACTTTCAAATGTGGATAGCTAATGCCAATTACCAACAATGTTCATCACTACGTATCATATTTATTTCTTTTGTCACATCAAGTTGCCATTAAAGAAAATTCTAGCTATTCCATATTATATCTTGTTCCAATGTACACCGCCATTATAATTAGTTTCAAATATCTTCTACAAGTATTTAAATATTCTTATCAATCGCTACACGTTTGACATTGCAGTAATAAAAGTGAAGAAATTGTTCTAGAGACAATTTGATGCACATAAAATGTAATGTGAAGTGTATATAATGGAGTTATTCAATCTCTTGTAATATAATTCTATGACATGTATATAACTTAGGAAGTGTGAGATAAAAGGTAGAAAGTGAAAGAAGTTTGAATCGTAATTAAATGATATTAAAAAAGTTCAAAATTCAAGCCCAAAAAAAATTGTAAAAAGTTAAGTGTCTGATGAAAAGGAGTTGAGATTAAATATATGTATGACAAATTTTTTTAGAACAAAAGGATTTGGGAGTTTAAATATTGTATCTTTAAAAGTAGGGATAATATCACTTATATCCATCAGTTCAAGATTAAATTACAATCAAAGACGTAGGTTAAAAATTTACAATCTTATCCAAAATATGAAAATTTTGTATCAGATATGCCAACGTTTGGGTTCCGTGAACCTAACTAACGATTTTTGCTGATGTGGCAATACCGTACTTTGAAAATGACAATACTACCCTCACCTTCTTCCCATTTCCTCTATCCTCTCTCACAACCACTGTACCACCCAGCATTACCAACCAAAACCACTACACAACCTAGTCACTTTGTCCAAAAAATTCCACCCTAACATCATAGTTGCACACAGATTCACGAACACACTCAAAGAACCACCCGCCTCATCATTAATCTCCATCAGCACCACCCACCTCCACCACTTTGCCACAACCATTCATATACAATTCAATTCCTTTTTTCACATTGCTTATTTACCACTAGTTTCTACCACAACAAATTATGGGGCTACCACCCAGATTATCTCTTGATTAGACCCTCCACCGCCTTGTTGGACGTTGTAAAAGAAGCCTCACCCCTTATTTTTCCATCACCCATAATTTAGGCCCAGTTATTGTAGGCAACGTCAATAGTGACCACCCATAAATTAGGCCCAGTTACTATGGGCACCGTCCACCACCACCAAGATGATTTTTACTATTTCTGCTGACCCGCGACTTTGGACCCGCTAACATGAACGTGTGCCTCCCAATCCTCATCGCCACCGACCGATGCACGGGCCAATAAGACCATCGCTCAACGTCACTGCAGTTGCGGCTGAATTTTTACAGTTGAGCGATGGTCTTATTGTATAGAAAGAACTGTAAAAATAGCATGGCTATTCTTGTAGCAATGGATGTTGGTAGACCTGGCAAAAATAGCAGGAACTGTATAGAATGGCTGAATTTTACGTCCATTATCCATCTTGCTTGTATAGAATGGCTATTCTTGTAGCAATGGATGTTGGTAGACCTGGCAAAAATAAGATCGTACCCGTTACCTGAACTGTACCCGGTCCAAAAAATCGGGTACGGTTACCAATATTCAATACCCAGTGAAATCTGACCCGTACCCGAACCGACCCGTAATTTTCGGGTAATTCCGGGTCGGGTACGGTTTACCCGGGAAACCCGGATTTTTTTTACTACATAATAACTGTTAGGACCTAGGGTTTTCATTTCACTCTCATTTCTCTCATCTTTTCCATCTGCGCCGTCCTCCCTCCTTCTTTGACTTCTCTCTCTCTCTCTCTCTCTCTCTCAAGAAGCTACACTCGATTTCACGGCGTCCTCTCTCTGTCACGACATCGCGCCATCTCACAGCGTACTCTTTCTCACGACGTTGCTCGATCTCACGGCGTCCTATCTCTCGCCCACAGATTCATCGACGGTCAGCTACTCCACAAACTCAACAATGTTCATCGTCACCATGACGCTCCGCCGCAGATCCATCACAGCCCCACCTCCAATGTATCCGATCAGATCTACCACGGATCAACCACAGCTCTGCCCCTACGGCTCTGTCGCCGCTGTCTCTGATTGGTAAAGAGAAATAGTACCAAAATTACGTCACTGACCGAAGTGGTCTCCGAGATCAATAAATGTGTTATGCTTGAATTTTTTTTTAGATTTGCTTGTATCAGATCTTGTATTATTTGTGCTAATTTTTCCCATGTATTTAAGTACTTGACTACTTCAGACTTAGGAATTATTTTGTAACTTATTTTTTGGTATGTGTGTTAAGACTTGAGATACTTGACTATAGTCTATGTGGAGGCTTGGAGTTGAGATGGTTGGGTCGATTTGAGAATCGAGATCATCACCCAACTGGTAATTGTAGAGATCAAATGAGAAAGTGATTAATGTCGTAATAAAGACGGAAAAAATACTCTAAAAAAAGGGCTGAATATCTATTAATAAAAAATAAAAAATTAAACAGTTTACCCGCGGGCAATACCCGGCCCGCCAGGGTAGGGTACGGGCACCAGAAATCTTTACCCGAACAAACCGGGTAAAAATTACCCGAATAGAATTTATCCGTACCCGACCAGGTTTTTACCCGTACCCGACCGGGTATACCCATTTGCCAGGTCTAGCCGTTGGAGGTCAAAATATTCCCTTTACTTTATTTCCTTTTCATAATCATCTAGTCTGATTGAAATTTTTATGTATCTTATTTAAAGGTTGAAGTACAGAGCAAGTCCTTTTTCAATTTTTTCTAGTTAAAGATCTAAATTTCAAGTGCAATTTGTCTAAAGCTGTGCTATCTTAGTGTTATATTCTTTTTTCTCTTTTTGTCTTGAACAATCTATAATATACTTTAAAGCTCTCTTTGTAGTGTACTCTAAAACTCTCTTTTGACCTAACGCGACCTTGTTAATCTTAGTAATACATATTAGGCTATTAATTTTGTTATGCATGTAATTCAAAGTAAATTTACCACAAGATTTTTATTTTTAGCACATATTATTTATATGATAATACTCCATGCAATTATCTGAAAAGCCAATATGGTACAATGTCGATAAATTTAGTTTGCAACACATGCAAGAATTAGTAGATGTAATAGTCAGTCCACCTTTGAAAAAATAAAAAAAAGAACATACGCGTACCTGGACTTAAGAACAGTCTTCTAATGAGTAGTAGAAATTAAGGTGATCTTTTTATTTTTGATGTATGCAAGTTTGAAGTTAAGTTTTGACATGTATTTTTTTTCAAGGTGAGCAGAGGCTGATACACTGATACGATGGGGTTTGATCTACACCCATTTTGATTATTTTCTTATCACTAAAAGATGTATTAGTAAACTTTTAATCTCTTTACCGACAAATATATTTAGATTTAGCCAATAACGTTGTAATTAATTACCAAATTACTCAAAATTCTGATAGGTTTTAAATATATAAAAGAATGAAAAAGGAAATCTTAATAACATGATTTTGATGATTATACAAGCATTGCTCTTATGGGATTTAAGTTTATAAATGACAAGCTTTTAGTGTTCGTTAAATACAAAGATGAATGTGCCAGTGTCATTAAGTTTATACAGTTGAGTATGTTATTGGACTTGCAACTCGAGCTTACTAAGTATTGAACTATTAAAAAAAATTTCTTGAAGATATTTGTTAATAAGACGCAATTAGAACTCATCAACTATTTTAAATTTAGGATAACTTGATTCAATGCAAGTTGTTTGTCTATAAAAATTATGTGACTTAGTTCTTTACAAGTTTTCTGTGTTTGTAAAAACTCTATGTATGAAAAAAGGTTGAAACTTCTTAATATAAATACAAATCAAATAGTTTTTATGATTTTTTTTTAACAAAAAGTCAAAAAGAACCTCTAATTTTAACAAACTCTAAAATTCAAACAAGAAATTTTAATAAAAGAAAGTAAAAAAAAAACAGTTTTAATTTTATAAAGCTCTTAAAGTCAAAAAGGATTTTTAGAGAAAAAGGCTTCATTCTATGTTGAAAGTAAAAAACATCTCTAATTCAAAACCAACTCTAACCTATATATATAGAAAAGGCATCTCAAGTAATACAAATTTTAAAAAAAATTGAGTTTTCAAGAAAAAAAAATGTTTAGTCATTTAATCCTCTAGGATCGTATTTATATGGTGGGGATTCACAACCGTTTTGGTTAAACTCGTACTATCTTGTCACTTAAGGATGCATTAATTGAATGTTCAACCTCTTTAACGACAAAATGTTGAATTTTAGCTATAAATGTTATAATATAGCTTCGCCCTTTTAAAAGTCAAAATGACCTTTTATTTTTGTAGGGTAAATTACATACGACACTCCTCAAGTTTATTTGAAACTATACACAACACCTGCTAAGTATTTTTTTTACTCTCCATCTCCTCTGGTTTGTCATTCTATTACATAAAACCCACAAATCGTCAGGAAAAATTAGGGCACCAACATAAATTTATTACGATATACAAAAAATGTCCTTTGGTCTTCCTCTTTTTCTTACCAGCCAAAGCTCAGCCACCGCAGTCGAACGCTTCGGCCTATGACTGCCCATCACGGAGACCTTCATTACCCATCACTGCTGACGCCCAGCCCAGCCACCACGAACCACCTTTTTCTGACTCACTGCCCATCACACACACATGCGCGCGCGCGCGCACACACACACACACTCGCTCACGCGCACTCGCACATATAGACACCGGCGGCACACACACACACACACAAACATCACTACACCATCCCTATCATTGCCCGGCCACCACCTCCCAAAATACATCTACCACCGCAGATCTTCAACCACAACCACCACTGCCCCATCCCCACTATTCGTTTTCACCACCCATCACCAACACTGATATTCACAACCACCACCAAGCTCACTTTACAAATCCATCGATCTGTTACCACCTAACAACCATCCCAAGAAAATTGTCTCTTTTTATAAAACACAAACACAAACACACACACACGAAGATCCATAAAAAAATTCAGTGATGGAGGTTTCCGCTCCTCCACCTGCCGGAAGCTGATCAAGGTTGTTCTTGTAATGGTAGTTGGGTTGTAGATCCTACGGTAGCAGTTTCGCATTTGGTGGTGGTGGCGGGGCAACGGGGGAGAAAGGGATGACAGCGACGCCCACTACAAGAAAATCTGGTTTTACCGACATACCAAAATCCGTCGCTAAAAGTGACCTTTACCAACAGATTTATCCGTAGGTAAAGGTCCGTCACTAAAAGTGACCTTTAGCGACGGATTATTCCATCGCTAAAATTCTGTCTCCGTCGCAAAAAATCATTAGCGACAGACTTTTATCGACGGATTATTACCGAAGGAATTATCCGTCGCTAAACGTGATTTTCATATTTTTTCATTTTTCCTTAAAAAATGTTTTCACTTTTAGGGACGGACTTTTAGCGACAGCCAAAAATCCTTCTCTAAAGGTGTTAATGAAAAATAAAACCCTAACCCTTCTTATTCTCCATCCGCCGCACATCTTCCCTGTCTTCTCTCTCTATTCCCTCTCTCTTTCTCTCTCTTTTCTCTAATCTATGCTACCCGCCTCTCACACCATCCACCCTTGATGTCTGCCTTCCCCCCACCTCTCTCTCTTGTCACCTCTGTCGCTGCCTCCGAAAGCCACCCACACCATCCACCTCAAAGAGACCCACCCCCCACCGCTACCCCTGCTGGCGCCGCCCCTCCCTATTAAAACCACCACTACCCCCGCTAGCGCCGCCCCTCCCTATTAAAACCACCGCTAAAAAACTGGCTTAGTGGCTTATTTGATTTGTATTAGTGAAAGTTTGATTGGATTTTCAGGTGCAAATCTGAAAATGGCGCCGAGAGAGAGATGTGTAAGTACTGTAACTATAAGAAATCAAAGTGCTTGAAACTGTAAGTTTCTCTAGTTCCTTTATTTGACCCTTTAGAACATCCTATAATGTATGCAGCGCGTTTAATTTGGTTGGTAATTTCTTGGTCAGTCTCTTGTACATAAAACCCCTTTTGAACATTACTTATCGACCCACATCGTGAATCTGAGCAACCTCATATTTATGTCTGCAATGGGTTACATCATTAAGAATGTGCCGAGGAGAGGTATTGACTATCTTTAGTTTTGGAATTCTTAACAACATATTAGAGATAAAGAAAAGGAATGAAAGGGAAATGAGGAGTTACTGACGAGGAAATGATAGAGAATTGAGTAGGGAGTTGTTGGCTCTGATACTAATACTGGTTCAAAACATACTAAACGATTTCAGGACTTCTAAAGGATTTGGTTAGTGTTAGGCTTTTGGCTGAAACCAATTAGAGATGCTTGGTTGTCTGTATTAGAGGGAAAAATACCCCTACAAGTTCACTTCCAGTATCATGAATAAAATAAGGTATATGACTTATCGTACGAGGATCTGATTAAGATGATTTAGAAGGACAATGGCAGCAAAAATTAGGAGAAGGGTGGGAGAAGGGGTTAGGGTGCTACCTTTGAGGTTATATGAGTGATGGTTGCTGAATATGGCATAATAAATGCTTACAGGGATTTGGAAGCAAGTTATCGAGGATGAAATTACAAGCAAAACTATGATGGCTTGTAATATCATCCTCGGCAAACGCAGTACAACCTGAGCCCCTGTTTCAAACTTGCTTAGTTTCATCTTGAAGCTCCTTACCTTCAAAACTTCAAAACAAAACATCTAAAATATTTGCGGAAAATTTAGCATGGCCTTCTATATTTGAAGACAATTGGCTAAGCTAGACTATTAATTAGACTTGTAGATGTTCGAAAAGAAGACTACTATTTCTTACCCTAATATTCTTTTCAAACTACATCTTCTGAGCTTTATCATATCAAGCGTGAATGCTTTGTCGCTGGTGTCTACTTTGTGGAACCTTGTTCATGTCAAGAATGCTTCAACAAGCCTATTCATGAATCTCGCAATCTGCTTGCATTTGCTCCCAAAGTTATTAGGACCTCTAATTATGTGCTTGAAATTAGGATAAGGAAGTAAATAAAAAAAAGTAATATCTTGGGTTCTTTAGTTTACCAAGTATAATTAAATCCTTAATCTTGCATAAAAGACGATGCAATTGTAAGAGTTCTAGGTGCCTAAAGAAATAATGTGAATGCTTGTTCAATTTTTTTTTTTGTTTTCTTCAAACGATGTTTACTACTACCTAGAAGTAATGGTTTTCTTTTGAAGGGCGGCGTTGAATGCTTGATTAACTGCAGATGTGAAGGCGTATGAATGCACTTGGTAGAAGCGAAGGTAAATGTCCTTTTAAGAGACTTTGGTCTTCGAGTTTTCTCCTTAGGGTAATTGAGATTAGTGATTGACAATATTTGGTTTCATTTCCATTGCCTTTGTAGATCTAATTTGAGTCGAAGTCCAAAATAGAAATAGTTTCCATTGACTTCGCAATATTTGGTTTCATTTCCATTTCCATTGCCTTCGCAAGCTGCACAAAGATGATCAAAGTGCAAGATAGAGTTTTGGGCTAATTACACCTATGTCCCTGAGGTTTGGGGGTAATTACACGCGAGGACACAAAGTTTCAAAATGTAACACTTATGTCCATTGACAAACGGAACCCTAAAAATCCTAACGGTTTTAACAAAATGACTTTATTGCCCTTATGTTAAAAAGTTATTTTTTTAAATGCCATTGTCTCTTTTTAGAAAAAGAAAAACCCTAATTCTAACCACCCCACCCCCCACCCCTCCCCACCCCATCTGCATCCCCCTCGCCCTTCCCCGTCACCCACCCACCCCGCCTGCTTCCCTTCCCCGGCGCCGCACCCCGCCTGCTCCCCTTCCCCGGCGTCGCACCCCGCATGCCTCCTCCTTCCTCGTCACCCCGTCACTGCCCACCCCATCTACCTCCCCTTCCTCGTCATCGCCCACCCCAAGCCACCGCGTATAATCTCCTGCTGGCGTCGAAACCTATCGCCGGCGACGTCACTCTTCCCCTTCATCTCTTCTCTCCTCCCCCACAGCAACCCACTCCCTCGTTCCATGCCAGCAGCTCCATCGCCCCACACCGCCGGTAGCTCCGTCGCACCACGCTGCCGATTTTGAAGCCCTAATTTGCAAATTAGGGTTTTGAAGCCCTAATTTGCAAATTAAGGGTTTGAAACCTTAATTGACAGATTTAGACTTTTGAGAAATGGCAGATTGAAACCCTAATTGGCAGATTGAGAAATTAAAGATTGAACCCTAATTTGTAAATTAGGGTTTTGAAAAAATTAAGGTTTAATTTGAAAATTATAAAAATTATTTAGGATATACTGTACAAGGGCAGTATTGCCATTTTTAAAATACGTAATGATGAACAATATATTTTTTGGATGGAACCTTAACGAATGGACACGGGTGATACATTTGAAACATTTTTGGTCACGAAATGTTACATTTTGAAACTTTGTGTCCTTGACTGTAATTACCCCCAAACCTCAGGGACTTAGGTGTAATTAGCCCTAGAGTTTTTAATTCATTAGATAGTTTTTAATTCATTAGATTGAGCTCTTTGTTGATTGAAGTGTGGTTTTTCTGGACTGATATCTACCCAAGTATTTTATGGATTTTGTTAACTTTTTGCATAAAGAAATGATGTTGCAGATAAATAAGGAATTTAAATTAAAATTTTGTTGCCTTATAATTACCTTTTGACCACTATATTTGTAATGAAAGGTTTGGATTTTAAACAATAATGAAAATGAAAAAAAAGATTTTTTTAATCTTTTAGCGACGTAATTCATCACAAAACATGATGCAAAAATATCAGCCAGTTTTTTTGCGACGGAGATTCCGTCGCTAAAAGTATTTTTTGAAAAATGAAAAATAAGGAAATTACTTTTAGCGACGGAAAATTCCGTTGCTAAAGATAATTTAGTCCGTCGGCAAAAGTTAGACTTTTACCGACGGATTTTAAAATTCCGTCGCTAATCTTTTAGTAACGACCTTTTCTACAATGGACTTTTAGCAACGGACAGTCCGTTGCTAAAAGTCATTCTCGACGGAATATAGACTTTTAGTGACGGAAAAGTCCGTATCTAAAAGTCCTATTTCTTATTGTGGCCGTGGTGGTTCGCTAGTGTGTGTATATGTTTGTGAGGCATCCTGGTTCACTGGTGTGTATATGTTTGTGAGTGAGAGTGAGAGAGAGAGAGAGAGAGAGAGAGAACTGCTGGGGGGGGGATGGTGTTTGGAGAGGGAGAGGAGGACAACAAATTAAGTGAATTTATCTGTTTATGAGGGGTATTACCTTCTTTTCGTGGATTTTGTTAACTCTATTAACTAAAAAATAAAAATATATAGTTTAGTGTCATAAAAATACTTATTAGGCGCCATGAGCAGTTTTAGATAAACCTCAAAAGTGTCGTATGTAATAGGTTACCCATATTTGTAAACCTTTTTAAAACAAATGTTTAGCCCTTTAACCCATTAATGTGATCATTTTTGTATGGTATTCTAAGTTACAGTGGAGCATACAGAGATAATAACCATTTGAAGAACATGTTATCATGCAATTAAGAATATTTTAATATCTTAACTACAAACTTAGGAATATTTATTTGGGATGAATCCAAATTATAATTTGAGCAGAATTGTTCGATCCAGCGCTTCTTAGAAGTCATGGTTATATGTGCATTTAAAAAAACCTAGAAAACTACAGTTTTACGATAGTTTCCTTATACCAATTCATATGTATTCAACAAATAAACTTCAATTTAAGAATAACTTCAATATACCAATATGTTTGTATTGAAATTTATATACATGCACGATAATTGAAAGGCTATAAAAAAATCTATTATATGCAAGTTGTTTTCTTCAATAAAATTTGATAGAGAAGATGTGGTAGCTATAGGGTTTATATTAGTTTTAGCATGAATGAATGTAGGTTTTGATAGAGTTTTTTCATTAACGATGTTAAAAGATTATGCAGCAAGGATTATGTAGGTTCAAAGATTATGCAGCAAAGTTTAAGGTGATTTATAGGGTTTTTATGGGTTTTTTTTCCCGATTTTTCTTTTGTAAAAGTTAAAACAGCAAAGTTTAAGGTGATTTATAGAGCATATTTTTCATTAAAAATATTTTAAGGAAAAAAGCTTGATATCCTATGAGAAGTTAAAAATATCCTTACTTTTTAATAACACATATCCAAAAATGGAATTTTATGGAAAAAAATTAGTTTAAGTAAAAAACACTCCTAATCAACACTAATCCTTTATAAAGATTTTAATTTAATAAGGGTATTTTAAGGAAAAAGATCGGCCATTTAATTTCATATGTGTTTTTATATATGTATATAGATATTTCAAAAGTCAAGTCAACTTATAGTTGGTCTTGCGCTGAGACTTTCATAAGCCTGCATAAAGGAGACATATACGTGTTAGTGTGAAACATATGGGAAAGCCCAAGTAGCTGAAAAATCGTGATTGTTGGGACAACAGGGATTATGGTGTGAGATGCTACAACAGTGCTAAAAAAAACGCAAGTATTTGACTAGAGAAACTGGGAACTTCTTATTGTTATTTTCTTCACCCCCCTTGACAACATACATAGCCATCTATTTATAGGCGAGTTCATAGAGAAATTATGCATGGACATCCTAAAGTACATGAACATATTGAATGCATGAACATCCTAGGATATATGAATATCCTAAAGTACATGTATATATTTAATGCATAAGCATCCTAGAATTCATGTATCTAGAAAATGCATTAACCTTTATCACTCCCCGTTAATGCATTTTCCTTGTAACACCGAGTTGCTCCCTGAAATACTGAAACTTATCTTTCGGAAGAGCTTTAGTGAAAATATCCGTCACCTGAAAATTTGTCTTGCAATGCTTAAGTTGCATCTCAACTGCATCACGAATAAAATGGTACTTGATGGCTATATGCTTGGTTCTTTCATGGCTGACCGGGTTCTTTGCAATCGCAATTGCTGACTTGCTATCACAAAATATCTTTGTTCCACCATTTTGCTTTTCTCTAATATCTTCAAGAACTCTTCGTAACCATATTGCTTGTGATGTTGCCTTCGCTGCTGCCACATACTCTGCTTCTGCCGAAGATTGAGCAATAGATGATTGTTTCTTTGAAACCCACGAGATTACACCTGTTCTAAGAGTAAATGCATACCCCGATGTGCTTTCTCGGTCATCAATTGATCCAGCCCAGTCGTTGTTAGTGTATCCAAATAGCTTTACTTCTTTAGCCACTTCATATAAAATTCCATAATCAAGTGTTCCTTGCAGATATCGCAGAACTCTTCTTGGTGCTCCATAGTGAACTTGGGTTGGATTTTGCCATTACCTGGAAAGTAGACTTGCAACAAACATTATGTCTGGTCGAGTTGCGGTAAGATACAACAAGCTCCCAATCAAGCTTTTATACTTCAAAGCATCTACTTTTCTTGCACCATCTTCTATTATCAACTTTTTATTGACTTCCAAAGGAGTTGCTACTGCTTTACATCCAAGCGTTTGAAACTTCTTAAGAACATTTTTAGCATACTTTCTTTGGAAATAAATATTCTTGCTTCTCCTTGAAAGACCTCCATACCAAGAAAATAATGCATTAAGCCCAAATCATTCATCTCACATGTCTTCATCATGTCTTTTGTTTTGATATATAAAGTGGGTTCGCTCTCACTTTTGTGGAATCCATTTTTCAAGAAGTACTCATCGATGTGGCTGTACCAAGCTCGGGGTGCTTGCTTAAGTCCGTACAATGCTTTCTTCAATCTGTAGACTTTATCCTGCTCCCCTTTCACATAAAATACTTGTGGCTGCTCAACATATATTTCATCATTCAAAACACCATTAAGGAAAGCTGATTTACATCAAGTTGATAAAGAAACAATTTCTTTGTGCAGCCAAAGAAAATAATGCTTTAATTGTCTCCAACCTCACAACTGGAGCAAAGGTTTCATAGAATTCAATTCCAGCTTGTTGTGAATACCCTTCGCCACGAGCCTCGCCTTGTGCTTATGTAGATATCTGTTTGAATTGAGCTTTGTCTTGTAGATCCACTTGACACTAATAATATCTCTATCTTTAGGTCGCTCGACTAGCTCCTATGTTTGATTTTTCTCTATTATCTTTATCTCTTCTTCCATTGCCTTTTTCCAAACTGCTTGATTTTGTGCTTCTTCAAAATACTGTGGCTCTAAAGTGACATACTTACAAGCTTCATATATCTCTGCGAGGTTCCTCGTTCTCCTTTGTGGAGACTCTGGTGATGATGGCACTGACAAAGAAGAGCTTGTGCTCCAGGTGATTGTTGCGGAGACGTGTCAGCTTGGTTTTCTTCCAGTAGTGGTGGATCATTTTCATGATCCTCTTCAAGAATAAGAGGCACAACCTGCACTTTACCTTCTTTCCAGTTCCAAAAAGTCTTTTCATTAAAAATCACACCTCTGCTAATAATTAATTTCTCAGTCTCCAAATTAAATAATCTGTAAGCTTTAGACTCGTCAGAATAGCCAAGAAAGATACATCTTTCACTTTTCTTTCCTAGCTTAGGCCTTTTTCATCGGGAATATGAGCATAACATAAGATGCCAAAAATTCTGAAGTGACTTACATTATGTTTGATTCCACTCCATGCTTCGACGGGAGTCACATTCTGAACAGCTTTAATAGGACACCTGTTGAGAATGTAAACTACAATATGAACTGCTTCCAACCAGAATTTTAACGGCATGTCTCTATCATTGAGCATTGATCTGGCCATTTCTACTATTATCCTGTTCTTCCTTTTAGCAACACCATTTTGTCGTGGAATGTAACCTGCTGTCAATTGCTTGCAATTGCCTTCATTCTGGCAAAAGGCTTCAAATTCATTAGAGGTATACTCACCCCCTCTATCACTCCATATGACTTTAATATCACGGTCACTTTGCTTCTCTAATATAGCTCTAAATCTTTTGAAGATTGTAAATACTTCATATTTCTCCTTAAAAAAATAGACCATGTCATTCTTGAGTGTAGTCATCGACAAAAAGGACGTATTGGTTTTGGCTGAGAGATGGATTTTGCATTTTGCCACAAATGTCCATGTGGACCAACTCCAAAGGGGCCTTAGCTCTCCAAATGCTTGCCTTTATGAATGGGATTCGGTGTTGCTTTCCCATAACGCACCCTTCACATATATCAGTTTCTCCTCGAATTTCTGTCAATCCTCTCACCGTATTCTTCCTCTGCAATAACTTCAGGCCAATGAAATTGAGATGGCAGAATCTCTTATGCCAAAGCCAAATATTTTCTTCAGCTGCACATTTAAGTGCAACACTTCCTGCATACTTGAATTCCGCTAGATAGCTTCTATTCTTCTCCATTTTTACATTTGCAATCAACTAATCTCCCTTTGAATTATCATATATTTTGCAGTCATCTTTCTCAAAATGAATAAAATAGCCATTTTTTACAAGTTGTCCTACACTCAACAAGCTTTGTTGTAGATCAGGGACTAAAAGAAAAGAACATTACGAATAAACTTTGTCCCTTTTTAGTTTCTATAGCAACAGTGCCCTTACCTTTAGTTTGAACCACTGCTCCATTTCCCATCTTCACTTGAGATTTCACAGAGGTGTCCAAACAGAGAAAAGACTTCTCATCACCAGTCATATGATTACTGCAACCACTATTAAGAAACCAAACATTGTCTTTTTCTTTAATAGCTGATTGGTAAGCATAAAACAAGTTCGCTTCATCTTCTTTCTCCTTTGAAAATTAGCCTGATCATTCTTCTTTACTCGACAATCCTTTCTCAAATGCCCGAATTTAGAACAATTATAACATTGCGGCTTTCCTTTAAACCAACAATCATTCGGAGCATGATTTGACTTTCTACAAACAATGCACAGAGGCTTAGAGTTACCAGAACTTGTACCTCTTTCAAATGGTATCTCACCTCCTTTTGAATTCGAGCGCCATTCTCTTTTATTCCTTGCATCTCCTCTGTTGCGGCTAGAATTTGATTCTCCTTCAAACTTTCTCTGCGATCTCAAATTAAGTTATGATTGAAATGCACTTTCAATAGGTTTCTCGGTACGTCTTAGTTTTCTTTGCTCATATGCAAGCGAAGAGCCCATTAGTTTTTGTATGGACAAGGTGATTAGATCTTTTGCTTCTTCAATTGCAGCAACAACATAATCATATCTCTCAGGCAAGCTAATAAGAATTTTTTTTACAACTTTTTGATCAGTAATATTTTCACCAAGTGATCTCAACTGATTGACTACCTCCATAGTTCTAGAAAAGAAATCTTTCATACCTTCTAAGTCCTTCATCTTGAGATTCTCCGATTGCCTCCTTAAATATTGGAGAGCTTGATGCTTCTATCCTCGTTCAACTTGTCCCTTTCACCATTGGCTAAGGCCGTTTCATCTTCATACTCTGTATAACTGTTTTCAACTATGCTCCAAGGATTTATCTTCCAAAAATCATAGTTTTCTCTTGCAAAAACTGGAACACAAGCTTGTGATAAATTTGAGGTTGCTGCGATTTTCTTGACACTTAAAAAAAAGCCCGGTTAACTCGTAACCAGCTGGCTCTGATACCAAAATATGTTGGGACAACTGGGATTATGGTGTTGAGATGCTACAACAGTGCTAAAAAACACAAGTATTTGACTAGAGAAACTGGGAACTTCTTATTGTTATTTTCTACTACGTACATACCCACCTATTTATAGGTGAGTTCATAGAGAAAGGATACATGGACATCCTAAAGTACATGAACATATTGAATGCATGAACATCCTAGGATACCTGAATATCCTAAAGTACATGTATATATTTAATGCATGAACATCCTAGAATTCATGTATCTAGAAAATGCATTAACCTTTATCAGTGATAATCCCCGGGGTGAGGCGGTTGAAAAACTTGTTTTTCATCTTCTAAGAGTGTGAGTTTTAGTCATTTCGGCTGAAATGTGGTAAGGCGGGCGTTAGCCCAGATGCTCTCAGTGTCTCGCTCACCTTTCATGTGCAATAGTACTATCACACCATTCATGGGAATGTCTCTCTGTCCTTCCAACGTGTTTTAGTGAACCAAAAGATACAAAGAAAAGAGACCAATTGTTGAATTACTAAGACGAGCAGCTTGGACTGCATTTGGTTTCCCAGATTCAAGATATACTTGAGCAAATATAATGTCACTAATTCACCTCTGAAGGGGGGAAAGACTAAGAATGATACCACATGACCAGAAACACAAGCAACTAGCAAAAAGTGACCAACGTAATTTATGAATTAGTGAGCATACATAAGCATGGACATAACTAAAAGCACAAAGGACTTCAAATTTATCATGAATCTGAGAAGCCAAATCAGTGTGAGATGCTCGTCTGGAAAATCTTAGGACAGCTATAAACTGAGCAAAATGAATGCAGGCCAACCAGCAAAATGAGGACGAGAGTAGTAAGAGCCGAAAAAACCTTCCAAGTAAACGTACATTTTCATGGGCTTATGAGTCCTAACTCTCCATTACCGTAATAGTACTTGTAAACATCTTCAATAGCCTTTCCAATGTACGACACACTCGTCAATTGAACAGACTTGCTCATCCCATTAAACAATTCTGCACCCTCAGCCTCGCTTACTAGTGCGCTGGCGATGATTTTCTTTTGCCTCAGCAACTTCGCATCCTTAGAAGTGTCTATAATCCCGCTCATCAGCTCAAGCATATTGCGCCCAAACAAGGAACTCCGACCTATTTGACCCTTCATATATGGTACTACGTTCCTCAATATAACCTCAGAATTTATCTTCAAAGAAATTTCGGAGAGGGAACTTTTTTGTATCGGTGTCAAATTTATGGTTGCGAGGTCAACGGTTGTGGGAAAAAAAATTCTACCCCGGCTTTACAAAGGAATGACACAGATGGCATCGTTATCTCTTCTAGTACAAGTGATTTAGTAACCTCACTTCCTTCGGGTTTAATGGTCGCTTTTGATTTGCCAGATATGCTAGCTGTAATATGCACGGGTGCGGTAACAACCTTTTCAATTTTACTCACCACATCAAAATTCAGATTCGATTCAACCCTCCAGAGCGATTGAAAAGCACGAAAAGCACTTGATGTCGTATGTGAAGGTTTTGCAGCTTAATTAGGGCTCTTCCATTCCTTCATTTGTATCGATTGCTTCATCCATTTCCTCCAATTGATCGTTCTTGGGCACGATCAAATGGAACAGAAGGTCTAGGAAATGTGCCTGCACATTGACCTGTGATAAAGGAAATTCCTCCTTGAGCTTGAGACGATAAGTCGCTTTACAGTATTCCATTAACAACGTAGGCAACAAGTTGTCGCTTACTTCAGTACAGTTGATGAGTACTGACAATTTTTACATGTTCAAATGACCCTCTTAAAAACTTCTTGATGCCGGTAAATGGTAGGCTTTTTTAGTTATTTTTTGTTCCTACAGGTACTAGAGGCGAATTTCACCACTGGAGTTCAAGAAACAAAGCATTACAGAAGATATCGAATGAACCCTCCATATAGTGAAGATGTAGCTGATGGATACTCATGTCTCAACATATGGTGGAATCAGTGCTGTAAGTCCATATCTCCAATAACCATAGAAGGAAAATACCTCGTTGCCTGAGGTGGAAAGAGATGATCATGAAAAGACTAATGCTACACATCACGAATTCATGCACCGAATGCATTAAGTGACCGTGCAGTGCAACCATCTATTGCGTGTGTGACAACCAGCTAATGACTTGGAATAAAAGTTCCGATGCAACCCGTTGCAATTGCCATACCCCTCCTCGAGGTGCGACTGAAAATTTGTCAAAATTAACTTGGACTTGGAGGCAATTCAATGAATACAGGGATATTAATTTGATTGAGGTGGGGATTCAATATTTATGTAGCCTTTCAGTAAGAGCTATAACATATCGTGTTATTTGGTCAACCTTTGAGCGTGTTTCATTTTGATGAGACGGGTTCTCATAGGAAAAGTTTTCAGTACTCGTTATCAAAACTGATATATAACTGGGCTATAAAATTCGGGAATTGAGAATGCAACTTGTATCTTCGTGTGAACATACCATACAAGCTAGAAACTAATGACAGACCACTAAAACAATAAAAACTTATAACAACAAGCTATATTTAACTAAGAAGCAACAGCGTTAAAAATGCAAAATTAAATACTTGTTAAGGAAAAACAAATCTGTATTTACCATGCGTTAGGTACGTCATATGCTTTGTACAAATGCAAAAGGGATGCCTAATTACCTGCTTCTACCAAAGAATTGTGGACAACCATAGATCTGAGTTCATAAGGAAAAGCAACAAGAGCAAGATGGTTGAAGAAAGTGTAAGAATCCTCCAAGAAGCAAAAGCATGCTTCTTTATGAAATTATATCCCTTAACCATCGGCCTCTTGTTGTAGTACTCGTTAATTTCGTCAACTGTCTTGTCTCTTTCTTTTGCACTCAATCTATTCATGCCATTAAAGAGATCTGCTATCTCTTCATTGCTCAAGTCACCTTTGATGATGCCTTTCTCCCTAAGCAACTGCGCATCCTCAGCAGTGTCCACAATCCCACACATGAAATCCGCATATTGTGCAAGTTTACCTGTAGAATTGGACAGAGCCACTTCATAAGCCACCAAGTTTCTCAACACAACTTCTGAATTAGCATTCAGAGTAATGATAGGAAGAAACAAAGTCGCTTCCCCTTGGACAAACTTCATGTCCCCGATGCCACCATCTGTGGCGCTAAATTTCACCCCAGCAAATTTAGAAAGATGTGAGACCGATGGAATTGTTTTCTCCTCAACTGTGGGATGATTTTCCTTATCGTGTACGTTGCGCATTTTGAGCCCTAGCAAGTTAGATATTTTTTCCCATGGCATATCTTGTATGACCTTGACTGGCTTAATGACACTCTTTACGATGGCGCCAAATGCATACTCGTTTCAACAATCTCTCCCACATTGAGAATGACATCGTTTCCCTCTTCTTCAGACTGGTGTTGCACAGAATCAGCTAGTCCATCAATCTTCTCCAGGCAGAAGGCTTGTTCCTGCGGCTGTGTTGTTGTAGCTTGATGGTTCACTATCAAAAAGTACATGAGATCCAACAGATGTAGACAGCTACAGTATGGTGACGTGTTTGATATTCGTGCCAATTCCAAAGGAGAGTGTATTTGACAAAAACCTCGCAGCATGGGAAACAACTCCAAGTCATCACCATCCTGCGCGGAAGTGAGTTGGAGATTCTTTCGTATTTCCTTCAGAAGGATGACCGGTATCTGGTTCTCCAGCATCATCACATCCCCACATAGAACAGCGTCCTGCTTCAAATTCCTACGTTGAGAATGCTTTACGTGGCCATAACCACGTAAAATGTCAAGAACAAACCATCAATGGCAATAATCCATGCAAGCGCGTCGCCATCAATCCATGCAAGCGCGTCGCCATCGTGATCCAAGTACTTGTGGTAGCAAGCGCGGATTACGGGCTCTAGTTCCTTCAGTTTCTCGATCACTAGTTCTTGGAAATTGAGGAATTGTTCTAGGCTCAAAGATGATTTAACGGTAGCAAGCTTGTACTTCTCCATTTGGTAAAGCTCGGGCTCCATGTGATGGTAGGGTCCGAATGCTATGACCTGAGGAGTGTACGCCTCGGGTTTGACAGCACTAATGGCTTTGAGCACACTACAGACGCTTATGGGAACGTTGCGAATTGCCACTTCTTTAATTTCTTGAAATACTGGCTGATTCCATTGACCCATCGTTCTCACTATTGCTCGAGCTTAAAATTGAATGCAATCTCATCTTTGCTTTGGCTGTAATGGATGCTGTTTATGCCTTCAAATTGCTGTCTTTGATTTGTTGGCTGTAATGGATGCTCACTACGAGAAAATAGCTCTATAGTGACGAAAAAGCCAACGGTACACAAGGGCCCGTAGGCACAGGTGTTATGCCAACGATAATAACTGCCCGTGGACACAAGTGTTATTATGCCAACGGTACACAAGGGCCCGTTGGCGTAAGTGTTGTTATGCCAACGGTAACGATGGTCCGTGGGTAGAAGTATTGTTACACCAACGGTACAGTTGGGCCCGTGGGTATAAGTGTTGTTATGGCAACGGCATACAATGGCCCGTAGGCACAAGTCTTGTTATGCCAACGGCAACAAAAGTCCGTGGGCACAAGTTTTATCATGCCAATGAATACATGTAACTGGGTTCCATTAATATCTAATATGCTTCCAAAGTTTTGATCTAATTTCTTAAGATTTTTATTTAAAAAAAAAAACAAATATTAGTTATCACAAACAAATTGGCTAAAATTATGACTTTAATCTTTAAAATAATAACTGCCCATTTTAATGTCATAAATATTGACCACTACTATACAACAACAACAAGAGTAACAGCAACGACAACCTCATAAATTGCAGTCACCTGGGTCACGATCACTGCCAATCCACCTCCACTGCCCATCGATCTTCACTGTCACCGACAATATATAATCACTACTATACCGCCACAATCAATACTCACTACCTCCACTAGGCACATGCCCACTACCCACTGATCGCCCAACCATGAGCTCCATCCACTAATCACCAATGACGGTGGTGATAGGCTCGACCTGATGGTGGCCGGTTTATCAATTTATTATGGTAAATCCAACTGCAACAGTAGAAACCCAACCACCTCTATACCATTCTGAGAGTTATCTCATCCCTCAATCTCCATTCTTTCCTTCTCACACGTAGCACATTGCACTTAATTCTTCTGTGATGGTGATCAGCTAGTCTCTAATTTTAAACAATTAGGCTATGCACGAAAGTTGATGGTGGTCTATTAAGTGGTTGGGGGGAGGGGCAGACGGGGTATTTATGTGTCTCTTTGTGTGTGGGTAGGTTGGGGGGGGGGGGAATGTGTTGGTGGATGATGAGTAGGTGTTGGTATGGACGTGGGGTTGATCGGTCGGTAATTGAAGGTGGGTAGGGGATTATGCGATGGTGGAAAGGTGGTAAGGTAAGGGAGCGGGGGCAGGCATGATGGTGGGGGGAATGGTTAGGAGCTGGGTACTGACAAAAAGTCAACGGTATACAATGACCGTTGATACAAGTGTTATTATGCAAACTGTTCACTTATATTCCAGATGATTCATGAGGGTCAAAGCTCAAGGTTCACAATCATGGAGATTGGAGTAAAAATTGGCGGGATCAAAGCTCACGACTCACAATGGTGGAGATTGGCTTAGGAAGACATGAAAACTTAGAAAAAAAATTAGCTGGTTAATTAGGCGGGTTTGAAAACTTAGAAAAAAATTAGCGGCATAAAATTATGAAGCACGTTTTAGTATGAAAAACATAAATTTGTTATGATCATATAAATATGACTCACAATCGTGAAGAGCGTAAAATTTGGCTAGTTAATTAGGCAGGCATGAAAACTTATCAGAAAAAATTAGCGGGTAAAAATTAACAGATTAATTAGGCGGGTACGAAAACTTATCAGAAAAAATTAGCGGAAAAAATTGGCGGGTAAAACAATTATGGGGCATAAAAATTAGGATGTATAAAGTATGATAAACACAATTTGTTCTATAATCAGATCTGCCCCACCTCTCTCCCCCCTCTCATCACACAAACACGATGCAGCCCCTTTGTCACACTCCGTCTTCGCTGCGCCGCTGCTCTTCTCGCTGCTACCACTGCTCTGCTCGCTGCCACTGCCATCCTCCACTATCGCTGCCACGTCGCGTTGCAGTCCATCGCTTCGGCATCTCTCTCTCCGGGGCTGCCACAGGTAAAAACTCTTTCGATCATTTTTTTGCGCAGGCAGCAGATTATATTATCGTACCTCTCAACCGCCGCCATCACATCCTTGCTCCACCATATCCATCCCGCCACACAGATTATTCAGATCTGCTCTCTCAATTTAATTTACATCCCCTCGCCCTCATCCTAGTTTTAATTCCACCCATTTTTGGGAGGTGGATTGAGAAACAATTATGTTAAGCACATATTTCAGATCATAATTTTGATTTCTAGTTGCTGGTTTTCTCACTCCTTTTTTTAGTATTATTATCTGTAATTGCTTCTAAACAATAATGAACTTTTTCCTTGCCGCATTTTCTGGTTGAATACTTGTCTTTGATAATATCTCAATGTTCTTTCAACAACTGATACACTGTAAACCTTAAAAAATTATGCCTTACTCAGATCGTTGTATCTTTTGTTTTAGTTTTAAATGGCTCGACAACAATCCCCAATGCTATCCTTTTATTGGAAGGTCATTAACCTTTCAGGTTCTTTATCTTCCAATAAAGGAAATTGGTATTCTGTATCCAATCCTATGAAGGATGTGTTTAAGTATGCTTCTAGCTGTGCTTTGCAAGTTCAAGGAATTAATACTTTGGTTTCTAATTTATGTAGTTATTTTCTTGAGCTTTTTGGCAGAGGTGCATTACAACTCAATTTATCCGGAAGGAGGTACTACAGAAATTTTGATTTGTTATATACTAGTTTTATACATTATGGTTTCACATACAATGTGATTCCTTAGCACTTTTGAGCTATAGACTACATATATCCCAATTTCCCACCATGTTTTCACATGGAGTTCCAATATATCCAGTCGTTTTAGCTACTTTTTGTTTTCATTGTGAGAAGATTTTATTGTTTTTCACTATATTTCCCAACTTATTGGATTACCTAAAGAAGCTGTACAATGTTTATTCACCTTTATCAGACCAAGAGAAGATGATATCTATCATTGTATATTGGCACAAAGCTACTCATATAGGAGCTAGAAATCAGTGGAACGTAATTTGACACCAAAAAGAACGTAATTTTATTTTATCACAAATTGTTTTGACACAAAAAAGAACGAGGCTGAAGCTGTTTAGCGTAAGTGATGTTATTTTCAGAGCGTAAGTGGTAGAAATTACCTGTTCAGAGTTGAACATCACTAGAAAATTATACTCCGCATTAGAGAAAAGACATTTGAATGTCCTGTGGTATTACTGTCAGTTAAAATATGATAGCTTTCTTGAGGAACAAACCCAATAAGACCATATTTTCTTTATTCCATAAGGAACAAACCCAAACTGCCAATAGGCCTATTATAACGTTATGTTTGACTGCTATTGGTTTTCCAATAAAAAAAAAATCTTGAGAGCCAAGCAATACAGTATGATGCGTGTAATCTCTTAGTATACTAACCTACTATATGTGGAAGAGAACTTATGGCCAATGGAACTAAGAGACTAATGCAATACTTGTCCTAGTGGAACATGCTATAATCTCTTTAAAAACTATACAAAACCTGTGTGTGAATTTGGGTTTTCTTGTGGGGAATTAATCCGTCCTTCCTCACCACTCCATGTATGTTCGCTGGCTCGGACGTGGTAGAATACTTCCCTAGTTTTTTGTATGTCGAAGACATCAAGCTCTGCCATCCAAGTAGAGATATACCCACATCCTTGATAACAGATCTGCAGTGTACACTGATACGTGCATATATGACATTAATCATAACTAGGTTAGAAATCCATTCCCAAGCTCAAAACCACGCACGCTCTTTGTCCATATGCGAATACAACATCCAACTTAATTCTTCATGTTTTGATAGGTGCATATATTACATTAGTTCTAACTAGGTTTTAAATTGCATGAAGGAAGATACCATGGACAAAGAATGGTTAAACCTCTCAAGGGCATCTCCGGCGTACTACCAAGGCGTTAATAGTTTTCTTGATTTTGCATTTGATAAAGTGGGTACAACTTCAGGAGAGATTTTGTGTCCTTGTACGAGATGTGTCAATTGCTTATTTCAAGATCGGGATACAGTGGAGGAACATTTGGTTGGGAGGGGCTTTGCAAGCCACTATCGGGTATGGACTGAACATGGTGAGGTTGAAGGTGATGCTAATCTAACACCTGACGATGATGTTGGTAACGAGGATGCCATGACCGAAGTCGATGCCGAAGTAAATTTAATGCTCAAACTGGTAAATGACGTCTTCAGAAATCAATTTTCAAGACGATCCTTGCACCAAAGCTGCAAAATTTGAGATGTACATGAATGAAGCAAACTAAGAACTATATCCAAGATGCAAGTTTGAGACTAAGTTGTCTTTCATCGTTTGGCTTTTTACTTTGAAGTGTACTAGTAACTGGAGTGACAAGTCGTTTGACAAGTTGATAGCCAAGTTGAAAGTGATACTTCCTGTTGGTGAGAAATTGCCAAATAACTTCTACGAAACTAAGAAGATGATTGGTGACTTAGGATTTAGTTATCAAAAGATTGATGCTTGTCAAAATGATTGCATGTTGTATTGGAAGGAGAACGACAATAAAAGTTCTTGTTCAATCTGTAAGGCAGCAAGGTGGAAGATGGTTCAAGGTAAGCCGGTAGATGAGGATGTAGCCGAACCTTCTAAGTCAAAAATTCAAAGAGTTGCTCTTAAACAGTTATGGCACTTCCCATTAATTCAAAGTTTACAAAGGATCTATATGTCACCTGCAACAGCAATAGACATGACACGACATGACGCCAAACGTCGGAAAGATGGCGTCTATCGCCATCCGGCTGACTCTCTGGCGTGGAAACACTTTGATAAAATGCATCCAATATTCGCCTCTGATCCTCGCAATGTTAGACTTGGCTTGTCAACTCCATTTGTATTGCCCTCTCAGGTGGAACAAGTATTCTACGTTGATGATCCAAGGGATAATGGTTGGTGTGTTGTAATAAGAACAAAGCCACAAGATTTGTGTGAAAATGCCGAAGCAAAGCCTGACAATGAGGATAAGTTGCCACTCATGAATTCAAATTCATTTGCACAAACTATAGAGATAGATATAGACAACATTACCTGGAGTAGGAATGATGTCGAGGGAGAGTTTGTTGATACAAGGGAAAGGCCAAATAGACAGCCAAGGGGACAGTCTAGTCGTTTGATGAGCAAGGGAATAGGTGATACTTTTATTAATGACAGAGAGCAGGAAGGAGAGTGGGAGGAAGATGTTGAAGAAGAAGAGGAAGAAGAAGCGAGAGCAGAAGAAGAAGACGAAGATGAAGACGAGGTTTCATATGAGGAGGAAGACGATTGGGACAGCGAATAAGTGTTTCATATTAAGTGTTTTTTGTTTAAGCTTTCATTTTCTTAGATTCATTATTGAATTCTTAAAAGGAACAAGACACATTGAAAGGGCATTTCTTCTTGGATTCATATTTCTCAAATACCGAGTGTTTGTCCATATCTAGTTGAATTCTCTTATATGTATGTGTTACAAGTCTTTGGTATATGAAACTGATGTGGTAATCATGAGTTATGGCAATCATAAATTATGGACTTGTACATAGATTTTTGTACAAATATGACAGATTAATGGAGTAGTTGAGAAGTCATCTATCTTAATGTGTGGTGTTAGTTGTAGATGAATTAGTGGTAGAGGTTACTTTAATTTTTACTACACTAGTTTAAAAGCTTTCTACTTTCCAAATTTTACTTAAAAGTATTACTCATTGCTTGTGTTAATGGATGCCAAATATGTAGAGACTATTTTCAGATGGCTGGACGGCGACGTTGACTATTCTAGGAAGAGGTAGAGGCACCACAATCCGAAGACCAATTTTCACAGGCTCCTGAGGATGATCATTCACATTTTGAGGGTTCACAAGAGGAGACAGAGGGTTCCAACATACCAGATTATGATATTACTTCATACTTTAGAAATGAAACTGGATTATTGTGAGCTTACTTGGTCCAAGATTCGATAAAATCGACTATTTAACATGTGTTACAACTCGTAGTTTATGTCTAAGTCAAATACTATTTTCTGCTCCAAAGAAGGCGCGGGGACCCACGATGTGCGCAAGTGTTTGGGCTAGGGAGACACAAAAGTTTGTGGGGTACAATAACTACAGGCAAATGTATACCGGTGCTGAAAGAGAGATGATTGCGTGGCTCGGGACCTTAGCTCGCAAGTCCAATATCTTCCCGATTCATACAGCGAGTTTTAGAGATTTCACGCAAGATGATATGGATGTTGTGTGGGCTGAAATTATGGTATAACTGTCTCTAGATTGTATACTTACTCCTTTCATTTTGTTGTTAAGTGCCTATCAACGTTTTCGTTTCTGGTTTATAATTCAATGCACTTGCTAACGTTTCAACTACCGAAATTGCTATGGAAATTGTGTATTTCATGTTGAGGTTTAAATTGTGCTTGCAAAAATGTTACACGACAGACCATCCGCTGACCAAAAAGCATATATTTGAGAGGCTTGACAACATGTGGAGATGTTGGAGGTATGAGTTAAAGCAAAAGTACTTTGTGGAGGGTGATCGAGCAAAATCTCTGCGTAATTTGAATGATCCGAGGGTGGACGAAAGCCAGTGGGAGGTATTAGTTAACTTTTGGTTAACTGATGAAGCAAAGGTAAATGATCATTTGCATGATAATTTAGTGACATTTATGCTTCGTGCACTAACATGAAAATGAAAACCAGAAAGAGTCGACAACAAACTCGAACAACCGAAAAAGAAACTTGATAGGACATACATTAGGCTCGAAGTCTATGCCAAGGAAGCAACAAGAACTGGTAAAATTTTTGTTAATGCGTGACAAATGTATGTCATGTGTATCTGTGGATTAGTGATGTGTACTTAATTGCTATTGTTTATTACTTGGTAGTACATGAAAGATGGAAAGATTCGTTCCCGAACGGAGATGTACATAGTCTCACGCACTCACAAGGATGGGACTGTTCTAGAGTCTGCAAAGGGAAAGCTAGTAAGTTCTATACAACATCCTTTCATTGTCTAGCGACACTTGTTCTATCAACGCAACTAGTTATATTTCAGCATTAATGTTATTAAATGGTATTTGTAAGGGCAACAATGCTATCGTAGGTTTCTTTTTTACACTTGTTGCCCAGATTATATGCATACCTTGGTACTTTGTGGCCGTTATTGATGTGATTTTTCAGTGTGGAGTAAGTAGTTAGTCAACTTGGAAGGCAGCCTCCGAGGATTTCATACATTTTTTGATTGCTTTGATACCTAGTTTTGTCCTGTTTGGATGGTTTTACAGTTTGTCCAGACCTTAAGGTGTTTGGATGGTCCTGTTTTGATTGCTTTGATACCTAGTTTAGTCTGTAGTCTGCACCTAGTCAAGGAACATGTTTGGCTGAAGGAATCTACCATCATGAGTGGTGGTGGCATCACTATCATAATTCTCCGGTTTTTGGTTTCGGAACTCAAAACGATTGAGCAAAGAACCAATAACAAAGATTTTAGGGAGGGTGATGGGAGGCTTTCTGGGTGCAAAACTGTGGCTTCTGAGGCTGCTACTTTTGGCACTTTGCTGAAGATGATGATAACCTTTTCTTGATGCCAAGATGAGAAGCCTCTCATTTAAACACAAGGAACACACCCCTACAGTGACCTCTTTTGGATGGAAGTAACATCATGGCTTATCTTCTCCATAAACATTCATATCCTAAACAGAGAGTGATACTAATCAAAGCTGTTGCTAAAGTTGGCCTAGAAGTTGACCCAGAATTTCCTAAAGCTGGCCATGGGCATGTTTTACCTGATGGTTTGATGACCTTAGCTTCTGGACTACTCAACCAATTTAAGTCTGCTTAGAATGTTCTCATTGTGTGAAGTTGTAGGTTAGAAAGCAAAATGGCAAGTTGAGGCCTCCAGAGCATTGTTATCTTTTCTCTTCGAAAAACAGATGCTTGGCTCCACACTAATCATATCTTAATCTTGCCTTGCCTCCTCATTAATATGCATCTTGTTAAGCATGTCTTCCTCTCTTATTATAGAATACATGACAGATCCAGATCTATAGAACAGATTAAGTAAAAGCATGCAAGTTATTGTGTAATCTTATGTATTATATCACAAGTTCTATCAATATTGTTCCATCGGTCTTCAGATGCATAGTACAGGCCAGTAGCTTGAAAAAGGCAGATTTAGTAAGGCCTTCAACACTGGAAAATGCTTTCGCTTTCCTCCTCTATGGCCTTGTCTCATATGCTTCACATGTCTCCCTGAAAATTGTTGTTCATCAGTAGTTGTTAGCAATCCACATTTGTTTATTTCATGAGTAGTTAAACCTTTTTTCGTTATCATATGATCTGGGTTTGGCATAGTTTGATCTTAGATATCTGAACTCAGTTTAAAGATAATTGTTAGCTAGTTAATCGTAAGTCTTGTTCTTATATATGGTCATTGATTACCATTTTGGTTTTTGGTCAAATTGGTAATTGTCTCACGGGTTTTTGTACCTTAGGATGAAATAAAAAAGAAACAAGATGTTGTTGCAACGTCAACAGATGGGCCCAACATACTAGCTACTGGTCGCGATGACATACTTTCGCGGACCTGTGGTAAAGATGGCCATGGAAGAGTTCGTTGCATGAGTTTGGGGGCCAATATTACAAATACCTTTGGCAGAAGCCAAAGGATTACTGCTGAGCCTGGGCCAGATTTAATGGAAGAGCTCGTTGTGCTGAGCGAGAAAGTGGCTGAAGTTGATGCAATGAAGTCTCAGCTAGACGAACTGAACACAATGAGTCTGAATTAGAAGAATTCAAGAGCATGAAATCACAATTAAAAGAATTCAACAAAATGAAGTCTATGATGGATGAGTTCGAGACAAATTTCATGCAAAGCCAAAGTCAAGTTCAAAGGCCTTTAAATACTCAGGTAACATCCACTTCCTGTGGTTTGAATCAATTGCACCGGTGGAGTTCCATTGGTGTCAAACTTTCAATATATTGGTAAATGTAGACTTTTAGAGTTAATTTGGGAGTTTAATCAACTATACATTTTATATAACTTAGATTTGAGAGTTGGACTAGTGACAAACTGAGCCAATGGGATTTTGTATACTCGAACGTATGGCACTATTTGATGAGTGATATGATGCTCTTTGCTATGAGGATATTTGATTGGTGACATGGAGAGGTATTTGATTGATGACATGGAGAGGTAGAGAGATGAGCTGTTATTTGAGTGATTAGTTGATTGGTGACATGGATAAGTAGAGAGAGAGTTGTTATTTGATTCGTTAGTTAATTGGTGACATGGAGAGGTAGAGAGACGAGTTGTTATTTGATAAGTGAGATGTTACTCTTCGCCTCTTATTTTTCAGCTTATGTTGTTCTTTTTTGTCTATGAAGAACATGATATACATTCTTGTTTTGTACCACTTGAATAATAAGCAATTGGTGTCCCATTCTGTAGGATGGTTGTGACGGCAACGAGCAAGAAGCAAACAATGCAAATGAAGACGAGTTTCCTTGAGTTGTTCGTGGTTTGTACTCGAGTGTGGTTGGTTTATATGCTTCATTAGTATTAGGTTATTTCGGGGACATTAAGATTTGTTAGAGTAAAACATGAAAATTTTTAGAATCTTTGTTAGGATGATGATGGTGAAATCTTTTGTGATTGGTATTGCAATTAATGGTCAGATTGCTGTCTTTTCTATGCAATTAGGTGTTGGAGGATTATAAAATTGTTATGGTTCGATGATGTTTATCCCGTGCATTATTGCGAAATGAATTAGATGCAATAATTAGTGACGATAAATATGTATCTAGGAAAAGCAGGAAAGGCCTACGGTATATCCGTTGCCAAAAGTTTAAACGCCGTTGGCAAAGTGGGAAAAAGGCAACAACATATTTGTCGCCAAAAGTCTTAAAAACCATAGGCATAGATAGAAAAGGCTACGGTAATTCCGTAGGTAACAATCAGAAAAATGGTGGGCATAAACCGTAGGCACAGAGGGAAAAAGGCCTATGGTATGTCTGTAGGTAAAAGTCTTGAAAACCGTAAACACAAAAGGAGAAGAGCCTGCGTTATATCCGTAGGCAAAAGTCCTGAAAACCGTAGGGATAGGAATGAAAAATCCTACGGTATATCCGTAGGCAAAAGTCTTAAAAACCGTTGGCATAAGAGACTTATGCCAAACTCGGCATATGTATGTCCCTACGGAACAGCCATTGGCTAATGTCTTTACTTTCGTAGGCATATGTCTATGCCATCAGAAGAAGCACCCACGGTATACTACCGTAGGCATAGGCTATGCCTACGGTACTTTTGAGCTATGCCAACGCTTTAGTACCGTAGGCATAAACCGTTTCTCTTGTAGTGGCTGTTTATGCCTTGAGATCGCTGTCTTTGATTTGTTGGCTGTAATGGATGCTGTTTATGCCTTCAGATCGCTTATATATAGGTTTTCAACATGAGGGTTTAATCATGTCTTAAACATGTTTTACCAAGTTTAACAGAGTAAGTTTCCTTGTATGTTCAAAGTTAACAGGGTTGTAATAGAAGACGGTAGAATTGCTCAATTTGAAACATGTTTGCTAATACGTGGATGAAAAGATAACTCATTTGACAATTAGCAGCTATGATTGACTAACTAGGACATATCTCCTTTCACTTAACGTTATCTACCATCCATCCCCCACATGTGTTCAACGACATTCAATTGCAAGAAAGCACGATGGTGGAGAGTGAAAGTATGACAGCAAAAGCACGATAGTGGAGAGTGAAAGTATGACCGAGAGTTACGTGGTGTTTGGGATTGATTTTTGGATACTTGATTTAATTTAGACTAGCTAATGTACCCGTGCAAAATGCACGGGGCGTGATGTAATTTAGTTTAGTATCAATCAGATACTTTAATATAACCTATTCAGTTCAAACTTCTAAAAGACAAAGAAAGTTAATTAATTTCAAAGGCAAATGAGTTATTTCATTTATACATCTTAAACATAATATATAGTTGACATTACTTAGGTATATAAGTTTCTCCAATATATTAGTCAACCGTCTAATATATAAGAATCATAGCAAAACAGAGAGAACCTTTAAGCCCAAACGTTGATGATATAGCATTTTAATCATCTAATACTACTATTAAAGAAAAAAAAATATGACAACTTTCAACAAAATTCTGTTTTTAGTCCTTTTATCCTCATTATCTGTTATGTGAACCAAAATCTAGTAAAGAATATTTGCGCATCGTATATAATGATAGGTCTAATAGTCTCTTTTAGTGAAAAAGGGTGTGAGCTTAGCAAAAAATGGTGTTGATTTACTTTCACTTTTTCTCTTTCTTTTGTGTAAAATATTGGCAAATCCACATATACCTAATCACACCTGATATATTAATTACGTGTGCTTTTTAGATCAGTTCATAACATTAATAAATTATTCAAACCTAAAAAATGACCTCTTGAACAAAGATAACTTTTGGATAATTGTAGATGCTTACCAAAACATGATCGCTAGAGAAATTCCTCTAGTGAAAGCAGTAAGAGTTCCTAGTCCTAGGATAGCTTTTATAGTAATATTAATAATTGTCGCACTACCTTATAGTAACACACCGACACCTTAATTAGTGCTACCATTTTCGTTATCATAACCTCCATTATCGTTACCAACCATTATCGCTACTACCATCTTTACAATCAGCACCAATGCTGCCACTACCACCACCACTTCTGTTGTATTCCCAATTTTTTTAGTGGAGTTAAAATTTGTCGTAAATCTTATTTACCTTACGTTGTTTCTATGCTCCAAAATCCTTATGATCGGAACTACTTGTTCCCCAATCAAATTCAATTACTTCTTGTAATTTAATTTGAGAAAGGATCAGTTTTAAATCTAGTGTCACATCTTAGACTTAAAAGATTAGTGCATGACACCACAAACTTACAAAAAAGCTTACGAAAAAATATAAATTTGTCCAAAGTTATTTTTGGCAATCTCAATAGAGCAAATGCTACTCTATTCTAAATCTAGCATTTTTTCATGATTCTGGAATGAAATACATGACAAACACTGCCTTTACATATATAGCAATGAATCAATAGTTAATTACACGATGACTCACCAAGTATAATATAATAGATCAATAGTCTCCAGAGATTCGAAAGACTTGATTATGTCCAGAACATACTTTACATTATGTTCTTTCAAAAGTTAGCTAAAATGTAATTGACATTATGGACCGTAGGTAGAGTCAGTGGCGGAGGGAGCGGGGGGCACCGTGGGGCCATGCCCACCTGCTTCTCCAGAAATTATCCTTTTTAGATGGTATATTTTATCCTTACTGGTGAAAGTGTCCACCTAAAAATTTTAAAAAAATGCTTAGAGCAGATTTATTTGTGGTCATTTTACGTGTTAATATACTTAAAAGCTCCAAAGATGGTTAAAAAAAAATCCTTTTAGTCATTTAAAATGTTAAACTTATACAAATAAAAGAAAAAAAATAGAAATAAAAACATAATCTACGCATAAAGTCAACAAAAAAATGATTTTTCTCTCATTGTTACGGTTTCCAAAGCCTCAATACCTTTAAAGCCTTTAAGGCACAAATGCGGACATGAGAGCACCGCCTCCTCCTCAGTTCCCTCACTGCCACAAGCCTTACCTCCCACCGGCATGCCCTCAACAGCTAACGCCACTGCCTCCACTAACCCGGTCCACATCCGGCAGGTCATGGGCTCACGAGTCACGACACCCTAAGCCCAAACGTCACGGCCTCACGTGCTTAGGTATGGCCGCAGGGACGATTTACAGGCTCACCAGCAATGGCGATCACGGATGGCAGTCGACATGTCAATTTCTTGACGATGACACTAATGATCAGAGCAGTCAGTGAAAGTAAGGAAATAATCCAGTGATTGATTCTTAAATTTGCTACTTCTAAGAACCCGTGATTGATTCTTAAATTTGCTACTTCTAAGAGCCTTTCTTTTTTTGTATCAATCTAGAATGTGACAATTGAGTTTTGGAACTTACAATATGCAATTAGAAAGTGGTAGAATTTGACATTACTGTTGGCTGGTGGGATTGTTAATTTTAGATTGAGATTTTGGTGCCCACCTTAAAAAAAATTTCTGGCTCCACCACTGATTAGAGTGTTCAATCAAGGTATAAATAGGTTTACTTTTAAAATGTTACAGACATATGATACAATCACTCAAGCCCTCAGTCTACCTTCCCATTTCTTTGGATTAATGGAGTTTATCATTCTCTTTCCTTTAAACAATTCATATTAGTGCGTTTTGTGAACCAACAAATTTGTTAATCTAATTAAATTAATCCATCAAAATGGGCAGTAAAAATTAGTAAACACTTTAAACATATAATTTACAAATGGTTTAGAGGAATATAATCTTTACAATCACTGCATTGCCATTAATCTTTCATAGTGATTAGCAACAGTGGCAGAACCAGAATTTTTATTTAGGGGGTGCAAAAATTATATCGAATTCACAAAAAAAGTTTATTAGTAAAATAATAGACAAAAACAAAGTGCATTTAAAAAACATACAAAATGTATTATTAAGTTTCAGGAGAGCCATTAAAGACTCTTTACAAGTACCCAAAAAAAAATTACATATTCAAGTGTTTACAAACTAAATCACATTCCAAGATCAACCTCTGCTCCCGAGCTCAAGCTCCACCTCCCAATCTCAACACAACATCAAATTTCAACAAAACAACACATTTTCAACCTTCTAATTTTAAAATTAAATAGCCAAACAAACTCAAGCTCAACGTCACATTCCAACACAATTATAAACTATCTATGCACCAATTTATGAATTAGAAAAGCAATTAACCAATTAAGAATTAGTAAAAGCAAATTAACCAAATAATTAAGGTGTTCCAACTTCCGCCAAATCACCAATAATTTCTGCAATATATATAATCAAGGCATACTTCATTATTTGGTTTAGCATTTTCATTAGGGAACATATACATATATAATCAAGGCATAATTTCTGCTCACCAATTAAGAATTAGCAAGTAAATTAACCAAACATATATTTTAAATTTCTATATAATTAATTACTGAAATTAAACTATAATTTCAAGAAACTAAACTATAATTTCAAGATAAAGAAGCATCCTACCTCAAGATAGGAAGTCACAGGCTCACACAGCCAGTCAGCAGAGAGCAGAGAATGAGAGAAGTTACTTCGCCGTCGGTTAGTCGTCAGTCGTCGGTCGCCGTTGCTCATTGGTCAGTCCTCCCCATGTGGCGTCTCGTCGTCGCCAGCAGCTGCACAGCCGTTGGCCACTTGGCCATTGCCCGCCACTGTCAGCTGCACAACGTCACAGGCACAGGTACAGCTCGAGAAACGATCCAGTGTTCAGATCTGGTCACAACTCGTGCTCGAGTGCTTGGCCAATGGCCATCACCGTCGTCCATTGTCACGGACTCACGGTAGAACAGACTGTCAGAGTGCAGTCACTGTCGCGCAGAGAGAGAGAGAGAGAGAGAAAGCGGACGGGGTCTCTGTAATATCCCGAACCTGGGG
Organism: Escallonia herrerae; assembly: GCA_033070095.1. Lineage (NCBI taxonomy): Eukaryota > Viridiplantae > Streptophyta > Magnoliopsida > Escalloniales > Escalloniaceae > Escallonia > Escallonia herrerae. Next base: position 113,748 of record JAVXUP010000496.1, on the reverse strand, counting down.
TTAGCCGGTTAATATTACTTTAGCGACAAATTCTATGAGTAATATTCTTTTGAGTCCTTAGGGATGATTAGCTTGAGCAGTATTATTAGTGACAAATGAAAATACCACTAGCTACGGATAAAAAGCGGTGCAAGAAAGAAATAAATGAAACTAGGCCGGTGACGCTTGAGAAGCTATAATTAAATTAGGGTTGATTTCATAAATATTTGATCTCTCAGTTCAGTTATTTTAATATTGTAGGGGGAAGCCTAGAGGAAAAAAAAAAGGAAAAGAAAACAAAAAAAAAAAGGAAAGAACAAAGAGAGAAGTCGGGGAGAGAAAGAAACAAATGAAGAGAAAGGGGAAAGAATAAAAGGGCAGAGAGAAGAAGAAGGGGCAGCAGGCCCTAATCGGGTAGCGCCCTCCCATCTCCGGCGTCCCCATTGCCGGCCATGCTTCATCACAGGCGATGAACTCCGGCCGCACCTACACCGTACATCACCACACAACACCTCCGGGACCACCGTGCCGTAGCCGAGGTGCCGCGACCACCGTGCCGTATCCGAGGCGCCGCTGCCACCGCCTAGCCGCCGTGCATTCGCTGTCGCCGTCCAACCATTCAGTCTCCGGCGAGCAACTCCGGCCGGCGCCTCCACCAAACAGCACCACCCGTCACCGCCCCTCGCTGCCGTTGCCCTATTCTTGAATCCACTAATGCCAACCACCTGGAATCACCTTCACTGTGGCGCACGCTGATGGAACAGCACGGTAACCATCACCGGCCAACCATAACTCCGATCGTCATCAAAGACGACCACCGGTCGATTGTCGTCGCCTAACGACCATAACTCCTGGCAACCAGCGGTTACAAGCCACCACTGTGGGTCCTTAATTGAACCACTCTGCCATTTTTATAGGTGTATTCGTGTGCGTGTGTGTTTGGCCAGAAATTTCGGCGACGAGACGCCCTGATCAGTGAAGGCGGCCGGAGCAACCAGCATGCAATTTGCAATTTTGGGTCCTCGACCCATTTGCCTAGCTGCCAAGCACTATTTTTGGCACTTTATATTATGAAATAGGTTTTTGTGGTTGCTTGTGTTGTTGGTGAATGGGTGCAGTGGTGGTCATTTGGCGGTAGTGTTGGCGGTGGATGGTGGTTTTTGTGTACAGCTGTGGGTGTACGGTGTCAGTGCTTGTCAGGTGTGTGGGTGTTATTGTTGTCGAACAATCGTCTATAATAGGGTGTGTATGTGGGGCACTGTGGTAGGGTGTATATGGCGGCGAGTGATAAAACTTAAGACCTTGTTGATAGATGAGGGAACCTTTTGGTCACAATAGTTGATGGGTGTGGCAACTATACTGGGATGGAGTAGTTGTGGGTGGAGTGGGTATGACTGTGTGATTGTGGTATCTGGATAATTGTGCGTGTGCACTGGTGGGTGTACGTTGCGTGTGTTTGAGCAGATGTGTATATTGTGTAAGTGTGGGGTAATTTCTGCAGTTGCGTGAGGTGAATGAGCACGTTGTTGTGTAGGCAACACGGTAGTGCGTAAAGCCTTTTTTTATGTGTGAGTAGCAGTACGATGGTTGTACGTGTACTGTGTGGTGAGAGTGTGGTCGTGTGGCAGTGTACGGTTACGTGCCTGTCTTGGTTGTGTGTTTTCCAGTGTGAAGGGTGAATATTAGGTGCTTGGACGGTTTTGGAAGTGACGGGTTACTTGGGTGAAAATCAATTGGTAAAGTTCAGTTGTACGGCTATGTGGTATGGTAAGTACGTGTGCGTGGTGTACCATATGTGTACATGGTGTAGGTGCGTCGTATGCTTGCGAAGGCGTACCCTATGCATGTATGTGTGTTGGTGGAGAAAGCGCATAGGCTATGAGAATATATAAAAAGGAATTGTTAGCATGAGCTCTAGCGATTAATTGGGTACTATTTAGTGCAAGGTTGCTTGGTTGGTTATTAGAAACGGGTGATTGAGGGAAATTCGGCAATGGTGATGAAATGCCTGAGAATGACATGGTGAACTGGGCACGATTTTAGACGGGTTGTGTAACAGGCGGTCGGATACGGTGTCTGAGTTGTTTGAGAAAATATTCGACAGGAATTCTGCATTTTTTTCCTCAATGATGCCCTTCGGGTTATAGTGAAGTCGGGGCTATGGAGATGAAAGGAATGGCCTTAACGGTGCTATTGGTCAAACGTAACAACTGATCATCGCGCTACATTTTGGATCGAGGAAATATGTCAGTAACAAGTAAGTACCCCTGTCATGTTCCTCCGTATACTTATTTGCAAAAGCTATAATATGTATTTATGTTTTGATCAATTGAAGTTCAAAGATTTATTAGGCATATGTTTTATTTCTAAAATATTTGATGAGAAATGTAAATTGAAAGAATGCCATGGAATGTCGTGTGAGTCATAAAATTTTACTGAGTACACGTTAATGAGCAATGAAACTTCTCTTGGTTGCTGTGCCCCATATCCAACGGGGGAATGTTGGATTTCGGGCCCTGGTCAACGGGACTCATACGTTGATGCATAGTACTATGGCCGGTGGTGCGCCCTTGCGTCCACATGATTATCTTATCCCGGGTGTAGGAGGGATTTCGGGCCCTAGTCAGGGGGGCTCGTACGCTGACCGCAGCATACCTACGAAAAGAAATATATGTTTCTGATGTGAATGGAATGAATGATGGTTGTACTCCGATTTGAACATCTTTTCTTCTGAAATTCAGGTATATGTGTATATGTATATGAAGGACGTTTTTATGAATGACAATAATCAAATGTTTGATTTGTTGAAAGAAAACCCATGGCATGTTTTAGACATTCCAAACTTATTTTAGGAACATGGCTGGTGTATTTGCTGGGCTTTCGCTCATTCCTTATTTTTCAGGTGACTACTCAAGGGAAGTGGAGCCGTATGAGCCACACGGGGGAGTTATGCCCGAAGAGAATTTTTAGAATAATGAGTGCCTACTATTCGAACATTTTAGTCTATGTTAATTTACGTTATGCTTGAACTGATGTAAGGAGCTTAGGTCTCCTAGAGTTTTCTTTATAAGTTTTAAAGACATGTAATGAGAGTTTTATTTGAATGTTTTGGAGGTCCGTAAATTAAAATTAATTTGGAGTCACAGGATTGTAGTAAGGCCTAGCAGAGCCCTGACAGGTGTTTGAATGGGCCTGCGGCCGGTCACGTGCCTAGCTCGCGGGCCTGCCCGTGGGTTCGGGTCGTGACAGTCTCGGTCTTCGGGGGACGGGATCTCGTGGGACAGGGTGCAACTCCTGAATTTTTTTTTTCAAAATTTCAGGGGTGCACTAGCCCCCCTAGTTCCTACGTAGTTCCGCCCTTGATTAGCAACAATAGTGAAATTTGAAGGTTCTAAAGCAACAAACAGAGAGTGGAGAAGCAAAATATAAGAGGCTCTAAGGCATTTAGTTTTGCCAATTTTTATTGCTTATTTGCATACCAGAGCACATATACTTTCAACAGATGGATTTTATTACCGTCACTTTCTAAAAACAGGTTAGTGTCTTTTGTCAACTCAACAATATCTTTGCAAATCTGATAATACACGGCTGAACGTTAGACATGATTTTTAATATTACCATCGTCTTTGGTTTTGAATCTAGAGAATTGACACTTATCTTTTATCACCTAAATGTTCTTCTTGTAGTTCCATGCAAATTAGCTTTATATCTAAGTGCCAATAAGTGATTCTACTTCCTGTAATAGACAAACTAATATTAATTAATTAACCAACATTAAATTTGGCATCATATTATCCCCAGGTTGCCTTGACAACACTAAAAATCATGAAAAGCATCTTACGTGCCCTTGACCATATATAAGATCTACTCATGCAGATTATCATACTTACTGAAAGTTTAGACTCTTAATTATTAAGCGTTGATGTTCGTAGATTGGCTTGGATTCTCACGAGCAGGAATGTTAGGTTTATTCTTACATGTGTGTCTAGAATATTCTAATACTACACACCTATTATGTCTAATAGATGGTATTACAATAGACAATCTTGAAATATTAATTAAACTAAAAGTTGAAAATTACAATAAAGAAAAGTCAAGAGGCCAATGACGGAAAAAATAGAATATTAAACTTTACATAATAATTAACCTGAATCACTAATATTTGATTGAAAGGTAGTTTAAGCTTGAGCCAGACCCAATTATATTTGTTGGGCATGTTTATCATAATTTCTAAGATGAATTTGTGTTTCAGTAAAGAACATATTAAAGACTTACCCCCATATCCTTGACTCGAGCAGGACTTCCTACCCCTTCTTGGTGGTGCTATTCTTGGACTCTGGTGCTCTTTTTTGGTACTTTCCCATCTTTTGGCTAACTTTTCTTCATGACATGAGTAGCCAAGCAGAAGAAAAAGCCACAACTACGATGGAGCAGATTGCTAGAGATCATTATCATCTTAGTGTTGTCTCTATACAACACTTAGATGATAACTTCTAAGTAAATATTGAAGTGAAATAAAAGCTGCCACAGTAGTTCAAAAAGATGAGCAACAAGGCGTAGCAAAAATACCTTGACAATGATGACAGAGGAGGTCCAATCATAGTAGCATTTAAATTTCGAATAGGAGGTCCAATCATAGTAGCAAAAATGATCAGAATCCGACCTTACAGCAGTAAGCTCCAAGACATAAACATCAAAACCAAGGTAATTCGCCATGGCTGCAATCAAAGTCGAATTCCTGGTCCCCGACGGCCCTTACACCAAGTTGCCTCGCCTCCAGGCCTTCCTAACCCTCGGTAAAGCTCCTTCCTCTGCACAAACCTGTCCAGATCATCAATTTTGTCCTCCTTCATATTCAAATCCATCGCCAATGTATCAAACGTAGCCGGATGGTCGAAACTCACTGATTCCAATGAATATCCATCCAGCCTCACCGTAAACATCCTCAACTTTTTCTTCATTTTATTTGCCGCCTTCCATTTCTTTAAGATACGAGTCAAGTAGTCATCAACACCACTTCTTTATGCTTCCTGTGGAACCTCAACTCCAAGGAGCACGCAGTGGACTCGGAATTGGATTGATCCTTTCTTTTCTTGATCATTTTCCACGTTGTTGCACTATGCTTGGATAGTGTATTTTGCCCTCCGTGCCTAGCTAGAGCTACGGGTGGCTATCCTTGCACGTAGTATAAAGCTAATCATGGAGAGAAGGCTGGAGAGAGAGGATAGGCCATGGTTTTACAGTTGATAAAGATTGATTTATGAGGTTTTTGTCATTGATTAGGACACTAAATTAAAGTTACACATAAAAGTGTTCTACTTTTGCTATTAATTTAATCTCTTAATTGTTAAAAGATGAGTCCAAGCAAACCGGGGGTCTCTCAAGATGAAAGTTGCAGCTGATTTGGCATATAAAGAAGACTCCAAAAAGCTGATGTGACGTAATATAGAGCTTTTAACTAAAATCTTATGTGTCGCGATTCTAAACAAGGCTTCAGCTTTTTATATATATACTAGTCCAGTAACCCGGGCAAGACCCGAGTTAGTTATATGTAACAACTTATGTATCCGTACGTTTGTCTGTATATTTTTGTAGAGTTAAGGTTGGATATTTAGGCTTTATGTCGATGGTTTTGAACTAAACTTTATTAGTATTCGCATGAAGTGAACCATCAAATTCAAAACATGTCACCATTTATACATTTCACATATAAGTATCATCATAATTCAAAGAAACTCAAAAAAAATATAATATATAAAACTGAAAATGTTCCAAAATAGTAAATATCGGACTGATTCCATATTTATTACCTTTGTGAAATACCGAACAATTACAGACAATACTTAAAGATAATATTAAAAGAATGATCATATGGTTCTTTTTTTATTAATTATTATACTACTATGTGATTGAGTAAAAAATATGTCAAATGAATAAAAATTTTATTTACATCTAGTTTATTATATAGATTGTGATTATAATAATGCCTAAGTTCTAATAATTTCATTTATTAATTAAGAGTATAAAGCAATTTACATCTGGTTTTATGAGCTATAATATTTATTTTAATGATTATTATTATTTAAAGTTTATTTAAGTAAACAATAAACTATAATAAATACTCAATAAGTTGGGATGAAAAAAGAAAATGACAAAAACAAATAGGATTACGTGTCGCGTAGGTAAGAGGGATAAAAAGAAAAAGAAGACTAAAAAAAATAATGTATTTAAAAGTTCAATGTTATATGATTAGTTTTCTAGTTTCAAAAGGTATATAATAATTGGGGCAATAATGTTCATAAATATTTAACACCGAACTATAGTAACGAGTTAATAAGTTGTGTAAAAAAAGAAAAGGAAATGAAGACAAATATGATGATGTGTTGTGTAAGTAAGAGGGATAAATAAATAAATAAATAAATAAATAAATAAACGAAAGTTTAAAAAAGCTTATGTTTAAAAAGTTCAATGTGATATAATTAGAATTAATTATTGAAGTAAAATTTTATATTGATATATTTATATTATTTTCAACAGTTAACTCATATTCTTTTTGCATGATGCTTCTGTGTAAAGAAAATAAATCTTTTCATTTGTCATCTACTAATTTTTTTATTTTCATAAGTGGCTTATGTTTTCTTTATGTTGTTATTTAAAATTTTTTTAGGTGTTAATAGTCAAAATCAAGTTCTAACATTTTGATACATTGATTAGGTTAAGTTTTTGAAGGTCTAGAATTGATTTTTTATTCTTATAAGGTCAACTAAATTTATGGTAATTATACCTCCGAATTTTTTTAATAATAAGTTATTAATAAAGAGTCATGATGCATATGCGACTATAATTAATAAGTAGATGTAAAACATGAATAAAACACCGAAACAAACATAATGACATGTAATTTTTTTTTTTAAGTTTGAGTGTTTATTTTGTTATTTAAAGTGTTTTTGAGGTATTAATAATCAAAATTAAGTCCTAATATACTGATACATTGATTAGGTAGAGTTTTAGAAAGTCTAGAATTGATATTTTATAGTTATAAGGTCAATTAAATTTATAATAATAATAATAATACCTCTGAATTTTTGAATAATAAGTTAGTAATAAAGAGTCATGATGCATGTGAGACTTTAATAAGTAGAGGTAAAAGAGAAATCAAACACCAAAACAAACATGATGATGTGTTGTAAAATTAAACAAAGATGACGCATCACATATTAATTTAAATGGGATAAAAATGAAAAAGAACACCAAAAAAAACATATATGTCGCCTCCATAACTCTTATGTTTATTTGTTTTATGTTTGAGTGTCTAAGTTGTTATTTAAAATCTTTTTGAGGTGTTAATAGTCAAAATCAAGTTCCAATATGTTGATATATTGATTAGGTAGAGTTTTAGAAGGTGTAGAAGTGATCTTTTACTCTTATAAGGTGAACAAAATTTATGGTAATAATATATTTGAAAATTTTAATAATAAGTCATAATAAAAAGCCATAATGCCTGTGTGACTATAATAAGTAGAGGTAAAATATGAATGAAACACCAAAATAAACATGATGGCATGTAAATTCTTTTTTATTTTTTATGTTTTGAGTGTTTATTTTGTTATTTAAAAAGCTTTTGAGGTGTTATTTAAAGTGTTTTTGAGGTGTTAGTAACCAAAATTAGGTCCTAATATATTGATGCATTGATTAGAAAGAGTTTTAGAAGGTGTAGAATTGATTTTTTTTACTCTTATAAGGTCAACTAAATTTATGATAATAATACCTCCGAATATTTTAATAATAAGTTATTAATAAAGAGTCGTAAAGCATATGAGACTTTAATATGTAGAGGTAGAAGAGGAATGAAGCACTAAAACAAACAGGATGAGGTGTTGTAAAATTGAACACAGATGACGTGTCGCAAATTTAAAAGGGGTAAAAAGCTTATGTGGGTAAAAGAGAAATGAAATACCAAAACAAATATGATGACGTGTCGCAAAATTGAACAAAGATGACGTGTTGCAAATTCAGAAGGGATAAAAAAAGGAAATGAATACCAAAAGGAGCTTATGTGTGGCCTCCACAACTCTTATGTTTTCTTTATATTTGAGTGTTATATGTTGTTATTTAAAGTCTTTGAGCTGTTAATAGTCAAAATCAAGTTTCAATATGTTGATACATTGATTAGGTAGAATTTTAAAAGGTGTAGAATTGATCTTTTACTCTTCTAAGGTGAATTAAATTTATGATAATAATACCTCTGCATTTTTTAATAATAAATCATAATAAAGAGTTATGATGCATGTATGACTATAATACAGAATGGAACATCAAAACAAACATGATGACATGTAAATTTTTTTATGAGTTATGTTTTGAATGTTTATTTTGTTATTTAAAAGTGCTTTTGAGGTGTTATTTAAAGTATTTTTGAGATGTTGATAATCAAAATTACTTCATAATATGTTGATACATTGATTAGGTAGAGTTTGAGAAGGTCTAGAATTGATTTTTTACTCTTATATGGTCAACTAAATTTATGGTAATAATACCTCTGAATTTTTTAATAATAAGTCATTAAAAGAGTGATAATGTGCATGTGAGACTTTAATAAGTAGAGGTAAAAGAGGAATGAAACACTAAAATAAACATAATGACGTGTCACAAAATTGAACAAAGATGACGTGTTGCAAATTTAAAAGGGGTGGAAAAGAAAAAGAACACTAAAAAAGCTTAAGTTTTAATAATAAATCATAATTAAGAGTCATGATGCATCTGTGACTATAATAAATAGAGGTAAAACAGGAATGGAACACCAAAACAAACATGATGACATTCAAAATCTTTGATAATTTATGTTTTGAATGTGTATTTATTTTATTTAAAGTGCTTTTGAGGTGTTATTTGAAGTGTTTTTGAGGTGTTAATAATCAAAATTAAGTCTTAATATGTTGATACATTGATTAGGTAGAGTTTGAGAAGGACTAGAATTGATTTTTACTCTTATAAGATCAACTAAATGTATGGTAATAATACCTCCGAGTTTTTTTTTAATAATAAGTCATAAATAAAGAGTGATAAGGTGCGTGTGAGACTTTAATAAGTAGAGGTAAAAGATGAATGAAACACTAAAATAAACATGATGACGTGTCACAAAATTGAACAAAGATGACGTGTCGCAAATTTAAAAGGGATAGAAAAGGAAAAGAATACTAAAAAAAGCGTATGTGTCGCCTTCACAAAGCACAATATTTCGTCTATTATATATATATATATATATATATATATATATATTAAATTACATATGTGAGTGTTTTATAAAAAAGATTAAAAGATTTAATCTATCTCAAAAAGTTAAAAAACTGATTTAATTCATAATTCTGAAAAGTAAGGATTATTAAATAATCACTTTTCTCGTAATTAGGTTTGACCTTATAATTTATCACATTATCCCCATATATCTCACAAAAGGACGTCACATACCAACTAATTAGGTTTGACCATATAATTTAAGCATTCTTTTTTTTTTGTTTGTTAAAACTCTTGTAATTTTAAGTTAGTTTACAACTATTTTTGCCTAACAAAACTTGTATTAATCTAATTTTAAATTAATTATGATACAAGCTGAAATCTATTTTTTAAAATCAATCTCAAACGGGCTCTAAGTATTAAGCTTTGAGGTGTTGCACACTTTAGAAAGACATAGCCACTTAGATTGCTCATTGCTGTTACCGAATACTACCATAATATAACACAAAGGGAACAAATATATGCTCCTAAGTTTTGGAGTGAGCTCCCTTAAGAGATTGTCGCTAAAGTTTATGACAACACTTTTAAAGTACTAATAACAAGTTAACAACGTAATGTTTGCATGTCGGCTACATTGGTACCAGAAACTCCATTGAACATTTATTACGACAATGCTCCTATGTTTCCATCCTGCAAAAACATTTGGATACAGTACACCAAACTGCTCTATGGTATAAAAAGAACCGTAGGTACGAGTTATGTAGGCCTATGGTTAATACTGCACCTTGGCCATTGGTGCTGCTTCAATGTGGAAGGGCAATCACGACCGTTCTTACCATGGGAATTGGGTGGACAGTCAGCAGGTGAATCTCGCAAACGAAGCCAACGGCTGCTTACCCCAGAATAGGGGTTGACTATTAGGCGGGAGAATTTCACGGGCATAAATTGACAATTGGTTTTTCCCGAGCATAAATTGGCAATTGGAATACACACAAAACCTAATTGGAATAGGAGTCTACTATCATCGCCTCAGCCACAGTACGTGAAGACTTCTAGGTATGACATTCTTCTCTGTTCTTTTGTCGATTACTCACAATCATTCTGATGATTTCTTTTTATAATCATTCTGCATCTTCTTCTGCTCTCAGTTTGGACGATCTTCGTCTCTTAATCAGTATATGTATCCTAAAACTTTGTGCTTAAAAACATGGTAGATGAATAGGCAAAGGGTTGTTTGTTAATGAATGAGTGACAATAGTAGTCATGGAGCAGAGGGAGTTCTAGATCAAAATCAAAAGCGAGGTGGATGCAGATGCAAGTGTGTAACTATTGTCACCAAAAAAGGCATTGTCCTGATCCCGTTAATAAGCCAAAAAAATAAAAAGGTATACCAAGGGCAGGTGCTTTTCAAGTGATTTGAGTCTTCTTCAAATGTTGCTTGTATTTTTGAGGTGAATCAGGTTCATATGATGTTCTTTCGGTCTTAGTTAGTAATCTTCATACATATTTTGAGTTGATTCTTCACTTGGGATTTTCCGATCATTTGTCCCAATAATGACTAGTTGACTGCTTATCAAAGTATTGATGGTGGTAATGTCTTAACGATGGATAACAACAAATATAAATTTTTTAGGGTTGGTTTAGTTCTGATTAAGATGTATCTTGGGATTGTGAGGACTTTGACAAGAAGATTTGATCTCGTTGCATACTCGTGATCCTTCTAGGATTATTACCTAAAGGTGTAGCTATTGGAGTTTTGTGAGGTGGTCTTGTAGTGGTGAAAGGTTGAGGGGCAGTGGCCATTCGTGGTAATTGGATCTCGTTTGAGCTAGAAAGGGATGACAGAGCTTTGTGGACGTGGTATGTTTTAGTTAAAGTATAGGATTTCTAAGAGAAGTCTTACCAGTTGAAATCACATCAACATTGGCTTATTGCTTTAGATACTGAAAACACACACACGCATACACACACACACAAAAACACACGCATGCATGAGCGCGCGTGCGCGCGCACACACACACACACACACACACACACTTACCAGTTGAAAACAGATCAACATTGGCTTATTGCTTTGGATACTGAAAACAAACACGCGCGTGCACACAGAGACAGATGCATGTTTGTCTGAATTGCTAGAATAGCTAGAATAGGTGGTGATGGCTCTTGGTATGTATATGGTTCAACACTGATTGTTTTTTTGGCAACTGTCCGGCTCTGTGTTCATACATGCGTTTTGAAGTTTTAATAAACATAGGGAAACTTTCCAAGTTACTACTTCTGGGTCATGCTTGGTCATTTTTATTGGATATTCTTTGCAAATCATGCTACAGCTTATGATGTCCTTAGATTCTGAAATTTTCAATCCAATTCCAATTCTGATGTTAGGTTCTTTTTTGGCAGGGTTGACAGGGAAAGTACATTTGTTGTGTTTGGGATCTACTGAAAGTGGGGCTTCAAACCATTTAGGTTCAATTGAAGGTGCTTTTAATTCACTTAATATTTTTTACATGTACATGAATATTGATTAGAAAAATGAGCCCATAAATTTGATGACAATTGATTTTCATTTAGAAATCTGATTTTTGATATTTGATGCCAATTGGTTCTAGTTTGGACTTAATGCTATATATGTGAAACATTTTTCAAAAGTCTTAATGCTATATCGCTAAGAACATATAGGCTGTGAGATTTATCTCCTGCACCATAATCTGCGCTAAGAACTGGTTAAAACTCCAGGTTAGGTAATGTATGTAGTCATTGCTCCCGGTTAAAATGTAAAATAATGAGTCAGATATGAGGTCAGCTGCTGCATCCTTGGCCATGCTCAACATAAACTGTTGAATGGTATGTATGACATACTGAATTTGCTATATAACTGAAATATGTTGACCCTCTATCGAACACTAAAATTAGCAGTGTTCTTATAACTCTAGTATCTGTATTTCTTGCATACCAACATCATACTATAAAAACATTTCTCTAATTTCTCTAATTTCTCCAAAACATTTTCGTGGGTTTAAAGGCTCAAAATAATTTTATAAGTTTGAATTTGCAGAAAATATTAAAAATACATACAATGTCAGAAAAATATGAAAATTTAACAGTAATTCTAATATTACCCTATGACTCTTCTTGTAAAATTTCAACACTTTATGATAATTATACAATGTCTATAATTCACGTGGTATAACTGTACATAAACCCTTTTTGCCGTTTAGTTAACCCACTCTTCTTCTTCCTCTCTGCCGCAATGCCATTTAGACAAACCCCACACTCAATTCATAGCAACTCTCCACCGAGAATGAAACGGCCACAGTGGCCTTGATTTATCCCATCACTCTCACGACACCCTGAAACTTTGCAAACTACGGCAGCCCATGGCTGCCCGATCACTTCTCTCTCACGGCTGCACCAGTAGCCCCCCTTTTCTCACGGTTATACGTTCTGCCCCTCTTCCCCATAAGCTGAACTCAAAACAAATGAAAGAGAAAAGCTATAAGAAGCTCACCGAAATTCCTATTTGATCGCCAGAAAACTCTTCCTTCGATACCTTCTCTTTTCTCTCTCGGTATCTCTCTTTGCTGTAACTCTAAGGCTTACCGAAAGAAGGAAAAATGCGTGTTAATGGCTGCCCTAGATGTGCAATGCAGCTGATCCTTTGATAATGCTAGCAAAATGGGGTACTTGCTAGTGCGATTTGGGCAGTCCATCCTGAAAGATGGACGGCCCAGATCGCTCCTTTTTTGAAAACTGTCAGTAGTCAGCGACAGGACGACATTTTTTTTACCTTTTTGGCCCTCCACGCCGTCCGCGACATTGTTTCGCGGACGACATTCACGCCCTGACACATGTTAGGAAAAAGTCGTCTGCCACACAGTGTGGCGGACAACCTCTAGGCTGACACATGTCAGGACCTGTCCCGTCACCCGCCAAGAAAGTCTCCCGTCAGAGCCCCACGACTGTTCCCTTCGGTAGGTGTCACGTTAACAGTATCCGCGACAGTTCTAAATGCAAAATTACATTTATGGACCTTTATTTCTGCACGTGTCAGAGTTGTCGGCAGTTCTGTCCGCGACGTTATGTCGCGAACATTATTGCCCTTATACCCAAAAGTTCCCTAATTCTCAGTTCTTTTAGCAAAATTTTCTTCTCCTTCAGATTCACTTGCTTCCATTTTCAGTTCCCCTCAAGCTTCGTCGACTAACACTTGCTCCAAGCTTCACTCAAACAAGGTAAGTTTGTGATCTCAAAAGTTTTCTGGGTGGATTGACTGATAAAGTATAATTTGTTTTTTTGGACAAAAAAGTATAGATCTTTGTGATGTTCTAGAAATTTGTCACTCTATTCATCAACTTGTGATGTTCTAGAAATTAATTTGTTAACTTTAAGCTAATTCATTGTAGTTAATTTTGATTTTTTTGAAGTTCGCTAACTTCGACACATGTATCCTATTTAAATTTGAATTTTTTGAGATATGTTTGTTGTATTTTGGCATGATGAATTTGTCTGTTTATCTTAGTAATTTTAATTTGTTATGTTCAATAAATTTATAATTAGCAAAATGGGAGACACTTTTGAGATTATGTATATGGTATATTTGTCATCCTAAATTGTCTATTCGCCAAGATAATTTTGAGATAATATTTTCAGTTGAAAATGTCATTTGATTGTTAAGCGTAGTCTATTTCTACATAGGTCTTGTTTCACAATGTCTGATTTCGTGTCGAGCTCCAACACCCCGTAGATGCTAGTGATCCGTATCTAGGACGAACCTTTCAAACATTGGAAGAAGCTGAAGAATGTTTTCGAGCGTATTCATTGAGGGTTGGTTTTGGCATTAGAATAAAGACTACAAGAACAAGCAACGTAACAAAAAAGATATGCTCTCGCTTATACGAGTGTCATAGGGGCAGAAACCCAGTGCAAAATGAGACACGCGTAGGCAACGATGACAGTGATGACGAAATAGGATATTCGCGTAGAAGACGGGACTGCTTTGAGCGCACAAATTGCCAGGTCAAGATGTTCGTAAGCTATAAAGCCAAGCAAGATCATTGGCTTATTACCAGCCTGGAACTGGCACACAATCACCCGTTAGTAACCCCTTCTAAGGTGAGTCAGATGCATCAACACAAGAAGATGGGTAAGGTCGCGAGGAGCCTAATTCACACAATGAGCAATGCGCGGCTAGGACCTACCGACATGATTAATGTTCTTGCTGAACAGGCTGGGGGAATTCAAAATTTAAACTTTAACACGACAGACGTTCGTAACGCGGTCCGAACCCATAGACGAGCCGCGTATGACCTCAATGATGCTCAATCCACAATGAGCCTATTGAAACGGATGCAGATGGAGGACCCGCAGTTTACCTTCGATTATAAACTTGACGACGAGCATCGAGTTAGCACAATTTTTTGGGTCGACGGTCGTTCGAGGCTAGCTTATAAGCATTTTGGGGATGTCGTGACTTTCGACACCACATACCGTACCAACAAGTACTCGATGCCGTTCGCTCCTTTCACGGGCGTCAATCATCATTATCACTCCATCCTGTTCGGGTTCGCCTTGTTAAGGGACGAGAGCGAGAGTTCTTTTGAATGGTTGTTTAGGGTGTGGCTGGAAGCAATGAACTTCAAAGCACCCAAAGTTATCATCACCGATCAAGATTTGGCAATGAAGAAGGCTATTGCTACCGTCTTCCCAGATACTCGACACAACTTGTGCACTTGGCACATAAGCAACAAATACCCTGAACGTCTGCATCACGTGTACGCAAAGTATCCAGACTTTAAACAGGATTTTGAAAAGTGCATTAATAAGTCGTTAACGATTGAGGAATTTGAGGAGAGGTGGGAAAAGCTTGTTCGGGATTACTCATTGCAAGACAACGAGTGGCTCCAGCACTTGTACGAGCTCAAAGAGCAATGGATTGGCGTTTACACGAGTGGTAAAGGAGAAGGTTGCTTGAGACCCCGCTGGAGCTGAACGGTGCCAAAGTCTATACGAAGGAGATCTTCATGCTATACCAAGTAGAGCTGCAAAAATCGGGCCGATACAGTATAAACAAGGTGGCAGAAAAGTCTCGCGTGAGTACAAGGTTTATTCGCTCGTGAATGACCTCGTCCCTGAGAAGCTGCGCAGAATTTATACGGTGAGCCACGACACATTGACGGACTCGGTGACATGTGTTTGCAAGAAGTTTGAGTTCCATGGCATCCTGTGTAGACACATTCTGCGGTTTTTCACACAGAAGAATATCAGGACAATCCCCGATAAATACGTCCTGCCACGGTGGACGAAAGGTGCAAACAGGTTGCACGGTACCATTTCCTTTCCGGAGCACCCGTATACTGACTTTGAAGAATCAGAGACGTTGCGGTATAATCATCTGGTGACGATGTTCACCCGTTTGTCCGTAAAGGGTGCTGCTACAATGGTCGGATATAAACATCTCCTCGAGGTAGCTCAGCAGCAAGAGCCCATCGTCGACCAGTTGGAAGCAGCTTCAGTCAGCAATGCGGTTGACACCGAGCCTACGACGGGATCAGAAGATGACGAGCCGGGGGGGAGACGACAATGATATCCGGCCTTTGGATCCAATTATATCGCAAACGAAAGGCCGCAAGAGATCTACGCGGATGAAAAGCTCTATTGAAACGGCAACTCAACCTAAAAAGCTGAGAAGGTGTGCATTGTGCAACAAAATGACCGACCACGACAAGCGGAACCATTACAAGGCACTGGGGATAAGTCCAGGGGGTTTGCAAGACGGGGAAGAAGATGATGCCGAAGATGAGGACGAACAAGCTGCAGTGGACCTTTAATTTTTTTAAGCCATCAACTATGTTTGACATTTGTAATAATTTTTTTCTAATAATCTTTCGACCGAATACTGTTATATATTTTCTAATGGACCTACAAGAGCCATCAACTCTAAAAGTTTATGTTGTTTTTTTTATTAGCCCCCGGACGCCTCTGCAGGGTCTTAAAATTCCTATGCTTTAGAAATTTTTTACCTTCTTTTATGTCCGCTATACAATGTAGCGGACGTCTCTACAGAGTCCTAATTTGTTGTTCTTTTATGTCCGCTATACAATGTAGCGGACGTCTGCAGAAAAAAACTTTTGGTCTTCTTTTTGTCCGCTACACAATGTAGCGGATGACTCTATCCTGTTATATATTAAAAAGAGGCCAATCATCTTATCACTCCGTCCGTTTTTTATCTGTCTCAAACATCTCACCCAGCCGCTACCCCATATACGGCGACCCACATATCCGGTGACCCACATCTCTGGCGACACCACCGTCCTCCCCCTGATGCCGCCCCACCCCTAGCGACTGCCCGTCCTCCCCTCAACGTCGTGGCGCCTCCAGCGACATTCCCGGCATGATGGCTTTTGATTCGTCGAGCAACAACAAATTTGTAGGCAACATGTACCTTGCAGGCAGACACTTCTTCAAAGTCATGATGCCTGGTTTTGATACAGAACTTGTAGGCCATCCCTCTTTCTTTGTGTTACTTTTGGTGTTAAAAGTTTGATCTTTGGTTAAAAACTTACCTATTTTTTGTATTGTGAATATGTTAGGACATACCGGTAGCCTTTTCCGATTGGCTTACCACAATTTATTTCGATTCAACTTTAACCAGCCGTAAGGGGTCATGGCATATTAGAATCAAGATGAAGCGCGGCCAAGGTCAAATTTGTTTCGCAGAGGATTGGAACGAATTCGTGCAGCAGCATGACCACCAACTCGGGGACTTTGTAATGTTTGAACACACGGGGAAGTGGAATTTTCAAGTGACGGTGTTTGATCAGAGCACTTGTAAAAAAATTTCTTTCCCCCAATGTTGAACCCTAAATTCTGTTATGAATAATTTTATGTTAATGTTAATTATTGTTCCGAATTTTAGGTTCTTAATTGTGCCGTTTGAGATTCCGTCGATACTGAGATTGTTGATTCTTAATCGTACGTTTTTTTTATTGTTAATCGATATTGAGATTGTTGATTTCGTCGCTAAAACAAGTCTTCGGTCGCCGATTTATTAAAACAGAATTTTTGCTGTCCGCTACAATGTGTACAAATTCCCAACACTTGGAAGAGATATCACTCTTCATCTGTGACATATAAATCCCAGCACTTGGTTTTTTTTTGGTTCTCTCTACGTCCGCTATACTATGTAGCAGACGGTCCCGCAGAAAGACAACTTTCCAACTTAGTTTTTTTTTGTTCTCTTCACGTCCGCTATACTATGTAGCGGACGGTCCCGCAGAAAGACAACTTTCCAACACTTAGTTTTTTTTGTTATCTCTACGCCCATTATACTATGTAGCGGACGGTCCCGCAGAAAGACAATTTTCCAACACTTAGTTTTTTTTTTGTTCTCTCCACGTCCGCTACACTATGTAGCGGACGGTCCCGCAGAAATACAACTTTTCAACACTTAGTTTTTTTTTTGTTCTCTCCACGTTCGCTATACTATGTAGCGGACGGTCCCGTAGAAAGATAACTTTTCAACACTTTGGTTTTTTTTTTTGTTCTCTCTACGTCCGTTATACTATGTAGCGGACGGTCCCGTAGAAAGACAACTTTCCAACACTTAGTTTTCTTTTGGTTCTCTCCACGTCCGCTACACTATGTAGCGGGCGATCCCGCAGAAAGACAACTTTCCAACACTTAGTTTTTTTTTGTTCTCTCTACGTCCGCTATACTATGTAGCGGACGGTCCCGCAAAAAGATAACTTTCCAACACTTAGTTTTTTTTGTTCTCTCTACGTCCGCTATGCTATGTAGCGGACGGTCCGCAGAAAGACAACTTTTCAACACTTAGTTTTTTTTTGTTCTCTCTACGTCCGCTATCCTATGTAGCGGACGGTCCCGTAGAAAGACAACTTTTCAACACTTGGTTTTTTTTTGTTCTCTCTACGTCCGCTATCCTATGTAGCGGACGGTCCCGCAGAAAGACAACTTTCAAACACTTAGTTTTTTTTGTTCTCTCTACGTCCGCTATACTATGTAGCGGACGATCCCGCAGAAAGACAACTTTCCAACACTTAGTTTTTTTTGTTCTCTCTACGTCCGCTATACTATGTAGCAGACGGTCCCGCAGAAAGACAACTTTCCAACACTTAGTTTTCTTTTGGTTCTCTCCACGTCCGCTATACTATGTAGCGGACGGTCCCGTAAAAAGACAACTTTCCAACACTTAGGCTTCGTTTGACAAATTTTTTTTTTTGGTTTTCAGTTTTTAAAGAGCAGCTTAATTTTTTTTTTTATAAAAACAAGTGGGTGTTTGATAACCCCTTTTTTTTTTGAGGTTTTTTTTTTTGGTGTTTGGTAACCCTTTTTATTTTGACTTTTTTTTTTGGTGGTTTGCGGTGGCGGTGGTGGGGCGTAGCGGTGGTCGATGGTGGTGGCCGACGGCCGGAGGTGGCTGCCGGCAGTCACCGGCGGTGGTGGCCGGCGGCCGGAGGTGGCTGCCGGCAGTCTCCGGCGGTGGTCGCCGGCGGCCGGAGGTGGCTGCCGGCAGTCTCCGGCGGTGGTCGCCGGCGGCCGGAGGTGGCTGCCGGCGGCCGGCAGTCTCCGGCGGTGGTCGCCTGAGGTGGCTGCCGGCGGTGGGAGGGTGGTGGTGGTGGTCGAAAAAAAAAACCAAAAGTGAAAAAAAAAAACCAGTTTTTGGAGTTTTTTTTTTACTCTGCAGTTTAAAAACTGGTTTTTTAAATTGAAAAAAAAATGGTTACGAAACGCTCTTTTTTTTTAGTTTTTAAAACTGAAAAAAAAAGAGGGAAAAAAATTTTAATCAAACGGGGCCTTAGTTTTTTTGTTCTCTCTATGTCCGCTATACTATATAGCGGACGGTCCCACAGAAAGACAACTTTTTTTTTGGTTTTCAGTTTTTAAAGAACAGCTTAATTTTTTTTTTTTTACAAAAACAAGTGGGTGTTTGATAACCTTTTTTTTTGGAGTTTTTTTTTTTTTTTTTGTGTTTGGTAACCCTTTTTATTTTGACTTTTTTTTTGAGTGGTTTGCGGTGGCGGTGGTGGGGGGTAGCGGTGGTCGATGGTGGTGGTGGCCAGCAGTGGTTGGTGGCTGCCGAAGGTGGTCACTGGCGGCCGGCAGTCGGAGGTGGCTCCAGATGGCCGGCGGCCGGAGGTGGTTGCCTGCGGTGGGAGGGTGGTGGTGGTGGTCTCAAGAAAAAAACCAAAAGTGAAAAAAAAAAACCAGTTTCTGGAGTTTTTTTTTTACTCTTCAGTTTAAAAACTTGTTTTTTAAATTGGAAAAGGAAAAAAAATGGTTACCAAACGCACTTTTTTTTTTTTCAATTTTCAAAACTGAAAAAAAAGAGGAAAAAAAAAGGGTGTCAAACGCACTCTTAGTTTTTTTTGTTCTCTTCACGTAGCGGACGGTCCCGCAGAAAGACAACTTTCCAACACTTAGTTTTTTTTTGTTCTCTCCACATCCGCTACACTATGTAACGGACGGTCCCGCAGAAAGATAACTTTCCAACATTTAGTTCTTTTTTGTTCTCTCGACGTCCGCTATACTATGTAGCGGACGGTCACTCTGAAAGACAACTTTCCAACACTTAGTTTTTTTTTGTTTTCTCTACGTCTGCTATATTATGTAGCGGACGGTCCCGCAAAAAGACAACTTTTCAACACTTAGTTTTTTTTGTTCTCTCTACGTCTGCTATACTATGTAGCGGACGGTCCCGCAGATTGACAATTATCCAACACTTGGTTTTTTTGGCCTCGCAGAAAGACAGATATCCAACACTTTGTTTCCCAGCGTTCAAACCAAATCACAGATCAGTCAATTAGCCAAAATGCTATCTCTGACCACACCACAAATCAAACACCTCTGACCACAAATCAAACACTCAACTGAATTCAACACAACGATATCGGTTTATAAAAATCAATTGCAATCAATATATGTTTATTAAAAAAGTGAATATAATGTTACAATGTCAATTACGATCCCCATCCCCTGCGGCTGTTTGTTCGTCATTACACGAATTTACAAGAAACCTAATAGCTCTAGGCCGGCCATTCATAATTTGCCAAGCCATCCTATACCTAAAGCCTTGTTTGCATTCTTGGCTCCAGACGGTCTTCTTGAGGCTCTCAGTCTGACAAATGTAATCCGTGTACATGCAGACGAAGACACCGCAGTCTGAGGAATTATGTTGCTTGGGCTTATGCCTCTTCAATCCGAAAATGAGGTCCGGCCTGCGCTGTAGCTTCTCCTGACGCTTACCATTGACCAAGGCAGCAAGTAGATTCTGCGATAAACATAATAAGTATTAAACATTAAACATAACAATAAAAAAATATTAATCAGTTTTAGAATATGCAAGTTACAATAAGAAGTAAACATGATCTTACCAAGGCACACTACAAGAAAAGGCGTCTTTTGCGACGGAGTTTTAGCGACAGCATAGATTCCGTTGCTAAAATGAGTTTTACCGACGGAAACCTCCGTCAGTAAAATATTATTTAAGCGACGGATTTATTCCGTCGCAAAAAACTCCGTCAGTGAAAAGGCGTTTTACCGACGAAAACCTCCGTCGGTAACACTCCGCCATGAAATATTATTTAAGCGACGGATTTATTCCGTCGCAAAAAACTCCGTAGGTACAAATAGGTCTTCACCGACGGACTTTTAGCGACGGAATAAATCCGTCGCTAAAAGTCTATTAAATTCACAGATCTGCTTCTCTCTTCGAAAATCCCAAAACCCAACTTCCCTCTACCCCGGCGGCGACCTCCCTCGACACCGGCGGTGACTTCCCTCGACCCCGGCGGTGACCTCCCTCGACAACGGCGACCACCTGCAACTCCGGCGACCACGGGCCCTCACCTCCGGCAGATCTGTGAAGAGGAGAGAGACTACCCCGACGGCGACCTCCCTCGACACTGGCGGTGACTTCCCTCGACCCCGGCGGTGACCTCCCTCAACGACGGCGACCACCTGCAACTCCGGCGACCACGGGCCCTCACCTCCGGCAGATCTGTGAAGAGGAGAGAGACTGAGAGAGAGAGAGCAGCGTCGACCACCAGGACCACCGGAGACGACGGTTTCTCACCTCCGGCAGTATTTCTCGTGAGGTAAAGTTCTTGTCTTCGTCTCTATTTGCTCTACGCTATACCTTCTGTCTTCCTCTTATACATGTAAATTGCTGTGAAAAGTTAAAGATGATTTTAGATTGTTAATTGTGCATTGAGCATTTGAGATTATTGACGGAGGATGGGACCCAATTGGATTGAATGTGTGATTTTTGTTAATTTTTATTGCATTGAGCATTTGAGAATTGAGAATTGAGATTGTTGACGGAGGATGGGACCCAATTGGATTGAGATACCTGTTAGTTAGTGCAGACACGGACACCACGTCTGATCGACGGTGTCCGACATTTAAAAAACAAATTAACGTATGCCGATGTGTCTGGAGGTGCGTGTCGGTGGGCGTCGGACACGTGTCCGGAGCACGTGTCCAAAGGCATCGGACACGTGTCGGTATGTGTCGGACACGTGTCCGGAGGTGTCAGACACGTATCCGGAGGTGTCAGACACGTATCGGACACCATATCGACACCCTATATGAGGTGTCAGAATTGAGGTTGTTGACGGAGGATGAGACCCAATTGGATTGAGATACATGTTAGTTAGCGCAGACACGGACACCACGTTTGATCGACGGTGTCCAGCATTTAAAAAACAAATTAACGTATGCCGATGTGTCTGGAGGTGCGTGTCGGTGGGCGTCGGACACGTGTCCGACGCCGTCGGACACGTGTCCAGAGGCGTCGGACACGCGTCGGTATGTGTCGGACACGTGTCCGGAGGTGTCAGACACGTATCGGACACCATATCGACACCCTATATGAGGTGTCGGAATTGAGGTTGTTGAATGTGCATTAAATTTAGGTTAGTTAGCCCTGATTAACAATATTTTAGTAAATCAATTAACCCTAATTAGCTCTAACGAGCCTAATTAGTTTTAATTAACCCTAAGAACCTGATGAAATTCAAATTAGCTGTAATTACCTCAAATTAGCCCAAATGAACCCAAAACCCGCGCATATTGATTGTAGTTAGCCTAATTAGTCATAATTTGCACTAACATAACCCAATTACGCCTAATTAGCGCTAGTTAGGACTAATCAACACTACTCGGCACCATCAAAACCCTAATTAGGACTAAATAACCCTAATTAGTCATAATCAACCCTAATTAGCTATAATTATCCAAAACTAGCCCTCATTAATATTAATTAGCCCTAATTAGGACTAATCAGCACTACTCGGCAAAATTAAACCCTAATTAGGACTACATAACTCTAATTAGTCCTAATCAACCCTAGTCAGCTATAATTATCCGAAACTATCCCTCATTAACATTAATTAGCCCTAACATAACCCAATTAAGCCCAATTAGCCCTAATTAGGACTAATCATCACTACTCGGCACAATTAAACCCTAATTAGGACTAAATAACCCTAATTAGTCCTAATCAACCCTAATCAGCTATAATTAATAATCGTAATTAACCCTAATAACTCAGTTAGCCCTAATAACTCAGTTAGCCCTAATTAGCCCTTGTACATCCCATAATTACTCCATGTTGCCCAGAGATGGTTCAATTACTCGTTGTTTACAAACCCTGCCTTCTTTATATTAATTGTTGTTTTGAGAAGTCCATTGGCAACGAGATGGTTCAACTCGTTGCCAACGAGTTCTATTTAATGTGGAATTGGTAACATATGCAACGATCATTCTGTAGTTTTGATATTTCGGAAAGATTCTTGCATATCTTATCAATTTCTGAACACATGCATGCATAGAAACCCTTAGTTCCCGTTCAAAGGTACTCATTACAAAGTAATGCCTTGTAATGAGCCTTTGGATGTCCAGTTTGGACAGTTTGGAAAAGCTAATTGTTTATAAAACAGTATTTTGACTCATGCTTTATGTTCTATGTCGTGGATATTTGGTACACGTTCTCGTGTGTTTCTCCGGGTGCATACAGATCTGGTGTTCTAACATCCGTCAAACCTTCCTGAGCAAGGTTAGATGAATGTTAGAACACCTAATCGATGTGGTGTACTTGGAGAAATGCGGGGAGGTGCTGCCGAATTTTCCACAGACATCGGACTAAGCATGAGTTATTCACTGTTTTATAAACATGTGCTTTTCTGAATGGGATAGGACCACTACCTGTTCAAGAGTGGAGGGGAAATATGTAGACATGTTGTAACATTCATGCATTGATATTTACATCGGCAATGCCTAATCACTGGTCATTATTGAAGGTGGTATACAGTACGATAATTCAGTCGTCATGTCAGTCGATCGAAGTTGGATGAAAAGGAAGAATGCTGAAGATTTTGAGTGTCGCGTTGACGAATTTCTCGACTTCGCTTATGCGCATCCTGCACATGTTGACCTTGATAAGATAAGGTGTCCGTGCGGTAGATGTGAGTTGTTGCACTGGAGAAAAAGAATTGAAGTAAAATGGCATCTTCGTCGGTACGGTTTTATGGGTGGATACACAAGGTGGACGCAGCACGGGGAAACGATAGTATTGTCGTCCAACCTGGCTAGTCAAACTGAAGTTAGGGAGGAGGCACGATATGATTTTCGAGATATGATTATGGATGCTGGGCATGCTAATGTTGACTGGGGTAACGACAGTCCACAACCGCCGATCGAGGGGGCTCATCAGTTTTATGAGTTGTTGAGAGCTGCGGAAGAGCCGCTGTGGGATGGAGCTCCGAAACACACACGGCTGTCTGCGGTTAGTAGGTTATTACAGTTGAAATCAGACCACGGGCTGAGTGAGAAAGGTTTTAACGAGTTTGTTACCTTCATCAAAGAAATACTGCCCGAAAGTGAAAAGCTACCGCCGTCGTACTATGACGCGAAGAAGATGATGAGGAAACTTGGGTTGAGCTATGACCGGATAGATGCGTGCAATAACGATTGTGTATTATTCTGGAAAGAGAATAAGGATTTGTCAGTATGTCCAGTATGTGATCATTCGAGGTACAAACCGGACAAAGGGAAGAAGAAAAACATTGCATGGAAGATATTGCGATATTTCCCGGTCACACCACGGCTTCAGAGAATGTACTACTCCTCCAGTACAGCTGAACATATGAGGGCTCACCGTGAGACTCGCAGCAACGATGCCGATGTGCTGACACACCCAGCTGATGGAGAGGCGTGGAAGGAGTTTGACCGCAGGCATCCAGTCTTTGCTCAGGAAGTTCAGAATGTTAGACTTGGTCTGGCAACCGATGGGTTCAACCCTTTCGGTCAGTCTACCACGCCTTACTCCTGTTGGCCTGTTATTATTGTCCCTTACAACCTTCCACCAGGCATGTGCATGAAGAAGCCGTATATGTTCTTGTCGTTGCTTATTCCGGGGCCGAAGAGTCCCGGTAAGGACATAGATGTGTATTTAAGGCCGTTGATTGATGAGTTAAAACAATTATGGAATCATGGAGTCGAAACATATGATGCATCCCTTAAACAAAATTTTCAGATGAGGGCTGCTTTGATGTGGACTATACATGATTTCCCCGCATTGGGAATGACGTGTGGCTGGAGCACACATGGGAAGCTAGCATGCCCTGCTTGTATGGGCGTGAACCCCGGTCATACGTTAAAGCACGGCGGAAAGGCCTCGTGGTTCGGATGTCACCGTAAGCTTTTGCCACCGGGCCATCAGTTTCGTAGGCAGAAGGATAAATTTGACGGGACAATCGAGCGTGAGGTTGTCACACTGGACTACCCATCTGGTGAAGAAGTACTCTCACACCTGGAGGCACTTGATACTGACATACCACACGGTAAGGGTGTGCCGGATCGGAAGATTGCAGGGTTCGGGAAAGAGCACAACTGGAGAAAATTTTGTATCTTCTGGGAGTTAGCCTACTGGAGGACGCTCGTTATCCGAAACAACATGGATGTGATGCATATTGAGAAGAACGTTTTTGATAATGTGTTCAACACAGTGATGAATGTCAAGGGCAAATCGAAAGATCACCTTAAAGCGAGAAGGGATCTACAACAGTTGGGTGTACGCCGTGAATTGCATCCTCGGACAGTCAGTGGGAGGACCATACTTCCGAAAGCACCTTACTGTCTAGACAAGAAACAAGTGGAGAAGGTCTGTCAGTGGGTTAAGAATTTGAAGCTTCCGGATGGGTTTGCGTCCAACATATCTCGTTGTTGCAATGTATCGGAATGCAAGTTCCAAGGGATGAAGAGTCACGACTGCCACGTATTCATGGAGAGATTCATTCCTATTGCCTTCCGGGGACTGTTGCCACGGGTTGTTTGCGAGACTTTGACTGAATTATCTCATTTCTTTCGAGATATATGCTCTTCTACGATCCGGGTGAGTAACATGGAAGTGCTTGAGAAGAACATTGTGGTGACGATTTGCAAGCTGGAGAAAATCTTCCCACCTTCGTTCTTTGATTCAATGGAGCATCTGCCTGTTCACTTGGCATATGAAGCTAAGATGGGTGGACCCGTGCAATATCGGTGGATGTATCCCTTCGAGAGGTAATCCTTAAATTGTTACAGTTGTTCGTTTACACTTAATGCGACATCTGTTATCATTGATATTCCACCTAACTCGATTCGCTAAACTTCTAGGTTCATGTTCCATTTAAAGAAAAAAGTCCGTAATAAGGCTCGGGTTGAAGGCTCAATTGCGGAGGCTTACGTAATGGAAGAACTTGTAAACTTTTGTAGTCAATATTTCGGGCCTAATGTTGGTACGAGGTTAAATCAACTAGGCCGAAATGATCCCGGAGCAAGCACAAATTTGGAAGGGCAATTGTCAATATTCAAGCAGCCAGGGAGTCCGTTCGGCCGAACGTATACTCGATGGCTAACAGATGAAGAGTACAGTGCTGCAACAATATATGCCCTTCTAAATTGCGATGAAGTTTCGGCATTCGTTGAGTAAGTTAAAGTCTTAATTCACTTACATTGCTGTACATAATTGAAAGTGTGTGTTAAGCGAGTTAAATGCATATTGGTTTGCAGTGAGTTCGATGCGGAATCTTTAATCACTGATCCCGCTGGACTTGAATCTCATCGGAAATCACAATTTGTACAGTGGTTCAAAATCCGTGTAAGATTATTTAACGAAATTATATTATGTGTTATATACAGTTCTGTGGCCAATTAGTATACTGATTTATCCTTAATTTTTACCGTCATCTACAATAGGTTCAGTCAATGGATAGACCAGTGGCCTCATGCTTGAAATTACTAGCCGAAGGCCCTAACAAACAAACATCCTGTTACGGAGGCTATATCATCAACGGGTTTAGGTTTAACGTAAAAGATGATGACCGAACAAAACAAACCCAAAACAGTGGAGTCTTGGTCAACGGCGACTGTTATGCCGAGAATTGCATGGATTTTTACGGAGAGCTAGATGAGATTGTTGAGCTAACATATCTGGGTTCCCAAAACCGCCTGGTAATGTTCAAGTGTACGTGGTTCGATGTCACATGCAGTAGAGGAATCCGTGTTAGCTCTCAAGGGATTGTAGATGTCAATGTCAAGTCAAGACTTGCATCAGACGAGCCCTTTGTGTTTGCTAGTCAAGCTGTACAAGTCTTTTACGCGGAGGACGTCGCCAATCCCAAATCTCATTGGTATACAACTATCAAGTCCAAGAAATTGCCCGTGACATATGACAGTGAGCTAGACTCCTTTCAAGCCGACCAACCACGTGTCTTGTTTCCTGTTGAGGTCAACAACGAGGAGGACGATCTTCCTCTTCCAACAACACTTCTTGTGGGAGAAGAAGTCGTAGATGATGACGCGGAAGATGTTGAAAGTGTTGGAGATGATGTGACCGAGTCTACTGATGAAGAGGATGAATTAGAAGATGAAGAGGACGACGAGTCCCACGAAGAAGAGGGCGACGAGGAAAGTGATGAAGATGATTCGCAAACTGAAAATGATTGACTTGTAATGTTGTAACATCACGGGAAAAATGTAGTAACATTTTAGAACTTGGTGTTTATTGATGTGTTTTTGCACATCCGTTCATATATATATATATATATAGTGCCGATGATGATTTATGCCTAAATTATTGTTTTTCACGTGTTAATGTCTTTGTATATAATCTATATGAAGTCAGATATGGATAGGATACGGGCTATTCGTGGCCGGGCTGGACGCCGAGCTGCTTCCTCCCCGGTTAGTCCCACCTCGTCATTGCCTACTGATGACGAGGCACAGAGTGATCGCGGACAGCCATCGGGGGCCCAGCCCCAGCCGTCGCCGTCACCGTCGCCCCAGCCCAACCATCGCCGTTGCCCCAGCCCCAGCCGTCGCCCCAGCCCCAGCTCGAGCCGTCGCCCCAGCCCGACGCAGATTCATCCCACACGCGCGTGCATTCTCCATCTTCCGTGGGTTCTACCTCAGGTATAGTTGATAACGGTGTTTCGTACATTTTCGCTAGCCTTATATTTGAACTGTATTAATGTCTGTGTTTTGTAGGATCTCGACGAGGCCGTGGTCCGACACGCGGGGTACGCATCGACCCCCAGCGTAAACAGAGAGTTACGCTCACGCAGGAGGGCCTGTAAGTACTAAAAATATCACCTCATGCCTTATTACAAAATTTTGGGGTGTTAATTTATATTTGAACTGTATTAATTAATTTAATTACTTCTTTGGCAGGATCCTGGAGAATATGGCGAGGACGAAGATCGGCGTTCTTGTGAAGGGCCGATTCTTCGAGCCACGCCTGTACTGGAAGGACTGGGATGCCGCTGCGAGGGAGGCCCTATGGGAGGAGTGGCTGGTACGGTGAAGTATTTTTTTCAGCGTTAGTAAATGTTAAATTACAGTTTGTTTTATGTTGTTAATTTGTGTTATTGAATGCCTTACAGGAGGGGTTCACGTTTGACACGCCTCAGCAGCAGGTACTGGGGCAGCAGGCTTTCTTTGCCTACATCGGCAAGAATTACCGCCGATGGCTCCACGATGCACGGGACCGGGCGAAGAAGGCGCTGCCCGCGGGTGCCCCGATGACGGACATGGCGAGATATCCCCCACATTGGATATCTCACCGTGTATGGGGGGAGATGATAGATCGGTGGGCTGCGGATCCAGGTTGGGACGCCAAGAGTAAGAGCGGGACTGAGAACAGACAGAACAAAGATCCGACGCACACGGGGGGGTCGGTGCCACACGACATCGTCCGACACAAGAACGCGGTCGAGCACCCGGATCTGGAGGACGATGAGGTCGTAGCTCTGACGTATAATCAGACGCACGTGCGGAAGAAGGACAAGGACGAGACGCACCGGGCGGGCGACTATATTTCAGATATTGCCCGGCGGATCGATGTGAGTCAATTTATTTAAGTTAATGTTTTTTCTTTCTATCCTCAATGTCTGTTTCGTTAATTAATGCCCTAACATATCGTTAAACCACTATTTTTGCAGGCCTCGTATGAACAGCTAAGGGGGTCCGAGCAGCAGTCCGGACAGCCATCAGCGTCCACTAGTACGGCTGCGAGTACTGGGGGGTTGAAGCGATGGCTGGATACGCCGGAGGTCGTGAATCGGCCGAAAGGCCGCATACGCGGCCTGCCTAGCACGACTGCTCGTGCCGTGATAGGAGCGTCCTCACCCCCTGCTGCCCCTCCACAGACACCGGCTCCTCGGCCTCAGTTGGACGACGAGGAGATCCAGCGCATTGCTACAGTGGTGTGCCGGATGATCAGGGAGCAGGGCACTGTTGGACAGGCCGCCCCGGCCCCGGATCAGCAGGATCCAGATCCGGGACTCGGGAACCCCTGATGAGCCCCTTCCCGTGCCCGTTCCTAGCTTCCCCCCCCGTGCCCGGCTTGTACTCTTCTCCCCTCTCCTAACCGGCTATATCCGGTTCCCGGCTTGTACATATATGTTTTTTTTATTATAAATATTTTTTATAATTGATTATATATATTTCTTTCTGTATTGATTATTGCGCGTTGTTGTTGAGATTTGAAAATTGTATTACAGGTCTGGGTAATTGAAAAATAAAAAAAAAATTCAAAAAAAAAATTGACTTTTGGCGACGGAATAATTATTTAGCGACGGAATATTCCGTCGCTAAATAGTTTTTTAGCGACGGAATATTCCGTCTCGAAAATATAAATCCGTCGCTAAAAAATATAATTCGCGACGGAATATCCGTCGCTAATTAAAAATAAATCCGTCGGTAAAAATGACATATTTAGCGACGGATTTAAAAATTCCGTCGCTAAACTATTAGTGACGGGCTTTTATACGAGGGATATTTAGCGACGGTAAATCCGTCGCTAATTATTTTAGCGACGGATTTTTGGCTTTTAGCGACGGATTACCCCGTCGCTAAAACCCTGTTTTCTTGTAGTGGCATCTAATTGGCCTATGCCTTGGTACATGTCAATCACAGGCATTATGTCGGTATCATCGTAGAGACTGTCGAGGACTGATACCGTCCTCTCTACTGGTTCGTAGTAAACTAAGTACCAGTGGGCATTCCCTAAAAATGGGATTAGAAACACGTCAGCAACACTTGCGTTCACTGGACTATCCCGCGCAAGATATGCTTGTAAGTTAGCGGACGGTCTTCACTGGGCCAGGCCTCTCCTCTTCCTTGAATTGCCCCAGTCGTTCCACTATTGTACTAGGATCTATTGAAAAAAAAGCATCCAAGATAAAAAAAAACATGCGGACCGATGTTTGGATGCTCCCGACCCCTTTGCCTCAGAATTTACGTGTAGTGCGAGATGACACCGCTGTCTAACCAAGCTCCCGGCGCCATCGAGGCCAATTCTGTTCATGAGGCATTGTAATCCAAGCCCCTTGGGTGATCCACGTCATAGTTCTGTCCTTCTTGGGGGGCCCGCTAAAATAACGGGATCGGATTAGCTCGCATTTATGCGGCTTTAGGGGCCTGGCTGGATGCCCTTTCAGATATTGCCCTCGGGGGTCAACCGAAAAATCTTGCCCTCCACCGGGGGGCAAGAGCAAGGGATATTGGCCTCCAATTCCTGGTTCGGCCGGCTGATAGTGCTCTCCGGCGATTTTTTTCGCCGGCTAATATTGCCCTCCGGGGAGGTCAAACGGGGGATATTGCCCTCTGGGGGTGCCAATTGGTCCTGCCCACGGGACAATGGGCAGTGCCTTGAGAAACCGTAGTTTCTAAAAGGCCAGTCTTGCGTGACTTGACTCTGAGAGAGGGGTTGGGATTTTGAGAACAAATTGAAGGAGGGGCCACTGTAATCGTCCCACGACGCTTGAGCCTGTCCCATCCCCGCTACAGAGGGACCACCAACTCCTTGGCTCACCCCTGAAGCCTGTCCGGAGGGATCACCGTATCCCTGGCTGACGCCCGTATAACCCATATCCGGGCTGACGACCGAAGACTGTCCCGATGCTTGGCGTAAAAAATTCCCGCAGCCTAAAGCCAATGCAGCAGCCTGTTGGCGAAGATCCTCGCCCATTGCGCTCACCAGATCCTTCCGCTCACTCAACTTCTGGAAGAATGCAAGCGAGGCATTAACCTACATCCAAAGAGATAAAAAATAAGTAACTTCAATCAGACATTTATATTCATCAAATTCAAGACAAGTCAGACTTGTTGGGCAACTTACGAGATTGTATGCCATACGCTCATCGATCTGACCCCTAGGCGCATACCTCTCCCCACGTTCAAAGTTTACTGGAGCTACTCTCCTCCGAGTGATGCGGTAGTACCACTCATTGTACTGTTCGATGCTGATAACGGGGTCAGGCTCCGAGACGATGGCCGCCAGTGTGTCCTGCCAAGAACTCCAAAGCTGTATTTCGGCCGCGCACAATTCGTGCGCATTGGCCTTGCCAAACCGTCCGACATCCGGTGGGTTCCTGTTAACCCTCATATCTGGGGCATCGACTGGCAAACCCTGCTCCAACTCAAAATGGCGCATTGCTCGGTCTGGCAGCTGCCACTCTGCGACCTCGAAGTGGATCAGGGGTGTGCGCTGCAACCCAGAGAGCGTGAAGACGAACGACTCTCCCACCCGTCGCGCCAAACGTATGTACGGTGCCCAACGCATTTGGCCCGGAGATAGACGGTCGAACTCCCCTCGATAGTACGTAATGTTGTGATGGGGATCGACTCTCCTCTGGTAATGGCTAACCCTCCGGCTGTACTCCCAAGCACACAACCGAGGCCACACTTTATCGGTTCCATCCCTACGCGTTGGTGCACCGGGAGCAAGGTGTTCATAAGACCACACCTGAGAACATCGCAAATTATATTTATATCGTCGATTCAACAAAAAAAAAATAACGAAGAAAGGATTTATATGATATACCTGCAATAGCGAGAGACATGCACATATGGCTTTGGAGTCGGGCCTCGTTGCCTTGTGCAATGCTCGGTACAGATACGAAAGAACAGCTGCACCCCAGGCATAATCCCCAACCTCCGACAGGTTACCCAACAACGGTAAATATTTCACGCTGACCGTGTTCTTCGACGTCGTTGGGAATAAAATTGCCCCCATCACCCACAAGAGGAAGGCTTTTGTGTACAGCACAAGCTCACGGCCCGTATAGTTTTCCGGCAAAACCCCGTAGGTATCTACCAACCACTTCAACTTTATACCGCCAGTGCTAAATTGATCCTGGGGTATCGAAGTGAAGAAGTCCCTAGCGGTTCTCTTATTCGTTGCTTCTGACGGAGGAGCAATTACCGGCCGCCCCGTCACCGGCAACCCTAAGATGAACCCTACATCTTCTAGGGTAATTGTCATCTCTCCGAGCGGGAAGTGAAACGTATTCGTTTCACTTCTCCACCTCTCAACAAGGGCACCTATCAAGGCCCGGTCAAGCTGTTGAAAGATCTGCCCATGCGTGAAAATCCCAAACCCAATTCCACGCAGTATCTTTTTCTGGGACTTGTTCAATTTCCATGATGTGAACTCGTGAGATACTTCTACGGTGGTGAGAAGTTCTCTTTCCTACGAATTAATAAATACAATTTAAGCAAAACAAACGGTATACAACGTTCGTAAGAATAAGAAAGTTTGATAAATAATGTATCTTACTCCACCATCCCATATGAGCGTACTGATATGGTTGGCTTGGTCGTATAACACGGATGGATCTTCTGGTCCAGGGTTAAATTCTATTTTTTGCAACTGAAATTAGGGAAAAACCTTCTCAGTTTGGATTTTACGGTTTGGATTCTGACAATCGCTCGCAAAAATACAACGCTAGCACATGCATAATACATACAATGTTAACATATATGAATATATGTATAATAGATATATATACATATACGGAATCGGATTTTACAAACGCTAGCACATGAACAAATACATACATATATAAATCCTCATCATCGCTAGCACATGCTCAATGCATAATCAAAACCACGCATAAAATGCAATATGCATCACAACTATAGATTACAAACATGTAAACGATTGATTTTGTGAACTTACGTGATCCATTACGGTATTAAAGCTGCTCTTAAGAAGAAATTGTGCAGATTTGCTTGCCAACGTCGCTGGAAATATTTGTGAGTAGGAAGAATGGAGAAGAGTGTTGTAGTTAGGGTTTTTTTGTATATATATTAGACGTCCGCTATACTATATCGCGGACAATATAGTGTACGCTACACTGTGTAGCGGCAACTGTTGACGTGACGCATAAGGACAAGATAACCGCCGTGAGCGTGAAGGACTGACGGGACAGGTTCTGACATGTGTCAGCCTAGAGGTTGTCCGCCACACTGCGTGGCGGACGACTTTTTCCTGACATGCGTCAGGGCCTGAATGTCTTCCGTGATACAGTGTCACGGACGGCGTGGAGGGGCAAAAAGGTAAAAAATGTCGTCCGCGACATAATGTCGCGGACTACTGACAGTTTTTAAAAAAGGCGCGATCTGGGCCGTCCATCTTTCAGGATGGACAGCCCAGATCGTGCTAGCAAATATCCTATTTTGCTAACGTTATCAAAGGATGAGCTCCCATATATATATATATATATATATATATATGCTAAAAAAAAGCCTAGTTGGAAAATGTAAAGAAAAGCCTACACATTTATTTGTCGCTAAAACTTCTAACCCAAACTTATTATTACGAAAAATGGTCCCATAATAGAATATTTACGATACATGATGTGTTAGTAAAATTATAAATGGGTTGTTACGCCATCCCTAGGGCTGTAAATGAATCGAGCCGTTCACGAACGACTCATGGTTTGTTCTCCAAAAAACTCGTTCACGTTTGTTCGTATAATATACTAACCGAACATTAACAAGTTTTTAGAACTCGTTTATTAAACGAGCCGAGCATGAAGACTCCAAAATGTTCACAAACATATTTGCGAACAACCCATTTAAATAATAAATTAATTATAATTACAATTATAATATGTTTAAAGAATTAATATCTACATTATAATTTAAACTTAGAGGCTAGGCCCTAAAATCAATTAACCCAATATCCCAAGCCCAATTATAAACATAGAGCCCAACCTCTTAAATAGCTCAAAATAAAAAGCCCAACATCATTAAAGCCCTAACTATATAAACTAAAACCTAAACAACTAAACCTAAATACTCACAAGCAGCTCCCTCTAGTCTGTCGTCCTCTCTTCCGTCACACACACACATCGCACAGTCCCTCTCTCTCTCTCTCTCCCCCCTCTCACTCTCCCCCTCTTCACACATGGTCATCCTATCATCGACGCCGTAATCACCTGTCTGCCGCAGTGATCTTGCCTTCGCCAGATTCGCCTATCTTCCGCCGTGATCTTGCCTTCGCCGAATTTCGATTATACAAGAATAGAAAGGGAAGAAAGCGGTCAATAACTATTGAGGGGTTGATTACGACTAGGAGCAAAGCTACGAACACAAGGGCTCAACCTCGAACACCTGGAGAGGGATCTGATGCTGCATCCGTTGTTTGTGTCTTCATCGCCTCCGATCAAGATTTCTTTTTCTAGTATTTTTGATTTTGCACCATCCTTGTATCTTTTGTATAATATAATTTTGATTCATAACAGTTTGATTGCTTGATGGATTTGAGGTTTTTGAGCAGATTTAGGGATTTGGTTAGAAGTTGAACACGAGCACGGGCCGAGTTTTCGAACTCGAGTTCGGCTCGTATTGCTAAACGAGTTGAACGAGTTGAGTCCGAGTTTTACACTCACGAACTCGAGCCGAGTTCGAACATTGATATTTTGACTCTTAACGAACACGAGTCGAGCTCGAACAGGCTAAAACTTAAACGAACCGAGTTCGAACACACCCATGTTCGGCTCGAACTCGGTTCGTATACAGCCTTAGCCATCCCGTTTGACAAATCGTCGCTAACAAGTACACTGTTACCAAAGAAAATTTATTGTCTCTAAAAATTATACCGATGCGATAGATAGTTCGCTGCTAAATTACATGCCGACATTACATATATATAAAGATATATCGGCTCGAACTCGGTTCGTATACAGCCTTAGCCATCCCGTTTGACAAATCGTCGCTAACAAGTACACTGTTACCAAAGAAAATTTATTGTCTCTAAAAATTATACCGATGCTAAGATAGATAGTTCGTTGCTAAATTACACGCCGACATTACATATAAATAAAGATATATCGTCGCTGAAAATGTTTATATCAATGCTAAATAAATATTGAATTTGTCGCTAAAAAAAAACACGCCAATGCTAAGTATTATAAAAAAAAAAAATAACGTCGCTAAAGCTTTTAATTTATTCGTGGTATTACATCAAGTCTAAATATGTTGATACATTGATTAGGTAGAGTTTTAAAAGGTATAGAAGAGATTTTTTTTACTCTTATAAGGACTATTAAATTTATGGTGATAATACCTCCAAATTTTAAATAATAAGTTATACTAAAGAGTCATGATGCATGTGTGACTTTAATAAGTAGAGTTAAAAGAGGAATAGAAGACCAAACAAATATGATGACGTGTGATTTATGTTTTCTTTATGTTTGAGAGTTTATTTTATTATTTAAAGTGTTCTTAAGGTGTTAATAGTTAAAATTAAGTCCTAATATGTCGATACATTAATTAGGTAGAGTTTTAGAAGGTGTATAAGAGATTTTTTACTCTTATAAGGACTATTAAATTTATCGGATAATACCTCCAAATTTTAAATAATAAGTTATACTAAAGAGTCATGATGCATGTGTGACTTTAATAAGCAGAGGTAAAGGAGGAATATAACACCAAACAAATATGATGATGTGTGATTTATGTTTTCATTATATTTGAGTGTTTATTTTGTTATTTAAAATGTTCTTAAGGTGTTAATAGTCAAAATTAAGGCCTAATATGTTGATACATTGATTAGGTAGAGTTTCATAATGTGAAAAATTGATTTTTTCTCTTCAACGTCAACTAAATTTATAATAACAATACCTTTGAATTTTTCAACAATAAGTTTTAATAAAGAGTCATGATACATGTGAGACTTTAATAAGTATAAGTAAAATGAAACACCAAAGCAAAAATGATGATGTGTCACCAAATTGAACAAATATGACGTGTCACATAATTAAAAGGGGGTAAAAAGGGAAAGGAACGCTAAAAAAAGCTTATGTGTCGTCTGCACAACGCACAATCTATTCTTATATTTACTAGCCCAGTAACCCGAGCCAAGCTGAAGTGGTTTGGGCCAGTTTATAAAATACAATATATTATAAGGTGTTTTAAAAGTGTATTAATTTGTACCACATATCCTAAGATAAAAAAGATATTAACAATATAAAAACATTTTATTTGGCTATAAGGAATAAGCTTAGTACCTATATTAATCACAAACTAACTTAAGTAAAATATGAAAGATGAATTCACTTGCATTGCTCCTTTGATTATTAAATAGCATTGTTTCTTTGATTAGACTGCATGTGATAATTATGACATATGTGCATATACATGTGTGTTTACTTGTAATTTTGTTATATTATAAGTTTGAAGACAAAGAATATATATCGACACAGTGGAGCCGCTAAATATTTATCTTCTTTATGCTTTTGTTTTAAGTTGTCAAGTCATACGTCAAATGAATATTAGCTTAGCACTTAGAGTAGTAGAATAGTCATGTTGGTGCCATACAGAGCTAAATAACGAATACGCTTGTAGTTGTAATTATAATATGGTGGCGCTATCCAGTATCCCTTTTGAATTGTAAATGTTACATATGAATTTAATTCTTTAACTTCCGAAGGTCTTTAAGGTATTGCATATATATGTTCCTGAGGTAATTATAACGACTAAGTAAAATTTTAAAAGGAATAAAGTCTGCAAATTAACATGACTTATGTATGCACCTTATCACTTTCAAATAAGTTATTACTTTTTCAAAAATAAATTTAACAGAACGACCACATAATATCCAATATTTTCATGTATATGTTTTTCTTTAATTCATGTAAAATGTTAGTAATGAGAATATTCAATTGATGAACATGACGTATCCTTATTTTAGAGTGTTGAAATTCTTTTCCACATTTTTTATGACTATTATTTATTGTCAAGTTATAGTTTCTATATCTACTAAATTCATTCAATGATATTTTCTCATAAACTACACTTATTTTATCACAACATAAACAATATTCATATACTAAAATATGTTAGGTTATAGTTATAACTATAATAAGCTTGTAAAGGATAACAAATATCATTATATATTAGGTTAATATTATAAAGCGAGACCTCATTCAAGATGATATTATTTTCGTTTTTTTAAATATATCAAATTTTATATTCATATTGGAGAGTGAATTTGAGGATACAATACTCAAAATTAAGTCATAATAAGTTAATCCATTGATTAGTTAAAATTTATATCTCCAATAACCATGGAAGGAAAATACCTCGTTGCCTGAGGTGGATAGAGATGATCGGGAGAAGACTAATGCTACACATCACGACTTCATGCACCGAATGCATTAAGTGATCGTGCAGTGCAACCATCTATTGTGCGTGTCACGACCGGCTAATGACTTGGAATAAAAGTTCCGATGCATGACGCCGTTGCAATTACCATACCCCTCCTCGAGGTGTGACTGAAAATTTGTAAAAGTTGACTTGGACTTGAAGGCAATTCAATGAATACAGGGATATTAATTTGATTGAGGTGGGGGTTCAATATTTATGTAGCCTTTCAGTGAAAGCTATAACATGTCGTGTCATTTGGTCAACCTTTGAGCGTGCTTCATTTTGATGAGACAGATTCTCATAGGTAGAGTTTTTAGTACTCAACCAATATAGAACTGAGCTATAAAATTCGGGAATTGAGAATGTGTTAGAATATTTTAATAAAATAAAATGTATATTATAATATTATTATTATATTGTAATTTATGGCTATATGTATTTACTTACATATAAATTATGAAATGAGTTACAAATACAATAATGAATATTATTAACTCAAATGTGTTTATGGTGTATATAATATACTGTATTATTTAGCATTATTGAGAATGGTTATTATTATTCCATGTGTTACAAAGGCTTTTAATCTTACTTATATGGCCAATAAATGGATTATGTTTGACCAAGTATATTAGGTCATGGGGTGTG
This sequence comes from Escallonia herrerae, assembly GCA_033070095.1. Lineage (NCBI taxonomy): Eukaryota > Viridiplantae > Streptophyta > Magnoliopsida > Escalloniales > Escalloniaceae > Escallonia > Escallonia herrerae. Next base: position 75,888 of record JAVXUP010000496.1, on the reverse strand, counting down.
ACATAGAAGACAAGAAGTTTCAATGCTTTCAAACTTAGTTTTTCTACTCTCCTATCAAGATGTATTTTCTTTATATCTATTTTATATATTTTATACTTGGACAATGTGATCATGGACTGGTTATACCGTCGTCCTGTGGACGTGCACATGGAGGAGACATAGCTGCGTCAATAGATTTTATCTTGGAGACATTATCTGTCGTCAACACCTGCACGTAGGGATGTAGGGAGGCGATAATGTCTTTAGGACAGTGACTCTGTCACGACTCTCACGGGCGAGCTATTTTCATATCCTTTTACTAATCTAGATTGCATAATTTTATCAAGAATTCATATAGAATTACTTTCTATTATTTTGGTACGTTTGATCTATTTGTATTGTTAATATTTTGTTGTAAAAAATACAAATCAAAGCCTATATTTTCCAACATTCTAAAGGCATTATTGATTTTGATTTGTATAGCTTTAAGTTTTATTTTTTGAAAGAAGAAAATAAATATTATATATTTGGCACTTATAACCTGGTATAATTTTTCTAGAGAAGTAACCCGCAGCTTGTGCAAACTGTTAGCAATGGAGAACAGAAGCCTTGTTCTTGCAAGCACCGGCAACACGCCAAGACCTGCTGCCATTACCAAAGACGATGACCTATTTTTACGTTTTCATCTATCTCTCTCCTCTCTGCATTCTCAGTCTTACATATTCACTGCTCTATCTCACCAAAAGGGTCTCCAAGTTTCTGTCACTTTCAAGAAGAACGCAGCCTTCAATATTTCCTGCTGCAGTAACACTGAAGGACATCAGAATTTCCTTCTTGACACTCAAGGTCACCACGAATCCGAAAGTAAAAGAAGAGAGGTCTTACTGCACACATTGTTGGCTTCGGTTTCCTTCCCTGCAATTGCTGTTGTTTCGCCTGCATTAGCTGCAGAGCATGATCAAATTCTCGGATGATTTTAGTGTTAATTCTGATGATGTGAATAAGTTCTAGATTATGATTCCACGAGGAAGAGGTGGTGGTTTCAGGTTCTAATGGGGCCAGGAGAGAACGAAGAAAAAAAAAAAGCCAGAAGGAGGAAGATGGAGACTACATTGAAAAGGTGCTGTGGCATCAGCCAAAGGGCATGGCTGAAGAAACAAAAATAAAAAAGAATGGCAGATCAAGAGAGCCTCGCCTGTTGGGCCACTTATTTGACTCTGAACTACACTGGAAAGAGATTGAATGTCTTATTAAATGGAAAGGCCAGCCTGGGTGTTTCAAGGCATTGTTGGGGCTGTTGCCCTTGTGTAAATGCACTGCGTGGTATCTCTGTACAACGGTGGAGGTACGAGGCTTTAAAAATTAGGGGATGCCAAGGTCGTATGATGGCGCTTACTATAAATGATCACTTATGTTGGTCATGAAAATCTCCTAACGCTATAAAATTAAATATTAGTACGAGACAGTGATATTTGTGTATCACCTTGAGGTAAGTTCCAACCTATAATCTTCTATTTACATCCTTTATATATTGCATATATATATATATATATATATATATATGGCAATAAAATGAGTAAGAAAAATTGCATACCTTATGAGTTATGTTTTAGAGGGATAAAAACTTATGAAATAAAAATTTGGGTTATACACCACATGAGGTTCCGTTGTGCTCAATCACTATTAAGATCATTATTTTGGTATGCCGGTTAGAAGACTAATAATAGTTCTAAAGTTTTTTTTTTTTGATAATACCATCTTTACAAAGATGTAATATTATCAAGGGTTGATAGCTAGTTTCATAAGTTAATCAAGTAATATGAAATGCAGTCATATTGCAAAGGAAAAATTAAAGATTTAACTTTTTGCTTGTGTTAAGTTGTAGATCTTGTGTTGTTTGTGACCCTTTTATCTAATTATATTTTTTTGAATTGACACTATGTGACATAGTGTGTGTTCCTTGCTAATTACATGCATGTGATTTTTGAATTACTAAATTTGGTAGCGTGATGGTTAAAAAGGTAATTGATTTGACTTCTTGTATCAAGGCACTATTGTGAGATAATATGTGTCTATTCAGTCTTGTACGAAATATTTTTTGTTTGTGTAAATTTTTTAGACTTCACCTTTGTGCTATGAGTACATTTTGTAATGTCTAAAAATTACATGATTTAGTTTTTACCACCACCTAAAAATAGTTTATAGCGGTTGTAATAAAAGAGACACTTTTCTTTTGGTAAACTATTAAAAAAAAGGGGCTTTATTAAAATCGGTTTTGGAAATAAATTAAATAGTTTTCAAAAGGTTTATGCTAAAGTAAATAAAATTTTGATATTTAGATTTAGTGATACCATGTTATGACCTTTCCAGGACATAATATTCAGTGACAATAACACATATGCCTTTATTTGTAAATTATTATGTTTGTCTGAAGTAGTTGTATTTTGAGTAATACCTACACTTATTTCTTTTTAATTTTTGATACATGGTTTTGGTTTGAAAAAAAAAAGGAATTTTTTGAGATTTTAAGTAGAGTTATAGTTTGGTAAATCTCCTAAAGTCAGTGTTTGTGGAGTTCTCTTTCAAGAGAGGAAAATTTTCATGAGATTATCGACTTTTGTAAAACAAGTAACTTAAAGCTAATTTTATTTTGCTGAGTGTGTCTATGAAATAAATTGTTTGATAAAATTATGAAAATCTTTATTTCAATGTTAAATTTTTTGATAAATACATGACTGCGAAATGTGGGGGTGCATGATTTGAAGATAATTATGATTTCTTGGTTTATGTATATACAAAGAAGATTAGCAATATAAAGAACATATATCTATAGTATGTTCTTCTTAAGTCTATTTTAGAATGTCGCGTGCATATACGTGTAGTGAGATTGTGTAATATATCTCATCATGAAGTTTGTTTCTTGCACTTAGCTTTGCTAGCTTGGATCTCTAGGCATGTATGGTTGTTTTGTACAATCGAGCAAAAATCGTGGAAGAAGAAGGAAAGAAAAAAAAAGGAAAAGATTTGCAAAGTGGAAGTTGCCAAAGTCTAGCGATTGAAATTATACTTTGGTAAAGATGTTAAGTCATGATAATCGAAGTCTTTGATTTCTGATTATCTTGACTATTTGACATTTTCATAGTTGCGGTATTTATATGGTATCTAAGTATCTAAAATCTGAGTTGCGTTGAAACTTTGATATTTTAAGTCTTGGATACCAAATATTTGTCGCAAATCGGAAACTATAATTGCAAGTGGATTTTATCTAACTTTTGCAAAGTTTGAGAATTGAAATTCAAAATTCTTGAAACTTATCAGAGGATTTTTATGAAGTTCCTATTGATGTGAGATTATGTTATGCGAAGCATGACACATGTTGAGGAAAATGTGGCTCCTAGTAGGTGAAAGAGTAGGTCACAATATGTTAAAAGACTAGTTCCTAGTAGTAGACTACTGATCAAAGGTTTGATTCCTAGTAGTGAGGCTACTGACTAGTATCATCTTTGATGCTAAGCGAAGTGGATGTACCACTAAAACTTGATTTATTTGATGAGATCCATAATGTTGTTTCGATGTGCACTATTGGGCCTTTAAAATTCTGCAGACTTGTGATACTTCATCGATGAAGAGAAAATAAGTTATAGAGGCTTCAAAAAAGTTGCGCAACTTGCCTCAGAGTAGCACAGAGGCTAGATCCTTTTTCACCTGAGGCGGATGGGGTGATCCCACAGGGAGTCACCAGCGGGAATAACCCATCCTTTGTGATTGGAGATCCCATGAAGAAGGTTCAATGGGTAGAAACAATCTGTAGAGCGTGACTCATGATAAAAGTAGCACCCTTTTGTTAATAGGAGAGTGTCTCCTCCCCATCCGTGTGGTGTTTATGCTACTTAGTGTGACGTCCAGGAAATGGATTTTCCCTGAATAAGCCCGAGGAGAATATTTTCACGAGGTACATGTAACACGTACCCTTGGAGGACTCACCTAAGTGAGAGTGGTCGTGAGGCCGCGACTGTGGGAACTATGGGCCATTTCCTAAAGACTCTCATGAGAATCAAGATAAGAGCGCATTGCCTTTAATAGCGCTAACTCGCGAACTAAGTCCCATATCAGTATTGTGTATGTGACAACTGAAGTTTGGCCAATGGACCTAATTCAAGGCGTAGTCCATTACGGCTCTCTCAAATAGAAGTTGTCGACACTAAATGTTGGTTCAAGCCCGGAAGGCACCAACACCTATTGCACAGTACAAGTTGCCCATCTTATTTATGTATTTTCTATTTTTTACTTTACGAGTTTATAAGTTTAAAAAAAAAGGAGATTTATGAATTTATCATGATTTTCTTTGATATGGTTTTAAATGTTTTAAACTTTGTTGGAACTATGAGACTTTATATACATTTCACCAGTGGCTTTTTAACTATTTTAGATCATCATTTTATTTTATAAAAATAGTGGGGGATTGTTAGAATATTTTAATAAAATAAAATATACATTATAGCATTGTTATTATATTGCAATTTATGGCTATATGTATTTACTTACATGTAAATTATGAAATGAGTTACAAATACAATAATGAATATTATTAACTCAAATGTGTTTATGGTGTATATAATATACTTTATTATTTGGCATTATTAGGAATGATTATGATTATTCCATGAGTTACAAAGGCTTTTAATCTTACTTATGTGGCTAATAAATGGATTATGTTTGGCCAAGTATATAAGGCCATGGGGTGTAACATAGAAGACAAGAAACTTCAATGCTTTCAAATTTAGTTTTTCTACTCTCCTATCAAGATGTATTTTCTTTATATCTATTTTATATATTTTATACTTGGGCAATGTGATCGTGGACCGGTTCATACCGTCTTCCTGTGGACGTGCACATGGAGGAGACATAGCTGCGTCAATGAGTTTTATCTTGGAGACATTACCTGTCGTCAACACCTGCACGTAGAGAGGCGATAATGTATTTAGGACAGTAACTCTGTCACGACTCTCACGGGCGAGCTATTTTCATATCCTTTTATTAATCTAGATTGCATAATTTTATCAAGAGTTCATATAGAATTACTTTATATTATTTGTTATTATTTTGCTACGTTTAATCTCTTGGTATTGTTAATATTTTGTTGTAGAAAATACAAATTAAAGCCTATATTTTCCAACAGAATCCAACTTGTATGTTTGTGTGAATATACCATACAAGCTGGAAATTGAAGACATACCACTAAAACAATAAAAACTTTTTAACAACAAGTAATATTTAACTAAGAAGCAACTAACGTTAAAAATGAAAAATTAAATTCTTGCTAAGGAAAAACGAATCAGTCATTACCATGGATTAGGTACATCATATGCTTTGTATAAATGCAAAAGGGATGCCCAATTATATGCTTCTACCAAAGAAATTTTGACAACCATAGACCTGGCAAAAAGAGTTCATAAGGAAAAGCAGCAAGAGCAAGATGGTTGAAGAAAGCGTAAGAATCCTCCAAGATGCAAAAACTCGCTTCTTAACGAAATTATATCCCTTAACCATCGGCCTCTTGTTGTAGTACTCGTTAATTTCGTCAACTGTCTTGTTTCTTGCTTTTGCACTCAATCTATTAATGCCATTAAAGAGATCTGCTATCTCTTCATTGCTCAAGTCACCTTTGATGATGCCTTTCTCCCTAAGCAACTGCGCATCCTCAGCAGTGTCTACAATCCCACAAATGAAATCCAAATATTGTGCAAGTTTACCTGTAGAATTGGACAGAGCCACTTCATAAGCCACCAAGTTTCTCAACACAACTTCTGAATTAGCATTCAGAGTAATGATAGGAAGATACAATGTCGCTTCCCCTTGGACAAACTTAATGTCCCCGATGCCACCAGTCGTGTGGCTAAATTTCACCCCAGCAAATTTAAAAAGATGCGAGACCGATGGAATTGTTATCTCCTCAACTGTGGGACGATTTTCCTTATCGTGTTCGTTGCCCGTTTTGAGCCCTAGCAAGTTAGATATTTTTTCCCATGGCATATCTTCTATGACCTTGACTGGCTTAAAGACACTCTTTACGATGCCCAAACGCATACCCATTTCAACAATATCTCCCACATTTAGAATGAGATCGTTTTCCTCTTCTTCATACTGGTGTTGCACAGCATCAGCTCGTCCATCAGTCTTCTCGAGGCAGATGGCTTGTTCCTGCGGCCGTGTTGTTGTAGCTTGATGGTTCACTATCAAAAAGTACATGAGATCCAACAGATGTAGACAGCTAGAGTATGGTGGCGTGTTTGATATTCGTGCCAATTTCAAAGGAGAGTGTATTTGACAGAAACCTCGCAGCATGAGAAACAACTCCAAGTCATCACCATCATGCACGGAAGTGAATCGGAGACTGTTTCGTATTTCCTTCAGAAGGATCACCGGTATCTGGTTCTCCAGCATCATCACATCCCTACAGAGAACAGCGTCTTGCTTCAAATTCTTACGTTGAGAATACTCTATGTGGCCATAACCACGTAAAATGTCAAGTAAGAATAAACCATCAATGGCAACTATCCATGCAAGCGCATCGCCATCGTGATCCAAGTACTTGTGGTAGCAAGCGCGGAGTACGGGCTCTAGTTCCTTCAGTTTCTCGATCACTAGTTCTTGGAAATTGAGGATTTGTTCTAGGCTCAAAGATGATTTAACGGTAGCAAGCTTGTACTTCTCCATTGGGTAAAGCTCGGGCTCCATGTGATGGTAGGGTCCGAATGCTATGACCTGAGGAGTGTACGCCTCGGGTTTGATAGCACAAATGGCTTTGGGCACACTAAAGACGCTTACGGGAACGTTGTGAATTGCCACTTCTTTCTCGAAATACTGGCTGATTTTATTGACCCATCGTTCCTCACTATCGCTCGAGCTTAAAATTGAATGCCATCTCATCTTTGCTTTGGCTGTAATGGATGCTGTTTATGCCTTTCAGATCGCTTATATATAGGTTTTCAACGTGAGGGTTTTATCATGTCTTAAACCCTAACCATCATTTCAGAGTTAAAGATGATAATAGAACCTAGTTGTAATAGGAGACGATAGAATTGCTCAATTCAAAACATGTGCTTGCATAAATACGTGGACGAAATTAAGACAATTGTAATAGGAGACGGTAGAATTGCTCAAAATTTGACAATTTTGCTATGAAACAGCTATGATTGACTAACTAGGACATATACGTGGATGAAAAGAAGACAACTCATCTGACAATTTTACTTAACGTGTTGAACGATGTTCAAGTGCAAGAAAGCGATCGGTTGATTTAAATTTGATTTAAATTACGTGATGCTTTGGATTCATAAACATGATTTAGATTAGATTAAATCAAATATGTAAGTAATTTGTAAAAAAGACTGAACGATTTAATCTGTCTCCAACAATAAAAAAACTCGTTCATAATCTTGAAAAGTGAGAATTATTATATAATCACTTTTTTCATAATTATGTTTGACCTTAAAATTTATCACATTATTCCCATATATCTCACAAAAGGACATCACATACCAACTAATTAGCATTCCCTTTTTTTTTTGTCGATCTCTTTTAACGTTTGAGTAGTTACAACTATTTTTATCAATCAACAACCTGTAGATTAATCTAATTTCAAACTGATTATGATATTAACTCAAATCTACTTTTTAAAATCAATCCCAAATGGGCTATAAGTATTAAGCTATGAGGTGTTGCACACTTTAGAAAGACCTTTCCACTTAAATTGCTGAATGTTGTTACATAATACTACTGTATATAAGATAACGCAAAGGGAACAAATTTTTTCTCCTAAGTCTTGGTGCGAACTGCCTTAAAAGATTGTCACTAAAGTTTACGGCAACACTTTTTAAAGTACTTTTAACAACAAAATGTTTTCATGTCGGCTAGATTGGTACCAGAAACTCCATTGAACATTTATTACGATAATGCTCCTACGCTTCCATCGTGCAAAATTTTGGGTACGAAAGATTTTGGATGCAACCTGGTTGTAGGAATAGTCTACAATTATCCCTATAGTGATTATTAAATATTTGTTAAATATTACTAGTAGTATATTTACAAACATCTTTACCAACCATTTATAACCGCCTTATCGTTACCAAATAACAAAGGAGAAAGCATACATGGCTATTATTATTTGTCACTTTTAAGGGAGATTTTAGGCTCTTCCTAGGGCCGACTTGTGGCCACTATTAGAAGATAAAATTGTGTGCAAGCACATTTATAACTACAAATGGGACAAAATTTCCCATAGCAAGCAAGTGCATTTAAACCTACAAAATGGACAGAAATTTGTAGTTAAATACCCTTGAGCCGGCGCAGAATCATTGCCCATCTGCATCCTCATTTTTTTTTTTGGCGTAAATAAGGGATAAAAGAATGATTGATACTGCACTCTACGTGTCAACATAGACACTTCACTTTTGCCAATAAAAATTTTTAGTTGATACTTTTTAAAGTCTTTTAGGGACATTTTTCTTTTTAATTTTTGGCAAAGAAAATAGAGCGCTAGTAGAAATGAAGTCTGGTCAACGGTTCGTAAAAGAAAAGGCTAGCCACGTGTTCAACATGTCCAGCCGTTTTTTTGGAAAACTTGTACGAGAAGTGCAACGGCGGTGGATAGCCACGTGTTAACTTCAATTCTATGCAACATAACAGTTTGAGTTTCCGCGCACACTTAGGGTTAGTTTACAAAAAAAAAATTTAATTTTTAATTTTTAAAGAGCAGCTTAATTTTTTTTTTTACAAAAATAAGTGGGTGTTTAATAACCCTTATTTTTTTAGTTTTTTTTTTTTTTTGTGTTTGTTAACTCTTTTTATTTTGACTTTTTTTTGGGTGGTTTGCGGTGGCGGTGGTGGGAAGTAGCGGTGGTGGACGGTGGCCGGAGGTGGCTGCCGACAGTGGGAGGGTGGTGGTGGTGGTCTCAAAAAAAAAAAAAACCAAAAGTGAAAAAAAAAATTAGTTTTTAGAATTTTTTTTTTACGCTTCTGTTTAAAAACTGATTTTTTAATTGGAGAAGAGAAGGAAAAAAAAATGGTTATCAAACGCATTTTTTTTTCTAATTTTCAAAACTAAAAAAAAGAAAAAAAAATCGCGTCAAACGTGGCCTTAAAGTCTCAACGATCGGTGACAGTTGAATTTGTTCAACATTCTTGGTCACATATAACATCTGGTAGTAACAACATTTTAAATGTGTAGGACCTTCAAAAGAGATCAGTCCAATGATGAGCAACGTCCTGATATTATGGAAGAACTTCACTGACCCTTACAGAAACTTCCCAGAAATCGATTCACCATAGTATTCACAAAGATTGCACGTTCTTCATGTTGGAGTTTCCATACACTTGAGTTTCAACGATTCATAGCTGTTTGAGTTTGTCAAAATTCTTGGTCTCATACAACCGCCGGAAAGGAGACTAACAAGACTCGAAGGACAATAAAAAGAAAAAAGGCCCTGTTGAACGGAGAATGAAAGATCTGACATCAAAAGCATATAACTAGATACTTGATAAAAAAAAAAAAAAGATTGCATGATAAGCAGCAACACAAGCGCAACAGTAGAAATAAACGTAAAAGCCATCCATGAAGCGCGTATACTCTCTTACCTATGCCTAAACCCTCGGCCTAATGTTGAAATATACGTTTACAGCTTGCATAGTTCGACTTATTGCTTTCCCAGCTTCATTTATTTATGAAATTAAATGGTTCTGCGGTCTCATCCTTGCTAAGATCGCCTTCAACGGTCTTGTCTTCCACTAGCAACCTTGCGTCAATAAGGAACATTAATTGCTGGTAAATTAGAGGGTTCTAGCTTCTACCTACGACCTAGCTTGCGGCAACAAAAATTCTACAGAACGTTACTTGAAAAGGAGGTAAATTCGTGGTCAGTTCTTTCATACTTTAAGGCCGTTTCTTGTAGGAACGATTTGGATGCAAGCAGGTAGTAGAAATAGCCTATAACAACCACCCATAAAGTGATCAATAATTGTTGTCAAATATTGAAGTGGTATTTTTGCAGACATCTTTAACAACCATTCATGATAGGATTTTCTTAATGTTATCAAAAAGCAAGCAGAAAGCATATCTAGCTATTATTATTTTTAACTACATAAAAGAATTGTAGGCTTTTCCTATAGCCCGCCTTGCAGCATGTTGGGTGACATGGCAAATTATAGTAGATAAAAAATTGTTTACAAGCCCATTTGTACCAACAAAGGGGACAGAATTACCCATAGCGAGCAAGGGGTAAAAGAAGAATTGATACTGCACTCTACTTTTTACTATTCACACTTTACTTTTGTCGCTAAATTTTTTTGTTAACACTCTTTAAAAATTCTTACAGTTTGCTTGGAACCACATAATTGATGAACTTTCATATCAAATACTCAATTTTTGTTATTTAGAACATTAAAAAAACGATTGGAATTGGATTTCATGGAATTGATTGGATATGTTTCTTTATTATGAAATCCAATGATAAATGGTCTGATTTCATGGAGTTTTGATTAAGATGACTAAATATAATTACTTACCCCTCTTCCCCTTTCATGAACCTCCACTACCAATGAACCTCCACTACCAATGAACGCCCTAGTATTGTGTAACATCTCAAAATTTATGGGACGTTAACACTCACACAATCAGTCACACTAAGACAATAACGCCTTCAAACTCAATCAAATAATACAAATATGTCATAGCAACTAAATCATCAATTAAATCATACTCCTAATAGGCTGTCATAAATGGAACGTCAAAACTAAGTCCAAAATTTTTTATATAATAATGTTAACCCACGCAGAGGTTCTAATGATCAAAACTGACTTAACTTAATTTCTCTCGCTCGGCTCTAATCCATACTCAAGCAACCTATTGCTGGTTATCACCTGCGGAAAGGAAGTCAATTCTAAAGATTCCCCGGGAGAAAAATAGAGATGTCTCCTACATTACCCATAATATGCCTATTATGAATCTGTACCCCCCGGGATTGATAAACCTTTTGGATTTTAATAACCAAAGAGATACAACTTTGCGCTATAGTTAACTCAGCACCGATCAAGAATCCCCAAGGTATTCCAAGAATTTGTGTTCTACATTGGTTCTAACTCTCAACCCTCTTATTGAGATTCATCGATGTTTGCAAGTGAGATAATTGTCTTTTTAACATATATAGCCACATCTCTTTTCGCGAGAGTGAGCTTTTGAGAGCTCAATATGGTTGACCAATGATTAAAAAGAACAACAAAACGATTCGGACACAATTTTTCTTAGGTTAAATTACACACGACACTCCTGAGGTTTGCCCTAAACTACACACGGCCCCCTTATCTTTTTTAATTACACTAAACTACACTTTTTTATTTTTTCGTTTAAAGAATTAACAGAAGTAAGAAAATGACGGTAATACCCCTGATAAACAAGTTAATTTACCCCTCTCACTCTCTCTCACGAAGCCAAGGCAAGCAGTGCCGCTAGCGCGCCCTCGCCCCATCACGGTCACCGTCACGCAGCTCTTTTCCAAAAAAAATCGGTGTCATACCGATTGGAGATGGACTTGGTGCAGACGGTGTTTGTGTCAGATCCGTCACGGCCCAGGCTAATACCGCCTCCATCACCGCCGAGCATACATGCTCCCTCTTTGAGCAAAAACATGTCTCCCTCTCCTCCGAGTTTGCCGCCCTCCAATCGCAGCACTTGCGGCTTGCCTCCTTGCTTGAACAGCGCCTCGCTGAGCTCGCCCAGCTCCACGCCGACAAGCACCAAGGCCATCTCCAATCTGTAATCCGTGACGACAGTGTTTGTGTCTGATCCAGTTCAGATCCTCGTCGTCCAGTTCAGATCTTGTTGATCGCCACCGACGGTGTTTGTGTCTTCGTCGAAATCTCGGCCTCTGGCTCAGATCCAACGACCAGTTGCCGTCAGAGTCTTTTCTGTAGTTCGCCAGCAACGGCGCCGCCGCCGACAGTGGCATCCTTCACCGGCACCGCATCTGGCAACTCGGATATGGTGGTCAAGAAAGTGTTTGTTGCATTTGGGTTGTTAATCTCAGAATTGAGCAAGGAGGCATGGAAGGGGAAGCTGATTACCTTCAGTGAAAAGTCGCGGCTTATTTTCGTCCAAGGGGAAGATTTGTTGTTTAAGTCTGATTTTGTGAGGGACATTGAATGGAGCCAATACAAATTTCCAGAAGGTGTTTGATTTAATATTGCAAGTAGCCGTTACTAGGAAATTGAAGAACTTGTCAGTGAATATTCCTGAGAACTTGGTTACTCTTTTCTTGGAGGAAGCTGGGATTCTGAACCCGGATATGGTGGTGGATGCAACAATTTCTGTCGAAGAGTACAAGAATCTAGTTGTGCTTGATTGAACAACTGAGGAACCTTCGCCTACTGAAAGTGCTAAGAGAGGGGAAGAAATACCCAAATCTGGGCACAAATCTATGAATGCCATGTTTTCTTAGCGTGCTTTGGCCAAAATTTAGAGTTGCCGGTGCTCTTGGATTGAGCAGAATCTGGACAGAAGAAATAAAGGGAAAGATCTAACGGCACTTTTGGTATATCATAATAAATTTGTGTTGCCCTAATTTTATTTTACGGTTCCCTAACGAAAATGGGTTTTGTGTAATCCAATGACAAACCTCAGGGAGTGGGGTGTAATTAAAAAAGATAGGGGGGGTCGTGTGTAGTTTAGGGAAACCTCAGGGGTGCCGTGTGTAATTTATCCTTTTTCATATAAAGTCAAAAGATAATTTTTAAAAGGATTTTCAAATAAAATCATAATATTTTGGTATTGACATAGGTACGAGTATCAACTCAATCCTTCAATCAATAGTCATTTCAAAGCATTTTAGGTGCAATAAAACAAATACAAGTAACAGTCACCCCGGAAGTGCTCGAACCACTTTACACATGCATATGTACACTAATTAGTCAATTTAGATACTAGTTTAACCCAACCAACAGACCATCCTTATAACGCCAACAGTATAAACCCTCCTTATACCTCTCCAGATTTACCAACTGATGTCAATATTAACAAGAAATAAGTACAATTTAAAATATTTTATGATAATCGAATCAATAAACAGATGAGAATGAAACAAGAATTTCAAACGATCGCTTTAAGGTTCAAATTAAGGTTTCATGGTTAAATCCAAATATTTTCATGAAAATTTTATAAAACCATAGTTCAACGGAATTCGTGAAACAGTTAATATTAAAACATATGAATTCAGAATGATAAGTAGCATTCGGAGAGAAATTCTTTACATTGATCTAAGCTAAACGATGCTAAACAACCTTGATCAAGTCCTCTGAATCAACCTAGATTGACAATTTATTTGTTAGAAAACAATCTACATTGTTACACTACAGACCTAATATCAACTACCCATAACGTACTCACTCCTCAACTCGGAACGACGCAATCCAAAGCAGGTCCCATACACGGCCAACTTAACCGAAAACCTCGAACACTCCTTAATGCCTAATGATATCCCAAAAATCATAATAAATTATGAGAAAATACTTTTATAGCTTAAAACATTATAAAAAGTCAAAATATGAATTTTCTGAATTTTTGAATATTTATATCATAAAAACAACAAAATCATTTTAAAATCGTCCGTTTAGCTAACTCAAATGCGATTTGGATTTAGTACCAAATTAACTCTAAAAATCATGAAACTAAAAATAAAACTTATTTATATCATAAAAACAATATAAAAATTTTCAGAATTTATTAAGGATTTTAAGGGCTCCAAATAAATTTTAGAAAAATTGAATGTGCAGAAAATATAAAAAATAACAAACAAGATCAGAAAAATATGAAATTTTAACGGTAATCTAATATTTCTGTAAGAACCTTCCTGTAAATATTTAGTACTTTTTGACAATTGTACAGTACCCAACAGTCACGGGGTACAACTTTAAAAGCACAGTGTACCACTCCATTGCATAAACCCTTTTTCCACTTCATCTTCTTCCTTTAATTTTCTGCAAACAAAACTCAGAACTCACCCCTCACAAAGTCAACAAATGGTAGGCACTCCTTTTTCATTTTTCTTTTCTTACACACTCATTTCACATACATACACACATGCACTCTCATATCTTCTCCGATCCTCGTAAACCCACTTCACAAGTACACAAACAGACACCTCACGCACATATCACACGTACACACACTGCACCTCTAATCCAAGCCAATTCTTATGCCAACAAGCTCTCTTGAGTCTTGCCACACTTTTGCACACATGCAGCCAACACGAGTCATGCCATTATGACACACGGTGGCCCTTGATGGCACAAGGAACCCGTGTGTGGCACTCGACTTGTCGCTCGCAAGAAGAGTCTGCCAACCAATCCCAACAATTTAAAGCAAGCAGTGCATCAACATCGCATAAAACAATGCACAAAGAGTAAATTTCAACACGAGGGCAAAACGATCACAAATATCTTCATTACTTCAATAGCATCATTACAACTTACAAAAGGCTTTGTTTGCATCCACAGTGTGCAATCTAGCTAGACAGGCAAGCTAAAACAAAGCAAGGGACTCTCGGGTATGGGTGTGCATGACTCCCATATAGTACCATTAGGAGGAAAAACCAAAGTGATAGTAGTAGACATAACTATGTGCGAGGAGTCATAGTGCCCCTTTTTAGAGAAATACAACTTGAAATGACTTGAAATTTTATAGGGAAACTTAAATATATACAACGGTGGTCTCCACCAAAATTGAGCAAAAACGCACGCCTTGATCTTCAGATCTTCACTGTAGGCTTTTGGCGTGCACGGGCACTGTAATTGGGCGCGCAGTCGCTGTGCTTGACGGGCGCATGGGCGCGAGACTTGAAGAACTTGTGAGGCGCATGGGCGCCTGTTGGAAGGGCGCGGGGGCGCTGAGCTGGATGGGCACGGGGGCGCTGTGCTAGGCGGGTGCAAGGGGCAGCCAGTGACACATTGGAACCCAAAGCCACTTACATCAATATATTAATAACTGAAATTGGTCCGCAAGTTCATCCACAAAATTCTCTTTTATCTTGACCTTTATACATAGCCTCACTCATAATATACACTATATAGCCATATACTCACGGTAGCCACAACACACACACACACAGAGACATATATATATATATATATATATATATATATATATATATATATATATATATATATATATATATATATATATACCTACACTCTCCAAAGCATCATCTTCCCCAACATAGCACAGCCACAACCACTGCCTCACGGCAGTGGTTTTCATCTTGCTCAACACACACAAACGCACGCACAAACGTCCCATTGATTCACGGTTGTACCACCTTCCTCCTTGTTACACATACTCAAACATACACCACATGCAACACACCTAATACTACATACAAAACACAAACTCACCCAGTCACTATACACATAAAAATCACCTCCGCACAGCTGAACCCACTGCCTCGCACGGCAGTGGATTTTCTTCCTTTACAACACCTTTTTCGAACCCAAATAACATACCTTAACCCACACATCAACCTGTCTTAGGACCGCCGTGCAGTCGCCTTCCCCAAAACATAACAGCGCCGCAAACACAGTTTCACGGTAGCCCACACGGCTCTCTAACGGCAGCCATGGCACTCCCTTCTCGCTCCCTCAATCAACACCCATTTCATACACTTATACACCCACATCACACCCTAGACACGACGACCCCTCCTTGCTCTCTTTCTCTTCATGACCGCTCCATTTCGCCCACAATCACCCACAAACACACAAGACTTCATCCACTACGTTTCTGCGCGAGCGCGCGCACACACACATAGAGGTTGTGCTAAAATTCGATCATGCTAATCGTCACTAAAGATCTAAACTAATATCACTTATAACTGCTTTTGTTGAATTTTAACTTATGGTTCCTATAAATTCGAGGCTAAAGGTTTAAAATAAAATCGGTTGCACTTATCGACACTAAATGTTGTGTATGAAAATCGTCGCTAAGCTTTTTAAACTAACCGGCTAGGCAATACTAAGGTTTGGGGTGTTACATATTGTCTTCAATACCGCTTTCACCATACCACCTTTATAACCACCACTGTCGCCACCACTGCCACCACTACCACCACCATTATGTTACCGTCACTCCACCATTAATGGACTGCTGCTACACTCACCACCACTAGACCGTTACAAAACACCACAACCACTAAAGTATTGTTATTGTCATTTGACATGACACCACCATCACAGTCACCACTGCATCAACCGTGTAATTTCACCATTACGACCACCATTATGGTCAATAGATTGCCATCGTCACTTCTGCCGCCACACTACTACAACCACCACGACCATCATCAATATTATCATCAATGTCATTGTCACTACCATTACCACTGATTCAATTGTATCCATCTTGTCACGATCAATATGTTTGTCATCACCACGGTCACTGTTGCCGCCACCATGACTACTATAGCCAACATACCTCTGGTGATACTTGGATACCACCACAACCACTACCCTCGTTACAATCATTAGACTGCCTCACCACCACCGTCATTGATGCCAAACACCACACTGCTGATGTCACAACACCACCATCACATTCGTCTCAGCTAGTGTCGTTGTAACTAATTATGTCACCAATATATTCACAAGTTACACCATAGTACCACTAGCACCACTATTATCGGTACCATCATTAGAAGCCCAACCACCTCTATCATCATCGTTGTCGTTGTCGATAGCAGTCGGTACCATAGCACAACACACCACGGCTTGTCACATTACACCACCGTTGTCATTGTTGATGCCACCACCATCAGTACTGTCACTATCCCTACTACTAGTTACACCTCAATATCACCACAACCACTACTATTGTTACCATCACTTGACTACCCCAGCACTTTCACCGTCATTGCAGCCAATTCACACACACCACCACCATGTGGTGCTAGCAGCACACGTGAAACCACTTATCGTAGTTTATTTTTCATCTTATTGGTTCCAAACAGAGTGTTAGTAACACCTTTTTTTTCTTTGATAAAGAAAAGGCTAGAATCCAGGTCAAATGCCGCAATTTCAGCTTGAGGTTTTAAAACTTGACGCGGATCCTTCAGATCTACTAGAAACGTTGGTCAGGCAATAGAAGTGAACTTTCGTGTCAAATGGAAACCACGCGTTTGACAACAAATTTAAAAATATGACTTTTATCGACGAAAATAAGTCCGCCGGTAATTATCCGTCGCTAAAGAAATTTTAAATAAAAAATTTGAGCCAAAAAAACGGTCAAGAAAATTGAAAATTCAAGAAAGATAGTTAGCGATGGATTGTCTGTCGGTAAAGGGCCGTTGGTAAATGTCTTTAGCAGCGGGACCTTTACCGGCTGAATATTTCGTCGCTAAAGGTAACTTGTCGCGACATAATTTCATCCGTCGCTAAAATTATATCGGGAAAGAATCCTTTTTTCTCGCAGTGCGTCAGACCTTTGGGAGACATTGATTAAAGGCTCATTTCTAAATTTCTCGACTAAACTTCGGTGTCTAAAGCAACAAATGCTTCTTACTTTTGGGAAGATTTTTTTAGATATTACCGCGATTTATATAATAGACTATTGGGTGAAGAAATTGAAAACCTCTCCTTTTTGCTGCCATTCCTTGAGTCACTAATGCTTGAGTGTATCAACTTGCAACTTATAAATGCCTAGATGATTTTCTTTTTGGTTCTCTACTTTTTTTCACCTGGCAGATGTGTTTTAGCGAGCTAGCGTAAAATATGTTTCTAGCTAACAAGCATTTGTCTAAGCATAGCTATATCTAGTATGCTATGACGTGGAGTTATGCACGTAACCGTAGAAACAAAAGCAGAATTCCCAATCTGGAGGGTTTGTTTGCTAGAACAAAAATTCAAAGAAATCTTCTATCATTTTACTTTTTCAACAGTCCCAAGTTTTGCAATTTATTCCTTTACAAGATAAACCTAGCATTTGCAACATTTCTGATGAAAAGCTTTATAAATTAACCTTGGTATATATGTAAGGAATAACGTTCATACTAAGCATAGAAATACTGACAATCTATATACCTCACTAGCTTTATTCTTTAAAACACTCAGTCAATAGCAAGAGTGCAGGGTATACTCGACTGCCTTACCTCGTTTTTCTTGTGTAGCTTGCTCCCAAATCTTCAATCTACTCAAGTGAGATAGAGCAATCATACGCATACAAGTAAGTAATACAATTGAATCCAATCACGAGCGGTACAACCTAGCTTAGCTATGTGCTAGCTAGTTTTATCTTCGTTTTAGAGATGTCAAATGGGCCGGGCTTGGGCCGGGCCAAACCCGGGCCTGAACAGGGCCTGAACCGGGCCGGGCCAAACCCGGGCCAAAACCGGGCCGGGCCTGGCCCGGGCTTTTTCCTGGGAAATGTAAGCCTGGCCCAGGCCCTAGGCCCTAAAAGGCCGGGCCAGTACTGTTCATCAAAGGGGCCGGGCCAGCCCGGGCCAGAAAAGGGTTGGGCCGGGCCAGCCCGCGGGCCGCCCGGCCCATTTGACAACTCTACTTCGTTTGCCCAAATTCTCTTCCACAAACCTTTGCCGTCTAAGGTGCATAGGCTACAATATTTTTCTATA
Organism: Escallonia herrerae; assembly: GCA_033070095.1. NCBI lineage: Eukaryota > Viridiplantae > Streptophyta > Magnoliopsida > Escalloniales > Escalloniaceae > Escallonia > Escallonia herrerae. The sequence goes on along the minus strand of JAVXUP010000496.1, from coordinate 57,247 downwards.
GCTCAAACTTGGGTATAAATGCTTAGTGTGAACTTTTATGTATCTGTAGGGAGCTGATGATTTAGCAGCCGATGAGCGCTAGTTCTCAAACTCACTATTGTACGGCTTTGTTGAACCTATCAATATCCAAGCTGTCAACATGTTAACCCTTGCATACTCCACAGTAGAAAGAATTAAGGTCAATGCTTTAATCATTGTTGTACAGCTACTAGTTTATTTCTATTAAAGTTGACACATACAAACTATTAGATACAGCGTGCTATAATTAGAGCGCATCTTAGAGGTGTCATGCAAGAAAATCAGCTCTAGCAATATTAAGTATCTGTTGCCATATATATGTATGCAAGGATATGTCTGTTGTATCTAAAACAACAGTCTTTAGTAGCTAGCCACATATGGAAGGATATGTAGGTTAGATCTAAAACTTGCTCCTTTTTCTATTAACTTATTTTTGCTAAGAAAAACAATGATAAGTAAACATAGCGCATAAGGAAACTTTGCTATGCTTGGAATCACATTACACCGCATATGCTTAACTTGTCTTTTTTGAGTTTCACTTTCTTGCGCAAAAATTTTGAATCCCACAAAAAGAAAGGGCGGGGTCCAACTGTATACCCCTATTCATATTTATGTTCATTCGGGAGGCAAAACCCGCTGCACTCAACAAATATAGAACACATCCACTTGCACGGCTTTCAAATTATAATACATCAAAATTACAACATGACATACCTACTGCAATCTTTTTCTCAAAAAACATATCGAGGGTGCTGCACTAGCTTAATGGAAAAACAAAGGTTTGCGTCGGCGTTTATCCCGCTGGAGAGCCCGTATAACGGGATGAACTTTAAATATCAATCATTTAACCACCATTTATCATGCACACCAAAAACTTGTTAAGAAGATCGCGCATCATTCCCTGTCTAAGGAAATGAGCATCTTCAAGAGGCCTAGGGTAAAAAACATGTACACCAAATACGGTACATGCATAAAAATAACTCATACTCAATTGGACATCTATGGCATGCACAAAAAAGTATCACTCAACAGTTAGAAATGCATGCATTTTCAAACAAAGTATAATCAAACATTCTAGTCTTAGGAAGAACAGTCATTAAGCCATCTAATTCAAAGGAAATGAAATAAGCATGCCAAATTTTTTCAAGAAATCCCACATTCAGAATATCATATCAAAGAATATTCTAGAGCGAAAAACAAATTTTTGAGAAAATGATCTCACCATGGGACACGTGTCGAACGTGAGAAGGCATGGCCACATCCTGATCTCACGCGACCACAAGTACGTGCCACCACCTCATCTTTTCTTCATCTTTTTTTTTTGTCTCATGCGCTATCTTTCCGGCTGCCATTTAGAGATGTCAAATGGGCCGGGCTTGGGCCGGCCCAGCCCAAGCCCATCGGGCCGGGGCCGGCCCAGCCCAAGCCCATCGGGCCGGGGCCGGCCCAGCCCAAGGGGGCTGCCAACCGGGCCGGGCCTGGTTCTGAGGATATCTGGGCCCGGTCCAAGCCCAGGCCCTAGGCCCAACATTTAGGGCCGGGCTTGGGCCGGCCCGGGCCCAAATTTCTTTTTTTTTTTAATTTTTTTTGGCATTTTCTTGTTATTCAAGGTAAGGATTTTTTTTAATTATGGTAATTTGCGGTTAGGGACGCTTTAAAGCGTCCCTAACAGATTCCAAGTTCCAGCCCACTCAAATTGTAACATAAATTGACAAAATACAGCAAATGTGGGGTACACGATGCATTGGGGTCAGCAATTTCAATACATAAAGATGTTAAAAATTTACTCGATCCCATGACCACTATATTTATAAAACAAAAAAAATCAAAGACTTTAAGATGTGTTATTATTCTTCGCATTACTTAAATCTTCAGTACTGTTTAGGGGGGAAAAGGGGAATAAATCCATTGGGGGGAAAATGGGGGAAAAGTGGAATTTCAAAAGTAAAGAGGGGGGTTGAACCGGGCCTGACCCGGGCCGGGCCAAACCCGGGCCAAAACCGGGCCGGGCCCGGGCTTTTTCCTGGGAAATGTAAGCCTGGCCCAGGCTCAGGCCCTAGGCCCTAAAAGGCCGGGCCAGCCCGCAGGCCGCCCGACCCATTTGACAACTCTACTGCCATTGCGACGAGGCTGATGCAATTCTCTGTCTTCCAATTTTAAAAACGAAGTCAACATAAAATCTGGTTTTTTAGGCACTATTTGCATAAAAAGAAGTGAGAGTGGAGAAGAGAACCACTGTTCATCTTCCTCCACCAATTTTCAGATATAAAAAACCCTTGATTTTTTAAATTCAAATCTCTCTCAACTCAATCCGTTTTTGATGTAATCTATATCTTTGCAAGCTGCTTTAGAGTATATTCTAACGATAGAAACCAAAAACCGTAAATAAAATCGAGCAAAATAGATTTTGGATAAAAGATTTTGAATTTCAAACTCGAACTTGAGATATCTTTTGATTTATAAGTCCATTGATGCTCAAAATTTGCAGATACCACTACTATACATATGTAACATGTATGAGACCCATCTGAATAATCCAAATGACGTATTACATGCCATTAGCAAGAAATAAAAGTTTTGACTAATAGAACAAATCAATTATTTTAGAATTAACCATAGCACGTATTTGAATAGGCACGTGCGTGAGCACGTATACCATATACGGATGGAAAATCACATACACAATCCCAGAATCTCGTGGTTATTTTACGTGTCAATTAAAACGTCCCGCAATGAATTAGTCCACGCGAGCCCGATCCATGTTTCCAAATCTAGCTATTTGTGGAGAAAAATGGATAAGTTTGGAAGATCTGCCTCTCCCTCTCCCTCTCCCTCTCCCTTATGTGTCTCTGAGATTTTTATTGTTCTCTAGCCAAGTGTCATCTCTCTTGTATGATTTCACCAAGAGGTTTTATTACGAAATAAAATCTAAGGCTTATGATGTTCTTTAGGTTAAACCCATTAACAACCTCCAAGTCCTTTGGCTTTCCAGGTCACACTTGGACCCTACACGGGCATACAGGCAAGACCCAAACACCAACAAACTTCGTAGAGCTCGGGGTGAGAATGACGGTAAGGTCCTAAGGCTATGTGCTTACGGATGTAATCTTCTGGCTTGAATGATTTTTTTCGAAAACCAGGAGAAATCTTTTTCATTCAACATTTGGTTGAGTCACGAATATGAGTGATTCTCCCACTAGCATCATGATACAATAGGGTGGACGAAAAAATTGGCTTCTCATTCCATTCCTGATATTCTCTTTGCTGATTACCCGCCTATTTGGCAATTAAGTCTGCAGAAAAGTTGCTTTCCTGTAAACCCGATTAATTTTCACCTGTCACGGATATGGGAGGAGGGGACAGATCATTTAAAAGTAAGTGGGTGACACTACTATCGTCCACTTCCAGCATTGCAGTCCGATAGTTTTCGTTCCAAACAAGTACAAGGCCATCCCCACTCGATGGCATGGTTATTAGTTGTGTGGAGCTTGTTGGAAATTTTTCAATAATTGGCACTTGGGTCCAACTATAAAGGATGTGACTATTCATTTTTTAACAGAAAGTTGCAACCTTTAAACGTGGCTTTTAACTCAACGGTAGTTATAAATTATCAAACCTCTTCAAAAACACCTTTGGTGTACTACAAGTGTTAATGCTTTCCCTAATTGATGATGAAAATTTTCATACTCTCCCATATACAATTATTTCTTTTTGGTTACTATTCAGCAAGTTGTATCATGTTTTATCTTGAGAGACAAGTTGACGGTAACCTGTTGCAGTATAGGGGACAAATAATGTCCTATGGAAAGAGTGCGTTCCATTCGATTCAGGCATTCTCCAACCCAATTTGTGATATTTTTCCATCAAATCTTAAGAAAATTTTCGCAAAATAGAGAATGCATTGAGTATATTTGTTATTGCATGAAACTTCAAATTGGTGGAATATGATTAGCAACAAAATATCTTTTACATAACATATATATTTCGAGTCACAGTGACGCGGGTCTTGCCATGGTCTGTGGCTAAAGCTCTACACAAAGTGATATTTTTATTTTAAAAGTCTTTTAGTGATATTTTTCTTTTTAACTTTTGACAACGAAATAGAGTGCTAGTAGAAGTCAAGTTTGGTCAACGGTTCGTAAAAGAAAACGCTAGAATCCGGGTCAAATGCTTGAGGTTTACTTTGATGACAAACTGAAAAAACCAAATTAGAAGACAAAATTGTGTGCAAGCACATTTATAACTACGAATGGGACAAACTTACCCATAGCAAGCAAGTGCATTGAAACCAACAAATAGGACAGAAATTTGTAGCTAAACACCCTTGAGCCGGCACAGAATCATCGCCCGTCTGCATCCTCTATTTTTATTTTTTTTGCATATATAAGGGATAAAAGGATGACCGATACCGCACTCTATTTTTCAATATTGACACTTCACTTTTTCCGGTAAAATTTTTTAGTTGATACTTTTTAAAGTCTTTCAGTGACATTTTTCTTTTTAAACTTTGACAAAGAAATAGTGCGCTAGTAGAAGTCAAGACTGGTCAACGGCTTGTAAAAGAAAACGCTAGAAACATTGCGTAGTCTAACGGACTGAACTTTCTCGCTACGTTGAACCGTGCGACACTTAGCTAGTGAGCCCCTTGCTCGTGCTAAGTTAGCCTTTCACTCGGGCTGGGTGATGCTAGAGCTTCAAAAGAACAAAGAAGAACACAAGAGAGAATTTGGGAGAATGTATGCTTGTATTGCTTGAGTACAAGAATACTTGTGTGTCTTGGCCAAGTGAGGCCTTGGCTATTTATACTAGTCCACCTCTCGACGGACGGCGGAGATACATTCGATCCTACGGATCATATTTCGCTTCTAGAATTCTCTAGCTATTTACAAGGTTCTCTACCATTCTAGAATCTTCTCTAAATCTATCTCTTATGTACAAGAAGAGTATAGAATATTCTGGAGACTTTGCCCAGTCATTGCCTCGTAAGCATCCTCGTAAGCGTCCATTAGACATCTGCGTGGCATTACTTCTAAAGTTAGCCTCCATAATCAAAATTGCGGGACATTCTCCCCTACCTAATCTCTCGACGCCCTCGTCGCAACCTCCTCGAGGTATTGGTCTACGATGTCCTGGAACTGGCAAAGATCATTTACTGATTCCCATGTAGCTTCTCTTTCTGGCAATCCCTTCCACTTCACCAAGTAGTGCCGCGTTGGTGGAACTCCTCGCCTTCGTTCGAGCCTGTCGCTAAGCACGAACTCGGCCTCTTTGTCATAGGACTTCACTACTGCTGTTGGTGCCCTATGACTTTCTCCACGGCTTGGGTCTTCCTTGTCGTCATAATGAGGTTTTAGCAAACTGACATGGAAGACCGGGTGAATCTTCAACTTTGGCGGCAGCTCCAACTGATAGGATACTTTCCCAACTTTTGCCACGATGGGAAAGGGTCCTTCGTACTTTCGAATAAGCCCTTTGTGTACTTTCCTGAAGGACTTAAACTGTTGCAGAAGTAGCTTTAATATCACCATGTCCCCAAGGTTGTACGACCGCAGCCTCTTATCTGCCCACTTCTTCATCTTGCGCCCGACTTTGTCAAGGTAAGAGCGTGCCACGTCCGCTTGCTCGTTCCATGACCTTGTCACTTGCGCCGCCAATGGGCTTCTCCCTTTGTAGTCGCCCGCCAATGTAAGGAGAGTGAGCGATTGTTGCCCTATGGCAATCTCAAAAGGACTTTGGTTCGTATTCTCGCTCCTCATCAAATTGTATGAAAACTAAGCCACGTCCAAAAGTCTCGCCCAATCTGTCTGGTTGGCACTAACAAAGTGCCACAAGTAACACTCAAGTAGAGCGTTCACTCGTTCCGTCTGTCCATCAGTTTGAGGGTGAAAGCTCGTTGAGAAGTGCAGCTCCGAGCCAAGGAGTTTGAACAACTCCATCCAAAACTTCCCCGTAAACCTTGGGTCTCGGTCGCTCACTATAACCTTCGGTAGCCCCCAATACTTCACCATGTTCTTAAAAAATAACCGAGCTGCTTCTTCTGCTGTGCAGTCGGCTGGGGATGCTACAAATGTTGCGTACTTGGAAAATCGATCCACAACAACCATAATCGAGCCATATCCCTCTGATTTTGGCAAGAATGTAATGAAGTCCATGCTTACACTCTCCCACGGATATGCGGGGATAGGCAAAGGCTCTAGTAATCCCACTGGCAATTGGTTCTCCACCTTGTCTTGTTGGCACACAAGACAAGTCTTCACCTAAGCCTCCACTTCGTCCTTCATTTGGGGCCAGTAGTATGACGCCTCCACCAAGGCGTATGTCCGACGTTGCCCTGGATGACCTGCCCATGGAGTGTTATGACACTCTCGAATGATCTTCTTCCTCAAGTTGTTCCACTTGGGAACATACACCCGTTGGCCCTTCGTGTAGAGAAGGCCGTCTTCCACCCAAAATTGTTGGGTTTGCCCATTCTCCGCAAGCTTGAGGAGTTGTCTGGCTAAGGGATCATGCTCCATTCCCTCCTCGATTCCCTCTAGGATGTCTCCCTTTGCCTTCGACATAGCCCCCAATTCTGCCTTCCGACTTAAGGCATCCGCTACTAAGTTGGCCTTGCCCGGCTTGTACTCCATCACGTAGTCGAACTCGGCCAAGAAGTCTTGCCTCCTAGCTTGCTTCGGATTCAACTTCCTTTGAGATTGGAAGTAGCTAGTAGCTATATTGTCGGTCTTGATCAAGAACCGAATCCCCAACAGGTAGTGCCTCCACATGTGTAGGCAATGAACCACTGCGGTTATCTCCTTCTCTTGCACCGTGTACCTCCGCTCGGTGTCATTTAACTTGCAGCTCTCGAACGCTATTGGATGCCCCTCTTGCATCAATACTCCTCCAAGGGGCAGAGGCCTTGGCCAACCCCTTGGGGTCGGCCTCGGCCTCCCATGGGGGGTTGGCTTTGGCCTTCCACCCCCGGTTCTTCACTTTTCGCACAAGGTCCTTTTTCGCACTTTGTTCACTTCGTACATTTTGTATGTGACTTTAGCACCTTATTTGTCACATGGGTATGATTCACGTCGACACGATCGTCGCAACGCAACTCTCGGATTTGTCATCGCTCATCAAAGCACCTACCGTCGGCGCGCCCAAAGATCACCCAAAGGGGAGTGGCCTTGGCCTCCCTTCATGGGAGTTGGCCATTGGCCTTGGCCACCCCTTAGGGTCAGCCTCGGCCTCACCAAGGGGTCTGCCTCGGCCTCCCCAAGGGGTCGGCCTCGGCCTCCCCAGGGGTGGTGGCCTTGGCCTTCCCCCAATCTTTGGCCTATGGCCTCCCCTCTCGCGCGCACTTATTTTCTCAAGTCTTTGCACCTCCACAATGTTTACGGATGTTCGTACATCAACCTCGCGACGTCCGTCGCGCACCAACCTCGCGACGTCCGTCGTCCGCAACCGCGCCTCGCCCCCGCGATGCCCGTCCCCCAAAGTCACACACTACCACCGAATGACTCGTCACTGACGACCGCGTACCATCACTTCCAACTTTGTCATTACTACATGTTGCATTGGTCATCTTGTTATGACAGGTACACTCAGCTCAAATCCCATCTTCGGGACCCCCGACGCACGCCCGTGCGCCGTCTCTGCGACGTTCATCGCCACGCCTGTGCGCTATTCTCATCATGCGTGCCCTCGGCACCAACTATAGCTTCGCGACCTTCGTCGCCGCGCCTGTGCGCCATTCTCAACATATGTGCCCCCGACACCAACTATAGCTTCGCGACCTTCGTCGCCGCGCCCGTGTGCCATTCTTAACATATGTGCCCCCGGCACCAAGTATAGCTTCGCGACCTTCGTTGCCGCGCCCGTGCGCCATTCTCAACATATGTGCCCCCGACACCAAGTATTGTTCCGCGACGTTCGTCCCCGCGCCCGTGCGCCATTCTCATCATGCGTGCCCCGGGTACCAAGTATAGCTACGCGACGTTCGTCGCAACACCCGTGCGCCATTCTCATCATGCGTGCCCTCGGCACAAACTATAGCTTCGCGACCTTCGTCGCCGCGCCCGTGCGCCATTCTCAACATATGTGCCCCCGGCACCAAGTATTGCTTCGTAACATTCGTCGCCGCGCCATTCTCATGTCATGTACTTCGGCACCAAGTATTGTCTTCGCAACGTTCGTCGCTGTGCCCATGCGCCACAATCATGATACAGGCCTTCGGGCATCACACTTATTCATCACACCATGTGCCCCCGCCATGGACGTGGAACATGTTTCGACCCATTCTCCGGAGTGTGCAGTATCACGGGGGGCTCCGTTCGTAGTGCTCCCGCACGAGGACCCCTCTCAACGGGATGGGCTCAATCAACTACGGTATGGGCTCACAACCTTAAAGCCATCGCCGGCACAATCAACTACGGTATGGGCTCACAACCTTAAAGCCATCGCCGGCACAATCAACTATGGGATGGGCTCACAACCTTAAAGCCATCGCCGACACAATCAACTACGGGATGGGCTCACAACCTTGAAGCCATCGCCGTCACTGTCACGGGGACTCCGGTACTAGGACCCCTCGCCACGGACCCTGAACACTGAGCTGCGAGCATGTCCACTCATGTTACCATTGATCGTCGACACCGCCAGGGCGATGACCCTCGGGTCACTCCGGGACTGGAGCAGGTCCTTGGAGGGCATGGCGCCTAGTCCGCCTGATAGTTGGCTACAGGGGAAACCCTCGCCACTGTCAGGTTCTCCGCGCGTCTCTTGACGCACTTCGTGGGATTCAGTAAGGGCTTGGATCGGTGGCTGGGGCAACGGGCTTGCTCTGATCATGCCGTCATGGTGTGGTCTGTCTTCTCAGACAGGTAGAGTGACGCTGTGCGAGGCAGGCAACGCGAATTTGGGAACCGGCAGTCCAAAGAAGAACCGGTATTTTGGGACCCCCTGGTGACGTGTCACTACCAGGGGATGACATGTGGCATTTTATGACATAAGCACACTGTTTCCTATAAATAGTGAACTTTACAACTCAAAAAAGGACTTCTGGATTCATTCTTACAAAATCACTCTCTCACTCTAGAATTTGGGGAGCTCTTGGATTCTAGTGAGGGAAACATAACTTTGGATTGTAACATCGAACCTCGAGTCGGACCCTAACTTGGACTGTCGACTGCTGGCCTTGTTCGTCGCGGCCTCGTCTCTACAGCCCTGCCACTCCTCAAGGCCTGTCTGGGAAGCCTTGCTCTCAGCCCCTTACTTCATCCTTGCTGTCTCTCATCTTGAACACTTGGAACCTGATTCAGATTGCATCCTTTGTGGCACCTCCACGTAGGTACGAACCCACATTCCTTGGCATCAGACTGTTACCATTACTTGACCACCCCACCACTTTCACCGTCGATGCCACCACTTACGTTGCTGCTATTCACACACCACCACCACCATGTGTTTCCACCAGCACACGTGAAACCACTTACCGTATTTTATTTTTCATATTAAGCCAAGGACATAATTATCTAAAAAAATTTACCTCCAATTTCCTCTATGTTCTAAACAAAAAAAATAGAAATCTTGCTATTTGAATTTTCTTTTGTTCCGAACAACAAAAAGTGAATCAAATTTCAAAACCAATTCCCAATTTAAAATCCAAATCCCAATGATTGGTTCCAAACAGAGTGTTAGTGACACTTTCTTTTTTCTTTGATAAGGAAAATATAATGCTAGTAAAAATGAAGTGTGGTTAACCACTCGTAAAGGAAAGGCTAGAGTCCGGACCAAATGCCGCAGTTTCAGCTTGAGGTTTTAAAACTTGATGCTGATCCTTCAGAACTGCTAGAAATGTTGGTCAGGCAATAGAAGAGATCTTTTGTGTCAAATCGAAACCAAGCGTTTGTATCTCAACTGTGCCAAACCATTGATCGCTGAAAGTCACTTTGAGTTAACATTAATTGCTAACAATCTTATAGAGTTCTAGCACGTTGCGAATAGAGGTTTCTCTTGAGGGAGTGGTCGAGTGCTCGGAAACACCCAGTGCTGACCACACTGAGAGACATGAAAGCGCAGGTAACGCCAGTTGGCGAAGTGGCATCTTTCTTAAACACAATGGGAAGCTAGATTCGGGAGGCTAAGAGCAGATTCAAATATAAGAAATTCTGTGTCTCGTGAGGTTCCGTAGAACTTTGTAGGACTAAGAACCTCAAAATTTGGTAAATTATGGTCCACCATGTTCAGCCGTATTTTGAGAAAACTTGTGCGAAAAGTAACGCCAGAGGATAGCCTCATGCTAATGAAAATTAGCCGAGTGTGCAGCTATAACCTAGAGTTTAACACGGTACAAAACTTCAACATATTCTATGCAACTTACTATTCACAAAGGCTGCATTTTCTTCATGTTAGAGTTTCCACGCGAAATCTTTTGGCTGCTACTCTATCTGTAAGAAGAAAGCTACAACTTCCAGTATAATCATAATTAATAGTCGCTAAGCATTTCATGTCTCTTCTTTAGTAACGCTAAAAAGGTGCTTGTTTAGAATTGTGGCTAGAAGTGTTAGCATAAATTATATTTAGCGACTAGTAATTTTAGCAAGGCGAAGAGTTTTAGCTATCTTCTTACGGTAAATATGACGGCAGAAATCTTTCCATACAATAAAGTCTTAGCAATCCATAAGATGTTTGGGAGTCTGTTTCTTGTCTCGGTAATGATGTAAAGAATTCAAAAATCATCAGTCAAGGATGAGCAATATCCTGATATTGTGGAAGAAAAGTATGTTAGTAATTTTGGGAATGTCTTGGTGCTTTGTCAAACACTTTCGCTTGATCAAGCTAACACTACAAGAAAAACAGTTTTTTCTGACAGACTTTTAGGGACGGAACAAAATCCGTCACTGAAAGTCACTTTTATCGACGGATTTTCCGTCGATAAAAGTTCGTCGCTAAAAACCTAGTTTTAGTAATGGATTTGTCTGTCGATAAAAATCCGTTGCGAAAGACCATTATCGACGGAATATTCCGTCTGTAAAGGTCTTTAGCGACGGATTTTTACCGACGGACTATTACCAAAGGAGAAATCCGTCACTAAATGTATTTTTCCTATTTTCTCCCTTTTTTTGAATTTTTTTATTTGAATTTTTTTTTATTTTTCGCTAAAGACTAGATATAAATAAGCAAACCCTAATGTGCTTTCATCTCCCCGCCACTCGTTTCTTTCTCCCCTTACCAACCCCCTCTTCTTCTTCTTCTTCTTTCTCTCACATAGCCGACCGTCGGCCATCACCCATTCTGCCGACCACCTCCCATGCCACCCACCCCCGCTACCGCTGCCCCCCACCCAACGCACTCACCTCGCTGTTGTCGCCGCTCCATGGTAAGGAGATCTGAAACCTCTCTTTCTCACTTCCTCCTCACCACACATCTGCCACCTCCCTCTCTCCCCATTCCAAACCACCCCCAACCACCGTACACGTTCGATCCGAGAGAAAAGGAGACGAGAGGGAAGAACCAACAGACTGAGCGACAGGATTGAGACATGTATTGTCATAGTTTGTGTGAATGAAGTCATTCAACTCTTATTGTTAACTCTGATATGTCATACGATGACTGATTAAGCTATTTTCCACTTGGCTAGGGCTTTTATTAAAAAGAAAAGGCCTTTTGTTACTGCCAAGGACACGATGCTGTCGTCCACGAATCTGCGAAACCCACGTCACCGCCAAGCTCACGCCGCTTCTCTCCTTACCTCACGTAAGTCTTCTGCTTTCCATTCTACAGTGATTGCAGTACCAATTTAGATTGAGATCAAATGGCTTGGTTTCCCCATCTAAGCACAGCTAGGTGTTTATTTGATATTAATATGCACTTTTACGTTCAACGTTACCCACGACTTAACCATAATAAATAAATTAAATTGAATTTTTCATGCTGAAATTGCAGATCTTTTTTGGTTGGCTAGGGTTTCAATTCCTTCTGAAGTTAGAGTTAATGAGAATATTGGTGATGAGTTACCGAAAAAGATAATATTGGGCTTTTGGTTAGTTAGGATTTGTCTAGATGTCTGGTGGTCATGATGTCACGGCTCAACTATAGAGGTGAAAATGCTAGATGGGAGATTGCGACTATGTATCTAACTTGCGTTGGTGCAACGGCGTACTAATTGTCTTCCCTCAATCTCTTCTTTTTTGGTAAATGCTTCAGTCTCTTCATTCTTTCTTGTAAATGAGTTTAAGCATATCGTTTGCAGTTATGTCATGGGTATTGGTGAAGCAGAGGCCTTTTCTGAGAGTTTGAGTGAGAACTTCAAGTTTTGGGAGCAGCAAATGTGCACGAGGTAACCTTTTCTATTACAAGATGTTGTTCATGACCTGCGGACTATTTTCTATTACTTGTGGGGCTTGTGGTTTTTGTTGTCTTATATATCATAAATATTTTTCTTTTTCTTTTCTTTTTCGGTTTGTGAGTTTTTCTTCATGAACATGTGCATCTTGTTGGAATGCATCTCATGGTCACAAATGCCTTCCAATGCCAGCTATATGACATGAAATAAAGCTTACTAGGTTTTGTCATTCCCCTGTTGTTCATAACATACGCATACTCCAAAATTATGCTTGCAGCGTGGTCTTTTCAAACTTAGATGACTTTCGGGTACTCAGTACATGTTGATGGTATTGTGCAGGCCGTCATCTTCAAGGTACCCCCCCCCCCACCAACCTTTATCCTTCAGTTCCATTTGGAACTACCTTTGTAATTGTTTACGAACAAATCATTATATGGACACACTCGCAAAACAAGCTATCTTTTGATACTAAGCAATTTTCTGATAGTTCTTGTCAAGAGTCCGGTGAATTGTGTTTCAGTTATATATTTGTACTCTAAGGTGAAGTCCTCCAAGGTGACAGTTATGGTATGGCTGTTGTAGGTATTAAGGCAGGGGTGAGTCAACCAAAAATTATGTCAAAATTTTGTTTTTGTTTTTTTTTTTTATGTAATTCTGGATATGGCCCCTTTCCCATAAGCACTATATATTGTGTCGATATTGGACAACATTTTTTTATATTATTGTAGTCAATATTTTGCAAATAAAATCTGGACAATAGTCTTTCTAATGAATTTATGTGTAATAAGTGATTTTAGTGAAATATATCGTAATTGCAAATTTATGATCTTGCCGCTCTGGGAACTGTTTTGCTACATTTTGTATCTTGTATTTGCTACTTTTGCATTGTGGTTATATTATTTCTATGATAACTGTGGTAATGTAAATTTATTTGAAATCTAGGTTGACTTTTGGTGTTGTAAATGTAATCTATTATTTTATCTATTGGGGATTTTGTTAGTTATTTGATTTGTGTCTTGTTTTATTTTTTGTAATATTGTTTTATGAAATTGCACAATTTCATATATATATATATATATATATATATATGCATTTTTTTGAAAATCGAGCGGAACAATGCAAATTTTTTAATAGCTACAAAGATAGAGTGGGACGAGACCGCGAGGGGGGGGGGGGGGGTCTTATAAATGTCCGCTGGATCGGGAATAGTATTCCCATCCCTTTTATAAAAATGATAAAAAGATTATTCGCGACTGATTTGCCGTAGCTAAAAGTCCGTCACTATGACCAGACATTTAGCGACAGAATTCCGTCGTTAAAAGTTTAAAATCCGTCGTTGATTACTTTTAATGACAGATAATCCGTCCCTAAAAACGTGTCATTGAAAACAAAAAACTTTTAGCGGCTTATTTTCGTCACTAAAACCACCTTCATTTGTTTGAAATACATTTACCGACGAAGTTATGTCACTATATGTCCGTAAGTAAAATTTAAAAAAAGAAGGGCTATTTTTTAATCCATAGACAATTAATCCTAGTTAACAAATCTATCAACAATATCATGCTTATTTAAGCTAACATTCTTTCTTTACCAAATTTCAAGCAATACAAATAAAATTGAAATCATACACCACCAACTAAAACTCAATACTCAACAACAAAATTTAGATATTCAATGAGTAGAATACATTATATCGTACGAATCCCAAAACAAAATTACAAGTTATAATAGGAACTTTTGGTAGCTCTCTACGAGCTAGTAATACAATAAAACATGTGGCTGAGGAACATTGTTGTAAGATCTCTGGCTTGATTGTGGTGCCAAAAAAATTCAGCAAGAAATGGAGAAGAAGAAAAATGCACTAACTGTGGAACCTCAGTAAAAAAAGCCTAGCCATTCATCCTTGTCCTCAAAAGTAAACTTTTTGCTTGACGGACTTTTAGCGACGACAAATCCGTCGCTAATCTTTTAGTAACAGGGTTTATACCAAAGGACTTTTAGCGACGAACTGTCCGTCCCTAAAAGTTTTACCGACGGAATATCCAGTTTTAGCGACGGAAAATTCCGTCGCTAAAAATAGATTTTCTTGTGGTGTAAGCCCCGTTGGACTGATCGGCAGCAACACGTACACAATGCTAGAAATAAGCATAAAAGCAGCCCTCCAAGAAGCGCGTACACGTTCTATATATATACGTTCACCTGAACCCTTGGCCTATTGCTAAAATATGCATTTACAGCTTGAATAATTCGATTACCTGCCTTACCACCTTTCACTATTCATCAAGTTAAATAGTTCTGCGATCTCATCCTTACTAAGGTCGCCTTGAACGGTTTATCTTCGTCTAGCAATCTCGCATCTTCACCGGTGTCTAGAGTCCCTCTCATTAGGTCCAAACACATTGCCCGAGTTTAAGGGTAGACTTTAAAGTAGCTACTTCGTACAACTTCCAGAGTTAATCAGTACTGAGGTAACACTAATAAGAATGTACACAAAGTGGCCTCCTTTTCGACAAATCTAACATCCCTTGCACCCCCATACATAGTGCTAAACCTGACTCCGTTAGATCTGCAAAGATGTACGTGACACTGGAGGGATCTTAATCTCCCGGGCTATGGGGTTTGCCCTTGCTTCCTGACTGAAGCCCAATAGATCGAAGATCTTCTCCCATGACATTTTTGTTATCACAGGCAAGGGCGTCTTCATTCCAAAATTAGTGAGCTCAGTTGCAACATGTCTATGTTTCATTGTTGCAGTCTGCGGCTTAAATAAAATACAAAAGCAAAACTTTATATTCACAAGACCAAATGTCTAAAAGACCATTTTAGCTGAATCCAAAAGTAGGAGAGTACGTATTAAAAGTGTACTTAATGCTTTACAAGATCTTTTGACTTGGGTTTAGGGTTAGAATTTGTTACTGGTAAAAATATGCTCTGGAATCCTAGCCTGGACCGACGACCTGCAAGACAAAAAAAGAGTGATCGCCGGGCAGGGTTCTCGGCAGAGAATTTTCCGATACTTAAGTCAGAGCGCAACTACATGATAGTAACTCTGAAAAAGCATGAAAGACTGTGTCCTTGTGTGTGTAGTTATCCCTATATCTGGGGGATAGATCCCTTTATATAGCTGTAGGAGAAGGAGTGGGCCGTGAGCTAGATATGTTAGGATCGCATTAGGATCCTCGATGGATCACGTTAAGATCTCAGAGGACTCTTTTAGCTTCCTAATAAGATACTTATCAATCCCAGTTTGACCGGAAATGACGGGTGTCCCCCACTTAATGGAAGTGTATTTGAGTTATATCATAACTCATGAGCCCCCTATTTCTTTAGCAAAAATGTTTGGGTGAGAAAGTTCATACCTAGTGTCTTGAGACACGCACCAGGTTTGTAAGGGATCCTCCATCTGCTTGTAGGGTAAATAATATTTCTCTAGTCCATGTGCTTGGACCTAAGCTCTTGGGAGTTTAAGAGATAGAACTTGCCCAAGTTGGGGGATAGAACTCTAGCTCTTGAGAGTTAGGTCTTTAAAATGTCGCCTAAGTAGGCTTTTCAAAATCGTCTTTGGGAAGATGAATCATGGGATCTCGGGATCCTTTAGAGGTTGTGCCCCATAGTAGTCTCTCTAGAGAGAGGACACAAAGCTATGCATGCAAGTTGTTGCCTGTGCTAAGTGTTTGAATGTCCCCTTAAGGGGTCACCTCTCTTTTGCAGGGTGTTTGTTTTGTGCAAGTGTGTGTTCTTTAGCTCGAGCTCACCACATCGATCATGCTTGCGTTTTACTTTGATGCAAACTTTTATCATCAGCTAAGAGCTGGCAAAAAAGCCTCACACTCATACTTAGCTGAGTTTTGAATTGACAAAGAATGGTGCGGGGATGAAGTCCCACATAGTGCTTTGCCATTCAACGGGTTAGAACTGTAGCTAAATCGTTCGGATAGAACTTGAGCTCTATCCTGTCACCCTTGGGGGTGTTCGTCCCTCGAGAGACCACCCTCAGGGGTGTTTGGAGTGCAAAGCTTATGAAAATACCCTCGAGGGTTTGACGGAACTTAAAGTTCTCGTCGTACGTGTCCTCAGAGGCGGATGGAGTGCAAATCTCATGAAAATACCCTTGAGGGATTGAGGGAACTTTAAAGTTCTTGTCGTATGCTCCTTCGGGGCGGATGGAGCGTAAAGCTCTGTAAATACCCTCTGGGGTTTTACGGAACTTAAAGTTCTCGTAGGCTCTCGCGGGGGCAGATGGAGCGCAAAGTTCATAAAAATATGCTTGAGGTTTTGACGAAACTTGTACTTATTGCCACGGTGCCAAATAAAAAGGCACGGGGCATGGAGCCCGTAATATTGCTAATGTCATATGATATAAAGCCCGCTGCTTTTAAGAAGGCATGGATATATATATATATAGACAGCTTTTCAGCCAATATGTAAGGCATGGTCACAACAAGACCTGTAAGAACAATATAGAAGATCATAATCCACCTGCTTGGCTCGACGAGCATATAAAGCTAGAGGACGCAGAGTCCGTTTGAGCAAAATGCAACTAATAATCAGTAGAGATAAAGGACGCTAAGCCCGTCTGAGTAGGATATCACCGAGTGATCAATAAAGTAGTTGTCGCGGTTTATCAATATACTGAGAAGCAATTAGATTCAGTTTGCTGGTTGGTTGTATGAGCTTGAGCTTGCAGCTGTACCAGGCATATTAGCGATACTTATTACTAGTGGCTGATAATGTGCTATGATTCACTGATCGAGGTCACTGTGTGACTGAATATCACAAGATAATAGGTAATGCCGAGTTGGCAGGATGCTGCAGCAGAAACCCTAGACGTGACTTCAGGTCGAGGGGTGCTGTGAATTTGTTCCTTGCTTATGAAGTAGTTTATACGTCACTGTTGATGCTCGTACGCACAGTTTAAACCCTTGCAACATGTAAAGTACGTGACTGGAAAACAACCTTTGAAACAGTAAAGCATATAAAGTGCAACTATATTAGAAATAAGAACGGTCTTCAGATACCGTGGCCCCATTAGGGTTTTGTCGGTTAGCCGACATGAGTGTGCTGCATTGTGTGTCACTGGTGAGCTTAAAAAGTTATAGAAGTTGGGAGCCCCGACATGTAACATGCTTGTGCTAATTGGTGCAACTGGGTAATGCTAGACCCAACAATTAAATAAGTCTAGGTATCGTAGAAGCGCACAAGATGTAGCCTTAGGAAGGCTTGCCAGCGTCTAGAATTGTAGCCGCTTTATTTTTAGCGACACATATGCGACGAAATGTGCTTGGAGTTTAAAGAATGCGCAGCACTCGCGAATTTAAATGAGATCCTGTGGGTCTCTAATCTAAATATGCACTCTAAAAAGCTTAAAGCTTTAAAGAGTTTGTGGCGTATGTTAAATAAGTAAGACCGTATGGGTCTAAAATACAAACATGCATTTGCACGGGTAAACTTTACATTTTTTTCAAAAAAAGGCGTGGCATATGTAAAATAGATGAGACCCTTTGGGTCGTAAATCTAAATACGCATTTTTCTTAGGTGAAAAAAAAATGTGACTCGTGTTTAATAAATAACCCTTTGGGTCCAAAAGGCAAATATGAATATGTTGAATCAATAAGACCATGTGCGTCTAAATACAAGTATGCATGCTTGTGGGAGGGAATATAAGATTCTCTAAAAATAAGGAATGCACCTAATTGGGTCTGCTCCTCCTTCTCTTTGACCGAAGGGTAGCCATTGATTATGGGTAGAGTTGTCAAATGGGCCGGGCTTGGGCCGGCCCAGCCCAAGCCCATCGGGCCTCCAACAAATCAGGCTGGGGCCGGGCCAAGGGGGCTGCCAACCGGGCCGGGCCGGGCCTGGTTCTGAGGATATCTGGGCCCGGTCCAAGCCCAGGCCCTAGGCCCAAGATTTAGGGCCGGGCTTGGGCCGGCCCGGGCCCAATTTTCTTTTTTTTTTTTAATTTTTTTGGCATTTTCTTGTTATTGAAGGTAAGGATTTTTTTTTAATTATGGTAATTTGCTGTTAGGGATGCTTTATTGAAGTGTCCTTAACAGATTCCAAATTCCAGCCCACTCAAATTGTAACATAAATTGACAAAATACAGCAAATGTGGGGTACACGATGCATTGGGGTCAGCAATTTCAATACATAAAGATGTTGAAAATTTACTCGAGCCCATGACCACTATATTTATAAAGAAAAAAAATCAATAACTTAAAAATGTGTTATTATTCTTCGCATTACTTAAATCTTCAGTACTGTTTAGGAGGGAAAAGGGGAATAAATCCATTGGGGGGAAAGGGGGGAAAAGTGGAATTTCAAAAGTAAAGAGGGGAGCCAAAACCGGGCCTGAACCGGGCCGGGCTAAACCCGGGCCAAAATCGGGCCGGACCGGGCCGGGCCCGGGCTTTTTCCTGGGAAATGTAAGCCAGGCCCAGGCCCTAAAAGGCCGGGCCAGCACTATTCATCAAAGGGGCCGGGCCAGCCCGGGCCAGAAAGGGGCCGGGCCGGGCCAGCCCGCGGGCCGTCCGGCCCATTTGACAACTTTAATTATGGGCAGATCCGACCGCAATCGGAGGAACGGTGGCGCCCTGGCATGGCAGCAATGGCAGATCCGACAAATCCTGCTGGCGGCGACGTTGGAAGCTTGTCTAGAGCAACAACACGGCACGAAGCCAAGGAACTAGTCAGAAAGTTGCACCATCGCCGTTCGCTCGTGGTGGCAATCAGTGCGACGTAGAGGGAGGTCGCGGCCATAATGGCAGCAACGGGGTGCTGGTGGTTGTAGATCTCATCGGGGAAGAGATCGCCAGGCTGGCAGCATAAGGGATCTACTGAGAACAGTGGCATTGACTGGTTCCATGTTGGCGATCGATGGGTTGCTAACAGACTTGCTGTCGGCCATGAGGTCGTTTGATTTGGCCGGCATGACATCGGGATACGATATCGGAGAGGCTGTTGGCGAGGTAGTGCTCCATCGTTGAAGGTGGCGGAGCAAATCTGACAGCAGCAAGGTGGCGCCGTTATTGGCTATGTGGGGCGTCGGCCTCTCTGCCGCCGGTTCTAACGATGCTGCCCTTTGGCAGCTCGATTCCAATGGTAGCTCCGTTTTGCGCTGGCGCTGGCGGCGCTGTAAACGGTGATGACGATGTTGTTGTCTTGACTTTGGCTCCTTTTTTTCTTTTGATTTCTTTTTTGGGTTTGGTTGTTGTTTCCGATGTGCGGCTGCTCCGGCAACTTAGCAGCGACGGCGGTGGTTTTATGGTGAGGGACTGTTTCTTGACGGCCGATTGTGACGCCCGTTGATTCCGGTGGCTTTGCCATGCTTGTGCGGGCATGGGCCTGCCCGTGTAGGCGCTGCTGATGCTGTCGTCTTCCTGTTTCTTTTTGTCTCGTCTTTGCAGTTGCGACGGTAGCTTCACAGCAGTGGTTGTTGTGTGACCGGCGGTATTGACACTATAAGGAAAAACTCTTTTACTGACGATTTTTTAGGGAGGGACGGTAATCCATTGCTAAATGGTATATTTACCAACGGAATAATCCGTTGGTAATAATCCGTCGCTAAAAACTTTTAGTGACGGGCCTTCCGTGGGTAAATAGTTTTACCGACATTATTTTACTTACGGTTTTTTTGCGACGGATGTATCGTCGCTAAAGGTTTTTTTAAAAATTTCTTATTTTTGACCGATTTTTTTAAAATTTTGTAAAAACTTTTTAGCGACGGAATTGTACTGTCACTAAAACTCCATAAGGTAGCCATGAGCAACAAAATATTCCGTCGCTAAAACATCAGTCACTAAAAGCCATGACTTAAGCGACGAACCTTTAGCGACGGAATATATCCGTCGCTTAAAGTTCTGTTATAAACAAAGAACCCTTATTGCTCTCTCCCCGTCATTCTCTGTCTCTCTCTTCGGTTCTCACCCCCGATTTCTTCCCCCGACGACCCTTTCTCTGGCGACAACCCGTTTCCGGCGATGCCCCCCCTCAACAGCCCTCCACGATGCCCCCCTCCCCCCAGCCCCCCACGACGCCATTCCTCGGTGACGATTTCTTCCCTCGGGGACCCCCCTCTCCGGCGATCCCCCCTTCGGCGACAAACCACATTAACTCCAGCGAGGTCCCCTCCCACCACCCTGCGACGGCCCCCCACAGCGCCCTTCATGACTACTGCTCCTGTGCAAATTAGGGCTCCACTACCACACCACACCGCCGCCGATATGTCCATTTTACCCTAAATTTGTTTTAATGTATGTGTTTAACTGTTAATGTATAGTTACATTTACATACAGAAGATTATGCACTGGTTTGGGTATTCATGAGGATTTTAGGTTGTTGATTGATTGAGGAGTTTAGGTTGTTAATTGAGCATTTCAGATTATTAGATTAAGCATTTGAGATTGTTGATTGAGATTTGTGACCTAATTAGATTGAGATGTGTGACTTAATTTCATTTTTTATAGTTAATTGAATATCAAATTAGGTAATTAAACGTTCATTTTCATTTGGGAAACACCATTATATTGGTTTCCTGCTTGCTTGGAAAATGATTAAATGGGGATTGTTTACAGTTTATTCAGACTCATTTTGGTTTAAACGTCACTATGGCACGTAGTGTGCATCTTTCTCAAGTAAACCAAAATTAATTAATTGCAGATCACATTAGGTAATTAAAAATACAATATAGTTGCTTACGAGTTAGGTTACTGTTCAAACTTGCCACTAGAATTCTCCATGTACTTGAGCTCGAGCCTGTTTGGTCATTTAGTTTTAAGATTTGGAGGTTGAAATGTTTTTTTAGTTGCTTATGAATGAAATGTTTTCTTAGTTGCTTAGTATCAAATCATGCTGAAATTTTGTTACGTGGTTCTAGAATAACGTTTATGAGTTGTAAAACTAATGTGACCGCCTTGATCTCGTAAGTATTTCTAAGTTACTTTCTTGGCGTTTCGTGTCTATTTATTTCATGACTAGGGCCCATTTATATGAATGTCATTTCAATTCTATGAATGTCGCTTCAATTCAAAGTTTCACATGCTCTAAGTACTTATGTTGTTGCTCTTGCTGTTGATTGTATTAACCCTGATTCACCCTAATTAAACCTAGTTAACCCCGATAAATCCTAATTAACCCCGATTAAATGTAATTAACTCTGATTCACCGTAATTAACCCTAAGTAACTCTGACTAAACCTAAATAACCCTGATTAACCATAAGTAAAAATAATTAACCCCGATTAACACTAATAAGCCCCGATTAACCCTTTATTAACCCCGATTAACCCCTAACATATCCCTAGGTAACCATAGTTAACTATAATTAATCCTAATTAACCTTGACTCACCCTGATTAAGCCTAGTTAACTTCGATCAACCCTAATTAACTGTAATTAACTCCGATTCACCTTAATTAAACCTAATTAACTATTATTAAACCTAAATAACCCTGTTTAACCCTAAGTAAACATAATTAATCGCGATTAATACTAATTAACCTTAACTAAACCCTATTAATATATTCATAATTATCCTAAGTACTATCTAACCCTAACTATATACCTAAACCCTAGACTCAATCACAGGTAGGACAATATCAATTCTAGGACTGAACTCAACAAATTCTAAAGGGCCTCAATCATAATTAACTCTAATTAGCATATTGACTCTAATTAACCTTAATTAGCTCATACTTAAGCCTAATTAACAATAAATCAGTCTAATTAAGCCTAATGAACTGTAGTCAACCTTATTTAGGTCGAATTAAGCATTAATCCTATTTAGCTCAAATTATCCCTTATTAGCCCTAATCGGCCCTAGTTAGCCCTAAATAAAATTGACTAACCCTAATTTACTGTGAATTTAATCTCTGATCAGCCCTAACCACCGCTGATTTAACTTAATTAAACCTTGAGTGTCCTGATAAGTCGTAGACAAATCCTAAATAAACCCAATTAGGGTAATTAACTTTAATATGTTCTTACTAGCCCTAAGTAGCCTGAATTAGACCCTAAATAACACTAATTGAGTCTAATTAAATGAAATTAACTGTAATCAACCTTAAATAGCTCAAATTGCCGTAATTGCCCCTAATTAACACATTAACTCGGCATTTTCACCGTAATTAGTTATTATCTATTTAGGTTCGGTACAAAATCATTTTTTTATAGGGAACTTGAGCAGAGAAATTAAATCATCATTCCTAAATCCTTTTGGTTGGTAAGTTATGAACTAAAAAATTTTCCTTAGCGCATCATGTTGAACCATCTCGTCTAAGATATTATCTTCCAAGATTTCAGATAACACGTTTGGCTCGCAACTCTCCATGTCTACAGAAGAGAAGACTTTCTAAGACAAATTAAAGGTCTTTCTCAGCTTGTTGCAGACATTTCCTGCCCTCCATTGTTCCTGAGGTAATTAGATGGTATATATACACAGTTTTCTTCTGACCAATCCTGTATGCCCGACATATGGTTTGCCTTTCAACTGATGGGTTCCAACCAATATCAAGCAAAACAACTCTCGACGCCCCAACTAGGGCCGATTAGGGCTCATTTGAGCTAAATAGGGTTAATGCTAATGAGGGCTAATCCAAGCTAAATGAGGTTTGAAAGGCAAGTTATGTGGGGCACAAATTTGGTTGGGGCGTCGAGATTTGTGTCTCAATGCTCTCTCTCTCTCTCTCTCTCTCTCTCTCAAACCCTAATCCTTTCAGGTCTCAACCGCTCATCTCTCTCTCTCTCTCACTCACTCACTCACTCACTCTCACTCACCGAGACACACACATGAATACAGAGTAACATCCTACCTAGACTCCCTCTTCTCTGGGATGGAAAATAAAAGAATGGCAAACAAAAGAAGGAAAGATTGTTTGAACTAATGAAGGTAGAAGCCATGGAGACCTTTGGTGGTGGATCGGATGTGGCATTATTTTCCGGTGGGAGCCATGATCACCACCTTGACGCTACCGTCGTCACCATCACAACTCCGGTCGTTTGACTAAATAGTCGCATTGCCGGGCATTGATTCACGAAAAAGGATTTCCGGCACATATCTGCTCTCTTCCATCATTTTTCAAGCATACAAAGTCAGAAAAGGCGTCTACCTCTTATCGACTAAAATAGCTAGAGGAATCGGCTAGATTTCAGATTCTTAGATTTGTATAAGGCACTTTTGAATTTCTCATCATGGAATTTCTTATCACCAGATATATCCATCTCATTTAAAATTTTCATTTATGAGTTTTATTGGTAATTTTTACTCTTCTATAAAACAGCTATGTCTGTTCATGTTGATTGTGACAATAAGGTTACTCATAGAATCCAGTTTTTACTGAATGTGATTTGCCACTTTTCTTTTTCTTTTTCTGTTTTTATGTTAAAAAAACTTCTTCTTTTTCAACCTATAACCATTCAAGATTAGGAAATGGATCTTTACTCTTACTGGATAGGCATACTATCTAGTAATTCTATCTTGATCTTTATTTCCATGGCAATGTCTTCGGAAATGAAAAACAAGAATGGAAAGTAAAGTGCCTTTCTTGCGAATACATGTGTAGTGAGTTTCAGGAGCGGTGGTGTCGCTAGTAGCAGCGCTGCGCAAGGTTTTTGTGGATGATGGTGGTGACGGTGGTTGGTGAAAATGAAAGAGAAGAGGGAGAAATTTGTGAAATTTTGAATTTTAAACTTTCATTAACACTTTGACCGATGACGTGGTGTTAGACAACCACTGAATATTTTCTCATTTCCTTCCCTCATCTTGTCTAAGAATTCCTTTTTCCTTCTATCTTGGCATTGGTAATATTATAAAACAAGCTTAGAGCTAGGCCTGACCTGGAGTGCTGGAGATAAAACATTTCTGTCACTATAGCAATTCTTGAAAGAAAAAAAATATTCGAGCCAAAAAACCGCCAAAAATAGTGATAATGGAAGAAAGATAGTTAGCCATGGATTGTTCATCAGTAAATGTTTGTCGGTACATGTCTTTAGCAATGAACCTTTACTGACAGAATATTTCGTCGCTAAAGATAACTTTTTGCCACGACATTTCGTCCGTCGCTAAAAATCTGTCAGGAAAAATCCTTTTTCTCATGGTGACTCTGACATTTGGGAGACCTTGATTAGAGGCTCTTGTCAAAATTTCTCAACTAAACTTGCGGTGTCTACAGCAATGAATGCTTCTTACTTTTTGGAAGATTGTTTAGATATTATACCACAATTTATATAGTTGACTATTGAATGATGAATAAATGCCTAGATGATTTTCTTTTTGGTTCTCTACTTTATTCCACCTTGAAATTATCTTTGCGTGGTGGCACATGTGTATTAGCGAGGTAGCGTAAAATATGTTTTTGGCTAACAAGCATATGTCTAAGCATAGCTAGATCTAGTATGCAACGACGTGGAATTATGTATGTAATATAGAAACAAAAGCAGAAATCCCAATCAAGTAAGTTTGTTTGCTACAACAAAATTTGCAATTTATTCCTTGACAAGATAAACCTAGCATTACCAACATTTCTTATTGAAAGCTTTATGATTAACCTTCGTATATATGTAAGGAATAACGTTCATACTAAGCATGGAAATACAGACAATCTGTACACCTCACTAACTTTATTCTGTAAAACACAAGATCAGTAGTAAGAGTGCATGGTATACTCGATTGCCCTACTTTATTTCTCTAGTGCAGCTTGCTCCCCAAATCTACAATCTGATCAAGAGAGATAGAGCAATCATATGCATACAAGCTTTGAACAAACTTATAGTGAGAAATAATGTTTAGGAGTTAGTAATCCGACTCAGTCCAATCACGCGTTGTGCAACTTAGCTTAGCTTTCATGGGCTAGCTGGTTTTATCTTCTTTTACCAAAATTCTCTTCTGCTAACCTTTGTCGTCTAAAGTGCATATGCTACAATCTTTTTCTATCGCTCGCACTTGGGTATAAATGCTTGGTGTGAACTTTTATCAATTTGCAGGGAGCTGATGATTGAGCAGGCACTGAGCACTTGTTCTCAAACTTACTATGTATGGCTTTGTTGAACCTATCAACATCCAAGCTGTCAACATGTTAACCCTTGCACACTCCATAGTAGAAAGAGTTAAAGTCAATGCTTTAATTCATAGCTCACATGTCAAACAACTAGCTACTAGTTTATTTTAAATAAAGTTCACACATACAAACTATTAGATACTGCGCTGCTATAAACAGAGCACATCTTAGAGGTGTCATACAAGAATATTAGCTCTAACAGTATTAAGTATTTGTGGCCATATATGCAAGGATATGTACGTTGGATCTAAACAACAGTCTTAAGAACTTGCAGCACAACAGTCTTAAGAACTTGCAGCTAGCCATATATGCAATGATATATTGGTTGGATCTAAAACTTGCACAATTTTCTATTAACATATTTTGGCCTCTTGAAACCATTACAAAAACAATGATAAGCAAACATGTGGTATAAGAAAACTTTGCTATACTCGGAATCACATTACGCCGCATATGCGAAAGGCATCTTTTTTGAGTTCCACTTTCTTGCGCAAAAATTTTGAATCCCACAAAAAGAAAGGGCGGGGTCTACCACTATTGTAATATCCCAAACTTCGGGAGCTGTTTAAACTAGTCATCCGTGACCCGAAAATATAAAAGGGCGCTAATATTGAGCAATACTTGGGTATTAGAAGCTTGTGGAAGCTTAAAAGAATTTTGAAGCAAAAATATCATTTTTGAAATTTTGGGGGGTATTTTTGTAATTTTTGAAAATTAGAGAGGCTATTTTGCAAAATTTGAATTGGTTACAAGATGGTGCCACCTCCTCCTTGGTTATTTGATGACTAATGAAATAATTTATAAAATAATAAATTGGGATAAGATCTTTAAGTGAAGAAAGAAAACAAAAAGAAAAAACACAAACAAACAAACGAAAAACCAAAAGAGGAAACTTTCCCTTTCGGGAAAGAAGAAGAACAAAACAGAGAAGGAAGAAACAGGGAGCTCGCGGTAGGCAAAAATCAGAGAGGAAGATGGGTGACTGAAGAACTTCGTAGGGTAATTACCGTACCCTATTTAGTTTATGTGATTTAGTGTGTGTTGTGTGGGATCGGTGTGTGCGTGTGTGAATTACGGTGATGTGTCTGCGTGTGCACAGCCATGAACGTGGCTGTTCAGCATGTATATGCAAGTTTATATGTTCGGGTATGGGGTAGAGTGTGTGGGTGTGATGTGTTAATCAGGTTAGGATGAATTGTCGAGCGAATTAGGGTGTGAGTTTGTGGGTTTCAGAGTGTGTGGGTGAAACCGTGTGTGTGTTCTTGTGTGTATGTATGTTCCGGTGTGTGGGTGTGTAAGAAATTGTATGATTGTGAGTGATTTACGTGTGTTAGGTGGGTTAATGGTGTTTTTGAGTGTTTTGAGGTGTGGTTGGGGATAGCAGTTGAGGTGTGAGTGAGTGAAACATGTGTTAGTATGTGTGGCAGTAAGGTTGAAGGTGAGTGTGTGTGCGTGAAGGTGTGTTAGTGTGTGTAATGATTTGCACAGTAAGTGTTATTGTCACTAAATCTAGAAAATTAATTTAGATAGTTTCTTCATGAATTTTTATAAATTATTTGAGCCATAATTGGACAAAACACAAAATTGTAACCCCCAATATTTTTTCTAGATGTACGCTTTGGAAACTTTTGGGAATTTTCGGAGTCCGCAAAGAATGCTAAATTGGAGCATCGATTAAAGAACTTTATCAAATTATTTAGCATATCAAACCAAGATATTTTGATCTAAAAATTTTATGAATTTCTTATTTTACTGATATGTTTCATATTCTAAAATTTTGTACCATTTTGAGGCTGATAGGTATTTTTCACAAAACTGGCCTTTTAGCGCTTGGTCCAGACACTGTTTCGGGATTTTCGGGCGAAAAATTTCTAAAATACTTTTTAGGCCAGAAATAAAATTAGGATATTTAAAATATCATTTGAAGATATTTTTGACATTTTTTCGGTGTTGAAAATCCCAAGGGGTGTTTTGGTAATTTACCACCCCGAAGGGGTATTTTGGTAATTTTACCTATAAGAGTATTTTGAAGTAAATTTACGTACAGTAAGATTATTTTAGTGACTTTGCTTTTGGAAAAGTCATTTTTGATGATTAAAGTGTAACAGGGGTGTTTTGGTAATTTGTCACCCCGAAGGGGTATTTTGGTAATTTGACCTAAGAAAGGTATTTTTGCATAAATTTATATATGTGAAGCTTATTTCGGTGATTCTACTTATGGGAAGACCATTTTGGTAATTTAAGTCAGAGAGGGACATTTTGGTAATTTTATACCCTAGGGGCGTTTCGATAATTTTACATACCCGGTGAGGGGAGGTTCATTTTGGGAGCATGTGTGAGTTCATATTAAGTTATACTTATGTTCTGTAGGCTGTATTCTAATGGTTCGATTATTCCTTTTAGGTTAAAACTAAAGATCGACTTCCGGTTAGGATAATTTAGCTGCGGATCCAGGTAAGGGATTTTATTTGAACCCTGGGGAAGGACTTTTGTCCGAACCCTTATTTTGATAACTCGTACTCGTAAGTACTAATTTGACTTACTTATGGCTAATCCCGAACTCTGAATTTGGTATGATATCAGCATGTTCTTGTCCAAAAAACCCTTATATTGAACCTGGATCGATTATTTGGAAATCTTGTGATGCTCGCCTGTTATTATGTGTTGAGCAGATTTGACAATTGTCTGTATTCGTTTCTTCCGGATCGTTGTGCTTAAAACTCGATAATTATTCGTAATCATTTTTGTTGTTTATCTGTGATTTTTCTTCTGAAAATCTAAAAATTCTGAATGCTGACTTATGTCAGTATGATTATTGTTATTGGAATCCGAATTGATTTCAGTGATTGAGCTTATGTTAAAACTCACTGATATTGTTGATTTTTCTATGTTGACCTGGGTTTATGTTCTGTGGGAGGGCGTAATAAGGCTGGTCTGAATCCTGCAAGAAAAGCAGGCTAGTACCCAAGTGGACTAGTATTTTAGTACATCATGCATGTGTACACTCTGTTAGCATGCCGAAATGGCATTGCAATCACCCAGGATCAACATTGATTTTTGATTTTCTCTGTTCTGTATATTGCCGTGACTGTTACAATAATGACTGGAAAGTATTCTCTGAAATAATTTGTGCTTGGTTTGAAATCCCTTGAGAAATTCAGTGTATTTTGAAAAGAGCTGTCTTAGATGATCTGTGTACGTTTGAAATATCTCAAGAAAACTCAGTTGTTTTTGAAGATGATCTTTTATTAATCGTTCTGAAACCCATCATGGGTATTATTGTCTATTTTGGTATCTGTTTCTGTGAATTTCGATTATTTTGAGAATCATTGAGTTGTTGACCGTTTGAAGTATTCTGAAAATCTTTATCAGTTGGATTCTTGGAATCGTTTTGCAATCCTGTTAGTAGTCCTTGTACGACCTTACTGGGCTCTCAAAAGCTCACCCTTCGTTTGGCTCCCTTCTGCAGGTGATGATAAGCTGTAGCAGGTTCGGGAATGGTTTTAGAGTCTGAGTGAGATTCCGATGAGCCCATCACCACTGTATAGTAAGACCCCTACGCGGGTTGGTACTGATAATTTGTTCTTAGGAGATTTGAATTTCCGAAGAACCTAAGCTGTAATAGTTTAAGCTAAGATTGTGGTCTAGTATTTTGAGAAATCTGAGTTGATGCTGAATTAGATGATTTGGAATATTTGTTAGTGAACAGGTTTGACAGGTTTGATATGATCTGGTAGGTTAACGACCCGGGAGTTCGGGACGACGGAGCTGGTCTAGTATCTTGAAAAATCTGAGTTGATGCTGAATTAGATGATTTGGAATATGTGTTAGTGAACATGTTTGACAGCTTGATGTTATCTGATAGGTTAACGACCCGAGAGTTCGGGGCGGCGAAGCTTCGGATTTCGGAGTCATTACAACTATAAACCCCTATTTCTGTTTATGTACATTCGAGAGGGAAAACCCGTTCCACTCAAGCAAATATAGAACACATCCCCTTACACGGTTTTCAAATTATAATACATCTAAATTACAACAATGACATACCTACTGTAATCTATTCCTCAAAAAATTTACAGAGGGTGCCATACTAGCATAATGGAAAAACAAAGGTGTGTGTCGGGTGGTCTATACCCCTGGGGAGAGCCCGTATAACGGGATGAACTTTGAATGTTAATCATTTAACCACCATTTATCATGTGCACCAACAACTCATTAGGAAGATCGGGCATCATTCCTAGTCTAAGGTAGCGAGCATCTTCAAGAGCCCCAGGGTTAAAAACATTTACACCAAATGCGGCACATGCGTAAAAATAACTCATACTCAATTGGACATCTATGGCTTGCATTAGAAAATATCATTCAACAGTTACAAATGCATGCGTTTTCAAACAAAGTATAATTAAACATTCTAGTCATCTAATTGAAAACGAAATAAACTAAGCATGCAAATTTTGTCAACAAGTGTCACATTCAGAATATTGTATCAAAGAAATATTCTAGAGCAAAAATTTTCGAGAAAATTATCCCACCACGGGCACGTGTCACACGTGAGAAGGCATGGCCCACATCCTGCTCTCACAAGTGCCACCACCTCATCTTCTCTTCCTTTTTTTTATTTTTTATTTTATTTTGCAAGAATCTCAAAGTACACGTACCATTGACAGCGTGTGACTCGATCTCACGAGCTACCTTTCCGGCAGCCACTGCGACGAGACTGATGCAATTCTCTCTGTCTTCCAATTTAAAAAACGAAGTGAACTTAATATCTGGTTTTGGCATCGTTTAGGCACTATTTGCATAAGAAGGAGTGAGACTGGGGAAAAGAACCACTATTCATCTTCTTCCACCAATTTTCATATACCAAAAACCCTAGATTTTAAATTCATATCTCACTCAATTCAAATCCATTTTTGACGAAATCTGTAACGTTGCAAACTCCTTCAGAGTAGATTCTAACCATAGAAACCAAAAACCTCAAATTAAATCAAGCAAAACAGATTTTGTATAAAAGATTTTGAATTTCAAACTCGAACTTGAGATATCTTTTGATTTATAAGTCCGTTGATACTCAAAATGCACGGATACGTTCCACTTTACATATGTAACAACATATATGAGGCCGACTTGACAATCCAAATAACGCATAAGTATCCGGTAACAAGCTTTTTAAACAAAAAATAAAACTTTTGACTAATAGAACAAATCCGTTATTTTAGCATGTTAACCATAGCATAACAAATATGTTATAGGCACGAAAATAGCTTAAGAAGCTCTGATAACAATAAAGGAACTTTAAACTTACCCGAATATGCGTGTGCGTGAGCACTTATACCATATATGAGCAACAAATCAAGTACACCAATCTCCAAATCTCGCGGTTATTTCACGTGTCAACGAAAACGCCCCACGATGAATTAGGCTACGCGGGCCTCATCCATGTTTCCATCATCCGAAAGTCTTTTTTCTCTGAATCTAGCTATTTGTGGAGAAAAATGGAGAAGTTTGGACGAGCCTATCCATCTCCCTTACGTGTCTTTGAGTTTTTTTATCGTCCTTCTAGCCAGGTGTCATCTCTCTTATATGATTTCACCGAGTGGTTTTATTACAAAATAAAAGTTAACAATTATGATATTCTTCTGGTTACACCCATTAACCACCTCCAAGCCCTTTAGCTTTATAGGTCATGGGATGGACTAAACCCGAACACCAACAAACTTCGAAAAGCTTAAAGCGAAAATGATGGTAAGATCCCAAGGCTATGTGCTTAGGGATGTAAGCTTCTGGATTGATTTTTTTTTTCTCGAAACCAGGAGAAAATTTATTTATACAACATTTCGTTGAGTCACACGTTACGGCCGACTCTCCCACTAATATCATGATTCAAGAGGGTGGACAAAAAAATTGGCTTGTGATTCCATTTATGATATACTCATTGCTGATTACCCACATGTTTGGCAATTAAGTCTGCAAAAAAGTTGATTTCCCTGTAAACCTAATTAACTTTCACCCGCCACAGACACTTAAGTAGCCCCTGCAATCAAGAACTAGTGTCTCAATGTGGGGGGAGGGGACATATATATCATTTAAAAGTAAGTGGGGGACACTATTATCGTCCACTTCAGCATTGCATTCTTATCGTTTTCGTTCCACACAAGTATAAGGCCATCCCCACTCGGTGGCACGGTTATCAGTTGTCTAGAGCTTGTTGGAAAATTTTCAATAATTAGCACCTGGTCCAACTATAAAGGATGTGACTATTCATTTTTTAACAGAAAGTTACAACCTTTAATGGTGACTTTTAACTTAATGGTAGTTATAAGTTATTAAACCTCTTCAAAAATACATTTTGGTGAACTATAAGTAAGTGTCAATGCTTTCCTAATTGATAATAAAAAATTTCATACTCTCTCATATAAGATTATTTATGTTTGGTTACTATTCAGCAAGTAGTACCAATTAGTCGCATGTTTTATCTTAGGAGGCAAATTTACGGTAACCCGTTGCACTATAGGGGGCAAATAACGTCTTAGAGAAATAGTGCGTAACGTTCGACTCATGCATTTTCCAACCTAATATGTGATTTTTTTTCCAACAATCTTGAGAAAGTTCGCAAAATGCATTGAGTTTATTTATTATTGCATGAAACTTCAAATTGGTGGGATTAGCAACAAAATCTCTTTTACTTAAGAAAGATACGGATTTCGAGTCACAGTGACGTGGGCAGATTGCATCTGTAAACATGAATATATTATTTTAATTCCAATCTTTCGTGCAGATTGATAAACATTATTATTTGTCACGTACAATATATATGTTGGAGCTAATTACACCTATGTCGCTGATGTTTGGGTACAATTACAGGTAAGGACAATAGTTTGCAATACTTATACTTCTGTCCATTGACCAAACGGAATCTTAAAAACTCTAACAGTTTTAATAAAATGACTTTAGTGCCCTTGAGTTAAAAGGTTAATTTTTTCATATGCCATTACTTTATCTCCCTTTCTTTCTCTTCCTGTATTTATTTTTTTCCCTCATAAACTTCCAGATCAGATAACAGCAAGTTGTCGGTGGGGAAGGGGACTACCGTCGATGCTGGAGACCAAGGAATCATCGACGGAAGATCTGCCGAAAAACCAAATGAAATCATGTTGGAAATGGAAGAAAAAACAAGGGAAAAAAGAAAAGGGACAGACCGGGGAACTGGGAGAAGCAACGTCGTCGGCAATCGACGACAGCAGAGACAGCGGCAGATCAAAGAAGCCGATAAAACGGTCGAAAAAAACCATTACTACACCTGAAAGCAACCGAAACCCTAGATCGTGATACACGAGTGCTATCAAGGAAAAATACTCATCGATCTGCTCGTTTACACATCAAAGCCTAAGGCAACAAAATGGATCTCAAAAGATGCTACAAAGACTAACTCCAGTAGACAAAGCAAAGCCTAGTCTAATCATCCTTGTCAGCGACATCTCTGGGTACTTCCACCCCTTGGGAGTGACCTTCGGCCAGAGGCAGTTGCGGCCCTGAAACAGCCATAGACGCCGATCCCGAAGCACCAAAACTACGACTTGCAGAAGGGCTAGTGAGCGCGCGGGAACTGGCAGCTTTCTTACGCTTAGCCTCTTCGGATCGGCGCTCGGCCTCTGAAGCAACCTTTCGGGCGAATTTGTGCTCATAAATGCTCATGTCAAGGTCAGGGTGATCCTTGAAGACATCGTTTTTGTACTCGTTGTAGCCGTGCACAAGCGCCCCTTTGGAATCGCGGAGACGCTGATCCAGATAAACCTTGGACCTCTTGAACAGTTGAACTGCCTGAAATCCCACCGCGGACTTCTCAGCCTCCAAGTCCCCAATCCTCGTAGTCAGCCCGGCGTTGGACAGTTCCAAACGCTCTACCTTCTTGCTCAAGTCTTCAATTTTCTTCTCGGCCTCCCTTCGAAAGTTGTTTTCAATCATTACTCTCTTCTTCTCCTCGTCCAAAACCTTGTCTGCAGCAATTAGCTTCTCGGCGCCGATCTGCACTTGAGCCATAGCCTACACAACAAAATGAGGATGAAATAACAAAACTCTCAGAAAGAGAGAAGAGAAGGAGTAAACCTGTGACATTAGCTGGACCATCCCATTTGCCGTCTCCGTGACGCCATAACCAGACAACGTCTTCCTATCCATGGGAATGATTGCATGACTAGACCAATCCCATGCCGTGCGAGAAGACTTGAACACAGACTCGTTAATGGATACTCCCCAGGCAGGACGATGTGGATTATCAGGTTGAACAGAGGATGATGTGGCTCTACTCCCAGCCCTGCTTGAGACTTTTCTCTTCTTGGAAGTCTCCTTAGACTTATCCACCGAACTCAAGCCCAAGACGAAGTTTTCGGTTTGAGTCTCCGTCATCTTCGGCTGAAACCCAGAGACCAAAGCACCGAAGTCCAAGTCTTGCATATCCTCCTCCTCGACCCCATGAATCGAAGCTAGCTCGTCAGGGATTATATCCCCCAAAACTCCTTGGGCGTTGAACAGTGGTGGATCACCTTGCGCTCGTGATGACATGTTTTCTGCATACAAAACAAAAGATTACCATTCACGATCAGACAAACTCAAAATTTGGTAAGAGCTTTACCAGGATCATTTTCGCCCTCTTCTTCTTCATCTTCCTCATCAACAAGATCTTGGGGCTCAGGGGAGTAGATGATACCGCACTCGCGGAGCTGATCATTACTCAAAGGATACCTGGACTCTAAAGGCTTAGCCCCCTTAAGCTTCCCAATGTGTTCCAGGTCAGTCTCCGTCAAATCCACCTCTTTTAATTTGTTACAGATTCTAGTCTCCCACTCAGGAAGCCATACATTATTGACTTCACTCCTTTGAGACTTAGGCAATCTAACAAACAGAAATCTTTCCTTCCAAAGGTGATTGGATGATGGGGGATGCGAAAATAGGTTGGCTTTGGCCTTTGGACGCCGACTCAAAAAGTACCAACCTACCTGCTTAGTTATCGTACAGATCGTAAAAAACCATCTGAATACTCTAACCCTAGGGTTTAAACCTAGCTTATAGCACTGATAGATAAAGAAACTCATAAAACGCCATGCGTGAGGAGAAAATTGGCCGGGCGCAAGACCATAGACCTTCAAGACCCTGATAAAGAAAGGGTGAAGGGGAACCCTGAAGCCATTGATGAACATGTCCCAATACACACCAATCTCGTCGATTGTAGTCATATTGGCTGATTCGTTCTCATCTGGGAGTCTAAGTTTTATAGCCGGCGGAATTTCGCAACGCTCACGTAGAAGTTTCAAGTCGTAACTACTTAGCTTGCTTCTAAGAGAGTGCGCGTCAAAGGGCTTAGGTGACTGAGCACTTTCCCTCAACACTTCCCTGGCAGGAATTCCTCTTGACTCTTGGAAAGGAACCAAGGGAACTCCAGTTTCTAAGAATAAAGGATCAAAGGTAGTCTCTATCCTAACGCCCTGCACATTAGGCTCAGAAACACATTCTTCGTCCCTGTTGAACACAATTTTAGATCAAAGCAAGAGGTTTCAAAAGAAAATTTGAAAACAAGTTTGAAGCTTACTTGAAAAAGAAGAACCTTCGAACTCTCTTGAAATTCTCCTTTGAGCAAAGCCTCCAAATCACTTCACCCTCTCTCACCAACACTTGAAGAAATGAGAAGTTGTGAAAAGAGTAGGGAGTTTTCTCCCCTTATATAGAAACAAGAGTCTCATCCAACGGATGAGATCTCACGTTGGCTAGTTCATCCTTGACACGTGGCAAGATCCAGTAATCCAACTGTGGGGCAAAATTACTTGTTTACCCCACGACGGGGACTACAACATAGACGAACAGACGAGCTACTCTGGTCCTAGCCTCTGCAGAGCAGACAAGCGCATTGGGCCACACGCCTCTGCTCTAGACGAGCAGACGAGCTACTCTGGTCCCAGCCTCTGCCGAGCAGACGAGCGTCCCCGCCTCTGCCAAGCAGACGAGCGCATTGGACCACACGCCTCTGCTCTAGACGAGCAGACGAGCTACTCTGGTCCCAGCCTCTGCCGAGCAGACGAGCGCATTGGGCCACACGCCTCTGCTCTAGACGAGCAGACGAGCTACTCTGGTCCTAGCCTCTGCCGAGCAGACAAGCGCATTGGGCCACACGCCTCTGCTCTAGACGAGCTACTCTGGTCCCAGCCTCTGGCGAGCAGACGAGCGCATTGGGCCACGCCTCTGCTCTAGACGAGCAGACGAGCTACTCTGGTCCAAGCCTCTGCCGAGCAGACGAGTGTCCCCGCCTCTACCAAGCAGACGAGCGCATTGGACCACATGCCTCTGCTCTAGACTAGCAGACGAGCTACTCTGGTCCCAGCCTCTGCCGAGCAGACGAGCGCATTGGGACACATGCCTCTGCTCTAGACGAGCAGACGAGCTACTCTGGTCCCAGCCTCTGCCGAGCAGACGAGCGTCCCCGCCTCTGCCAAGCAGACGAGCGTATTGGACCACACGCCTCTGCTCTAGACGAGCAAACGAGCTACTCTGGTCCCAGCCTCTGTCGAGCAGACGAGCGCATTGGACCACGCGTCTCTACTCGGCCAAGCCGAGTAGAGAAGCCAGTGACGCTTCTTTACTCGGCCAAGCCGAGCAGACGAACCCGTGACGCGTCTCTACTCGGCCAAGCCGAGTAGACGAACCCGCGAGGCCTTTACGTCTCTACTCGGCCAAGCCGAGTAGACGAACCAGTGACGCTTCTCTACTCGGCCAAGCCGAGCAGACGAACCCGTGACGCGTCTCTACTCGGCCAAGCCGAGTAGACGAACCCGCAAGGCCTCTACGTCTCTACTCGGCCAAGCCGAGTAGACGAACCAGTGACGCTTCTCTACTTGGCCAAGCCGAGCAGACGAACTCGTGACGCGTCTCTACTCGGCCAAGCCGAGTAGACGAACCCGTGAGGCCTCTACTCGGCCAAGCCGAGTAGAGCAGCCCATGACGTGTCTCTACTCGACCAAGCCGAGTAGACAAACCCGTGAGGCCTCTACTCGGCCAAGCCGAGTAGAGCAGCCCCTAACACTTCTCTACTCTTCCAAGCCGAGCAGACGAACCCGTGACGCGTCTCTACTAGGCCAAGCCGAGTAGACGAACCCGTGAGGCCTCTACTCGGCCAAGCCGAGTAGACTAGTCCATAACACACTCCTACTCGGCCGTCGGCCAAAAAGCTCCTTAAGGATTGCCAATGGTATAAACTGTAGTGATGCTACAATTCCATATCCTCCTTCTAGAAGAACATGGAATGGGGGGCAAATGATATGGAAAGAAAATACCACCAAAGAGATGGTGACACACGTCACCACCCGATACCGTCAAAACTGCTGGAGAAGTGGGGAACAATAACGGCCCACTATCCCACTTCTTACCCACTATGGCACTAATCCCTACTTAGTAGCGATAACCCCTCATTAGTCGGGTAACTCCTGAATTAAAGGGGATAACTAACCACTAATGAGGAAGGATTCTATAAAAGGAAGGAAGAAGAGCAATTTGGAGGAGAGTGATTCCTAAGACAGTCAGATTAAAATCCCCCTTGAGTTTATTCTAACTTAAGCATCGGAGATTTCCCGCCGGAAATCCCTCCGGCGAAGTTAGCGGTGTTGTCTCTTTGTTGCGCAGGTCTATTCGCGAATCAAGTTCCGGATTTCATCCACAGCACTCTGCATCAGTTTTCTCGAGGTCGAGGACTTGTTCCTGCGGCCGTGTTGGTGTAGCTTGATGGTTCACTATCAAACGGTACATGAGATCCAACAAATGAAGGCAGCTAGTGTATGGTGACAAGTTTGACATTCTTGCCAATTTTAAAGGAGAGCGTATTTGACAAAAACCTCGCAACATGAGAAACAACTCCAAATCATCAGCATCATGCACAGAATTGAGTTGGAGATTCTTTCGTATTTCCTTTAGAAGGATAACGGGTATCTGGTTTTCCAACACCATTACATCCCTACAAAGAACAGCGTCCCGCGTCAAATTCCAAGAAGACATTACGTGGCCATAACCACGTAAAATGTCAAGTAAGAACAAACCATCAATGGCAACTATCCATGCAAGCGCATCGCCATCGTGATCCAAGTACTTATGGTAGCAAGCGCGGATTACGGGCTCTAGTTCCTTCATTTTGTCTATCACTATTTCTTGGAAATTGAGGATTTGTTGTGGCGTCAGAGAAGATTTAATGGCAGCAAGCTTGTACTTCTCCATTTCGTAAAGCTCGGGCTGCATGTGATAGTAGGGTCCGAATGCTATTATCTAAGGAGTATACGCCTGGGGTATGAAAGCACTAATGGCTTTGGGCACATTAAAGACGCTTACGGGAACGTCGTGAATCGCCCCTTCTTTCTCGAAATACTGGCTGATTCGATTGACCCATCGTTCCTCGCTGTCGCTCGAGCTTAAAATTGAACGCAAGCTCATCTTTGGTTTGGCTGTGAATGAATGCTGTATATGACCTTCAGATTGCTTATTTATAGGTTTTCAACATGAGGGTTCTATCATGTCTTTAACCATAAGGTACCTAGTCGAATAGGAGATGGTAGAATTGCTCAAACCAGGTTCGCATAAATACGTATACGAAAAGAAGACAACTCATTTGACAATATTATTATGAAAAGAATTGCTCAAACCAGGTTCGCAAACTAGGACATATATATCCTGTAATAGTTGATTATATATATATTCTCCACAGTACACCAAGAGATGAAAATAATTGTTTAGTTTGGAACGCATACCGTCGGTTCTTTTGGACCGATTATTTTGTTTGTTCAGCCAGCTTACCATCCACCACCCATGTGCCAAAACGATCTTCAAGTGCAAAAAAGCATTAAAGCGCCGTGGTTTTGCACACTTTAGAAGACTTTGCCCCTTAGACTGTTCATCCTTATTGTCAAATACTCATTCCGTCTCAAATTATTTAATTATATTTAACTTACATACTTATTTAGGATATGAGTCATACTTTAAGAGTTTTCTATTCTACCCCAAGAGAGAGAGTGAGGAAGGAAGTGGACAACGAGTGAGAAAATATATTAATAGAGGATTAAATATGGAGAGAGAAATAATAGAATAAAAATAATGTAAAATTATAAATATGAAAAAACATTTACAGAATCTTAGCTTTCAGTGCTATAAGCCCAAGCCCCGGCTTTACGCTTTAGGAGGAGCGGGACAGTACCGATAACAACCACAACGCCAAAGAAGCTACTCTTAGAAGGGGGAGGACTTTCTCTTTACTCTTCGATCCTTGCAGTCCAACTCATTCTTCGTTGCCTCCGTTTGTAAGCAATCAATTTTATTGGTACAGCCTAAAAATAAAATATGAACAACGTCTTGGGGACGCAGGGAGTACAAGATAAAACTACAAAGGGAACACATCTTTGATCCCAAGTTTGAAGCAAACTGCCTTAAGAGATTGTCGCTAAAGTTTATGACGACTTTTTAAAGTACTTATAAAAACAAAATGTTGTCATGCCGGCTAGAGTGGTATCAGAAACACCATTCCACATTTATTATTACAATGATCTCACGCTTCCATCCTGCAAAAACATTTGTCGGCTTTAACCCCTTGTCTGGGACAAATAGCTGTTAGTAGGTAGTGTTACAGGCAATTTTGCAAATTCTTTCAGTGACAAGTCCTTACCAAGATTTCTTTAATATTCAGCAACCATTGATTGTTGTTAAATTATAATGTTCAAATTTTTTCTACCACCTGAGTTTGCGGCAAATAAAATATTTCTCCTAAATTTTACTCGAAAAGAAGGTAAATTTGTGGTCAGTACTTCCACTAGTTCAGGCCATTTTGGGTAGGAACAATTTGTGATACAACCCTGGTAATAGGAATAGCCTGTTAAATATTGCAACTGACATTTTCACAGGCATTTTTAGCAACCATTCATAACAACACTTTAATTTCTTAGCTTTACAAAACAATGAAGAGGAAAGCATATGTAACGATTATTATCTGTAGCTATATAGGAGGACTAAGCCTCAACCTGTAGCCCGACTTGTAGCCTATATTTCTCTTGTTGAGTGATATAGCAAATAGTAGATAAAATAGGCATCAGGATTCTCTACTATACATCGAAGGTGTTGTACCCAAAAAAAGCCGCTAAATATTTTTTAGCGCCAAATAAATGCCATTATAAATTTCAGTAAGAATGACAAAATATTTTCAATGACAATCTTTTGTCGCGAAATGTTGTGCATGTGCAGTACACCTGCTATATAAGGCAACAAAATTACCCATAGCAAGCAAGTACATTTAAACCTACAAATAGGATAGAATTTGTAGCTAAACACCCTTGAGCTGCACAAAATCACCGCCCAATATTCGTAACTTCCTTTTTTTGCATAAATAAATGGTAAAAGAAGGATCGATATCGCACCCTACTTTCAAATATTCACACTTTAATTTTGCCGTTAAAATTTTTTAGTTGATACTCTTTGAATTTTTTTAGTGACATTCTTTTTACTTTTGACAAAGAAGATAGAATGTTAGTAAAAGTGAAGTCAGGTCAGCGATTCGTAAAAGAAAAGGCCAGAATCCCGGTCAAATGCCCCAATCTCAGCTTGAGGTTTACTTTGACTAAAAAGTGAATGGAGCAATTGATTGGAACCAATCAATCAACAGAAGTATAAAAAGTTGATGGGATCCTTCAGAGCTGCTAGAAACTTTGCTTAGGCAGTATAAGTGACCTTTTTGTGTCAGATGCAAACCCAGCGTTCGGCAACACATCTCGTGGTTCCGGCCCAACCCATTGGTGGCTAAAAGTGACTTTTGAGTTAACAATAGTCGCTAACTGTATATACCAAAAAAATAGCGCTAACTTTATCTCGTTAGTTACCATAAGAACTCTGTAGGACTAAGTTCCTGGAAATTTGGTAATACAATGGTCCGCCATGTTCAATGATCTTTTGAGAAAACTTGTACGAGAAGTACATGGCCGGAAGATTAGCTTCCTATTGAGCTATAACCTGCTCACCTAGAGTTGTACACGGTACAGAACTTGTAAATATTCAAAGGTTGCATTTTCTTCATGTTAGGGTTTCCACGCTAAAGTATTAGCAACCCATAACAGTTTGAGTTTGTTCAATATTCTTGGTCACTTATAACATCTGTTAATAACGAAATTGTAAACGTGTAGCAAATTCGAAGGCCATCAGCTCAAGGATGAGCAATGTCCTGATGTTATGAAGAAAAGTATGTTAGTACTTTTGGAAATTTTGGTGCTTTGCCAAACAGTTTCGCTTGATCAAACTAAGTCGTGAGAAACTTCGGCGAATCTTACAATTGCTTAATGGAAATTAACAAGATCGCCTTCAGAGGTTTTGTCTTTCACTAGCAACCTTGCGTCTTTGACAACCATTAACTGTTGTTAAATTTGAGGGTTGTTGCTTCTTCCTTCGACCTAGGTTACAGCAACAAAAATTCTACACAATTTTACATGAAAAGGAGGTAAATTCATGGTCAAGCCTTCCATACTTTAAGGCCGTCTTGGGTAGGAACGATTCTGGATGCAAGCCTAGTAGTAGAAATAGCCTACAACCACCCATAAAGTGATCAATAATTATTTTTAATATTGCAAGGGTTATTTTTGCAAACATCTTTAACAACCATTTATGATAGGATTTTCTTAACGCTCCCAAATAACACGCTAGAAAGCATATTTAGTGATTATTTTTTGTCACTAGATGAAGGAATTTTAGGCTTTTCCTATAGCATAACTTGCAGCTGCTTGGGTGACATAGCAAATTATAGTAGATAAAATATTGTGTGCCCATTTATACCTCCAAAGGGGAAAGAATTACCCATAGTGAACAAGTGCATTTAAACCTACAAGTAAGACAGAATTTGAAGCTAAACACCCTTGAACCGGAACAAAATCAACGCCCATCCGAAACTTCTTTTGCATAAATAAGGGGTAAAAGAAGAACGTACTGATACTGCATTCTACTTTTTATCATTCATACTTTACTTTTGTTGCTAACTTGTTTTGTTGATACTCTTTAAAAGCTCTTACAATGTATTTAGAACCAAAGAATTGATGAAACTTCCTTTCAGATACTCAACTTTTGTTATTTGAAAAATTTTAAAAATAAAAGGAAATAGAACTGAATTTCATGGGAATTGACCGCATATGTTACCATATTGTGAAATCCAATGAGAAAGGCTTGGATTTCATGGGATTTTGATTAACGTGATTAACAATAATTATTTATCTCTCCTACCCTTTTTTGAATCTCTACAACTAATGAACCCCCAATATTGTCTTCATTATTACTGCCTCCACACCACCTTTAAAACGACCGCCGTCGCCGCGGCCACTACTGCCACCATTCATTTACTGTCACTATCACTACAATGGATTGCTATACCCATCACCAGCAAACCGTTACACCCATCATAACCATTACACTAATGTTATTTTCACATCACACCACCACCATCACTACCGCAATCACCGACTTATCAAGCTTTTTTAAAATTTTGTACCACCATTATCATCAACGAGTCATCATGGCACACGCGATGTGTGTGCGAAAATAATATTAATAGTATAAATTTGTTATATATATAAAAAAAAATCAAACATCACGTATACGTATTTATTGTCATATGTCCAAAAATAAGTTAGCAAAATACTATTTTCTGATAAATTTTAACTTGTGAAAACTAAATATATTTTTGTAGGTGGCAATTAAGATTTTTATTTTGTGTCATTTTTGAAAAAATTTCTTGGAATGCCACTTGTCATTATTGTATGTTGGTAGTTATGTTGCACCTAAAAGGTGTTATACCAAAACATGTTTTTTTCTTAATAAGTAGTATAGATAAATTGTCATCTTTACTTCCACTACAAGAAAATAAGGATTTTGCAACGGACTTTTAGCGATGGAAGGAGTTCCGTCGCTAAAACGTCTTTCAGCGACGGATAAACCTGTTGGTAAAATGTCCGTCGTTAAAACATTATAAGCGACAGAAAGGTACCGTTGCTAAAAATTATGTCGCTAAAGATATCTTTTGTCGACGGGCTTTTAGCGACGGTGTCATTCCGTCACTAAAAGTCCTTACATAAAACGGCTTCGCCTTTTTTTTTTTCACTCTCCTCATTTCTCTCTGTCTCTCACTCTCACCTACTTATCGGCGATATTTTTACCGGCGTTCTCCCTCTACGACGACCCACCTCCGGCGACATCACCGCCCCCCGGCATCGTGCCCCTCCATATCCGCGTGCCACCAACGCTACGCCACTAATTCCCTCTACTGCCGCGCCACCCACTACAAGAAAAAAGGCTTTTAGTGACGGAGAAATC
This sequence comes from Escallonia herrerae, assembly GCA_033070095.1. Taxonomy (NCBI): domain Eukaryota; kingdom Viridiplantae; phylum Streptophyta; class Magnoliopsida; order Escalloniales; family Escalloniaceae; genus Escallonia; species Escallonia herrerae. The sequence goes on along the minus strand of JAVXUP010000496.1, from coordinate 14,499 downwards.
CGTCGCTAAAATCCCAGAATCCGTCGCTAAACATTTTAGCGACGGATATACCGTCGCTAAAAGTCCATCGTATAAAAGCCCGTTACTAAAAGTTTAGCGATGGAATTTTCAAATCTGTCGTCTAATATCGCACTTTTGTGACTAATTTATTTGTTAATTAGCGACTGAATATCTGTCGCTAATTATATTTTACGTATTTTAATTTATTTTCTGTTTTGTGAATTTAGCGACAGAATAATTTTTTGGCGACGGATGTTCCGTCGCTAAATAAGACTTTTGGCGACGAAATATTCCGTCGCCAAAAGTTAGTACAAAAAACACTTTTGGCGACGAAATTAATCCATCGCCAAAAGTCAAAAAAAAATTTAAATATATTTTTTTATTTTTCTATTACCCAGACCTACAGACATTGAGGATAGTAAGAAAAAATTAACAACTTAACTAAACACATCGACTTACATCGATCTTCCGGGCAATATCCGAAACATAGTCGTCAGCCCAGCGCGCCTCGTCCTTGTCCTTCTTCCGCACGTGTGTCTGGTTATAAGTCAGAGCTACGACCTCATCCTCCTCCAGATCTAGGTTCCGGACTGCATTCATGTGTCAGACGATGTCGTGTGGCACCGACCCCCCCGCCCCCCTGCCCCCTGTGTGCATCGGATCTCTGTTCTGTTTGTTCTCGGCCCCCTTCTTACTCTTGGCGTCCTAGCCTGGATCCAAAGCCTACCTATCTATCATATCCCCCCATACAGTCAGAGATATCCAATATGGGGGATATGTCTTCATCTCCGACATCGGGGCACCATCGGGCATCATCTTCTTCGCCCGGTCCCGTGCGTCGTGGAGCCATCGACGGTAATTCTTGGCGATGCAAGAAAAGAAGGCCTGCCGCCCCAGTGCCTGCTGATCAGCCGAGTCAAACATGAACCTCTCCTGCAAGGCATTCAATAACACAAATTAGTTTAGAAAACAAAATCTAATTAAACAAATAGTATCGCAGGAAAAAATATTTCAACGTACCAGCCATTCCTCCCATAGGGACTCTCTCGTAACGGCATCCCAGTCCTTCCAGTACAGGCGTGGCTCGGTGAATCGGCCCTTCACAAGAGCGCCAATCTTCGTCCTCGCCTGATTCTCCAGGATCCTGCCAAAGAAGTAAATAAATAAATTAATACAGTTCAAATATAAATTATAGCTAATTAGGATTGATTAGGACTAATTAGGGTTATTTAGTCCTAATTAGGGTTTAATTGTGCCGAGTAGTGCTGATTAGTCCTAATTAGGACTAATTAGGCTTAATTAGGACTAATTAGGCTTAATTAAGTTATGTTAGGGCTAATTATTGTTAATGAGGAGTTATTTCGGATAATTAAAGCTAATTAGGTTTGATTGGACTATTAAGGGTTATTTAGTCCTAATTAGTGTTTAATTAAGGCCTAAATTGAATGTCTTAATCGAATCGAACCCTAAATTAAACTAATTGAACCCCTAATTGAATGCCCTAACCAACCGAACCCTAAATTAAATGCTCCAATTTAACTGAATCCTAAATTGAACTAATAAAACCCCCTAATTGAACCCTAAATTGAAGTAACTAAACCCCCTAATCAAATCGAACCCCAAATTGAAATAATTCAAGCGCATCAGATATGTGCATTTTGAACAATTTTTTCTCATTTGAACATTGATCATTTGTTTGATAATTTTAGGTTGTTCATTGTGCATTTGAGAATTGTGATTATTGATCGATGATTTTAGGTTGTTAATTGATGATTTTAGGTTATTAACTGTGCATTTGAAGTAAATGAGATTATTAATTGATGATTTTAGGTTGTTAATTGATGATTTTAGATTGTTAATTGTGCATTGAGCATTTGAGATATTGAGATTGTTGACAGAGGATGTGACCCAATTGGATTGAATGTGTGATTTTTATTGCATTGAGCATTTGAGAATTGAGATTGTTGACGGAGGATGTGACCCAATTGGATTGAGATATCTGTGAATTAGTTGAATGGTTGGTTGTTGAATTAGGTTAATTAGGTTAACGTGACATTTTTAGCACACCTTAGAATCTTATCGTGGCTTTAGCACTGGCTATAATTAGCCCTAATTAGTCCCGATTGACCCTAATGAACCCAATTAACCTTAATTAGCTCTAACGAGCCTAATTAATTTTAATTAACCCTAAGAACCCAATGAAAATTAAATTAGCTGTAATTACCCCAAATTGATCCTAATTAACACCAATCAGTCCAAATTAAACCCTAATTAGCCCTAATTACTCATATCTTGTAGACCCATGATTAGATTAATTAAACTCTAAAACCTAACTAAACTCTCAGTACGAGCCTAAGCAGCCGTAATTAAGCCTAATAACTCAATTAAGCCTAATTAGGCCTAATTAGGACTAATCAGCACTACTCCGCACAATTAAACCCTAATTAGCTCAAAATAACCCTAATTAGTCCTAATCAACCTTAATTAGCTATAATTAGTCCAAAGTAACCCTCATTAACACTAATTAGCCCTAACATAACCCAATTAAGCCTAATTAGGACTAATCAACATGACTCCGCACAATTAAACCCGGCTATTAGCTCAAAATAACCCTAATTACTCCTAATCAACCCTAATTAGCTATAATTAGCCCAAGGTAATCCTCATTAACACTAATTAGCCCAGAGATTGTTCAATTACTCGTTGCTTATAAAACATGTATTCTTTATATTCGTTGTTGTTTTGCGAAGTCCATTGGCAATGAGATGGTTTAACTCGTTGCCAACGAATTCTATTTAAAGTGGAATTGGTAACATATGCAACGATCTTTCTGCAGTTTAGATATTTCGAAAAGATTCTTGCATATATTATCAATTTCTGAACGCATGCTTGCATAAAAATCCTTAGTTTTTGTTCAAAGGTAAGTAATGCTTTTATAATGAGTCTTTGGATGTCCAGTTTGGACAATTTGGAAAAGCTACGTGTTTATAAATCAGTGTTTCAACTCATGCTCTGTGTTCTATGTCGTGAATATTTGGTACACGTTCTCATGTGTTTCTCCGGGTGCATACAGATCTGGTGTTCTAACATTCGTCAAACCTTGCAAGGCAAGGTTAAATGAATGTTAAAACACCTAATTGATGTCGTGTACTTAGAGAGATGCAGGGAGGTGCTGCCGATTTTTTTGCAGACATAGGACTAAGCATGAGTTATTCACTGTTTTATAAACATCTGCTTTTCTGAATGGAATAGGACCACTACCTATTAGAGAATGGAGGGAAAATACATAGACATGTTGTCACATTCATGCATTCATATTTACATCGACCCTGCCTAATGATTGGTCATAATTGAAGGTGGTATACAATACGATAATTCAGTCGTCATGTCCGTCGATTGAAGTTGGATGAAAATGAAGAATGCTGACGATTTTGAGGACCGCGTTGACGAATTTCTTGACTTCTCTTGCGCTCATCCTGCACATGTTGAATTTGATAAGATAAGGTGTCCATGCGGTAGATGTGAGTTGTTGCATTGGAGAAAAAGAATTGAAGTAAAATGGCATCTTCGTCGGTACGGTTTTATGGGTGGATACACAACGTGGACGCAGCATGGAAAAATGATAGTATTGTCATCCAACCCGGCTAGTCAAACCGAAGTTAGAGAGGAGGCACGGTATGATTACCGAGATGATTATGGATGCTGGGCATGCTAATGTTGACTGGATTAACAACGGTGGTGACGACATTCCCCAACCACCGAACGAGGGGGCTCTTCAGTTTTATGAGTCGTTGAGAGCTGCAGAAGAGCCGCTGTGGGATGGAGCTCCGAAACACACACCGCTGTCTGCGGTTAGTAGGTTATTACTGTTGAAATCAGACCACGGGCTGAGTGACAATGGTTTTAACGAGTTTGTTACCTTAATCAAAGAAATTCTGCCCGAAAGTGAAAAGATACTGCCGTCATACTATGACGGGAAGAAGATGATGAGGAAACTTGGGTTCAGCTATGAGCGGATAGATGCGTGCAATAACCATTGTGTATTATTCTGGAAAGAGAATAAGGATTTTTCACGATGTCCAATATGTGATCATTAGAGGTACAACCCGGATAAAGGGAAGAAGAAAAACATTGCAAGAAAGATATTGCGATATTTCCCGGTCACACCACGGCTTCAGATAATGTACTACTCCTCCAATATGGTTGAACATATGAGGGCTCACCGTGAGACTCGTAGCAACGATGCCGATGTGCTAACACACCCAGCTGATGGAGAGGCGTGGAAGGAGTTTAACCGCAAGCATCCAGTCTTTGCTCAGGAAGTTCGGAATGTTAGACTTGGTCTGGCAACCGATGGGTTCAACCCTTTCGGTCAGTCTACCACGCCTTACTCCTGTTGACCTGTTATTATTGTTCGGTACAACCTTCCACCAGGCATGTGCATGAAGAAGTCGTACATGTTCTTGTCGTTGCTTATTCCAGGGTCGAAGAGTCCCGGCAAGGACATAGATGTGTATTTAAGGCTATTGATTGATGAGTTAAAATAGTTATGGAATCATGAAGTCAAAAAATATGATATATCCCTTAAACAAAATTTTTAGATGAGGGTTGCTTTGATGTGGACTATACATGATTTCCCCGCATTGGGAATAATGTGTGGCTGGAGCACACATGGGAAGCTAGCATGCCTTGTTTGTATGGGCGTGAACCCTGGTCATACGTTAAAGCACAGCAGAAATCTCTCGTGGTTCGGATGTCACCGTAAGCTTTTGCCACCAGGCCATCAGTTTCGTAGGTAGAAGGATAAATTTGACGGGACAATCGAGCGTGAGGTTGTCACACTGGACTACCCATCTGGTGAAGAAGTGCTTTCACACCTGGAGGCACTTGATACTGACATACCACACGGCAAGGGTGTGCCAGATCAGAAGATTCCAGGGTACGGGAAAGAGCACAACTAGAGAAAATTTTGTATCTTCTGAGAGTTAGCCTACTAGAGGATGCTCGTTATTAGAAACAACATGGATGTGATGCATATTGAGAAGAACGTTTTTGATAATGTGTTCAACACAATTATGAATGTCAAGGGTAAATCAAAAGATCACCTTAAAGTGAGAAAGGATCTACAACAGTTGGGTGTACACCGTGAATTGCATCCTCGGACAGTCAGTGGGAGGACGAAACTTCCGAAAGCACCTTACTGTCTAGATAAGAAACAAGTGGAGAAGGTCTGTCAGTGAGTTAAGAATTTGAAGCTTCCAGATGAGTTTGTGTCCAACATATCTCGTTGTTGCAATGTATTGGAATGCAAGTTCCAAGGGATGAAGAGTCACGACTGCCACGTATTCATGGAGAGATTCATTCCTATTGCCTTCCGAGGACTGTTGCCATGGGTTGTTTGCTAGACTTTGACTGAATTATCTCATTTCTTTCGAGATATATGTTCTTCTATGATCCGGGTGAGTAACATGGAAGTACTTGAGAAGAACATTGTGGTGACGATTTGCGAGCTAGAGAAAATCTTCCCGCCTTCGTTCTTTGATTCAATGGAGCATCTACCTGTTCACTTGGCATATATGAAGCTAAGATGGGTGGACCCGTGCAATATCGGTGGATGTATCCCTTCGAGAGGTGATCTTTACAATTGTTCTTTTACACTTAATGCGACACCTGTTATCATTGATATTCCACCTAACTCGATTCGCTAAACTTATAGGTTCATGTTCCATTTAAAGAAAAAAGTCCGCAATAAGGCTCGAGTTGAGGGCTCAATTGCGGAGGCTTACGTAATGGAAGAACTTGTAAACTTTTGTAGTCAATATTTCGGGCCTGATGTTGATACAAGGTTAAATCAACTAGGCCGAAATGACCCCGGATCAAGCACAAATTTGGAAGGACAATTGTCAATATTCAAGCAGTCAGGTAGTCTGTTCGGCCGAACGTATACTCGATGGCTAACGGATGAAGAGTACAGTGCTGCAACAATATATGCCCTTCTAAATTGCGATAAAGTTTCGGCATTCGTTGAGTAAGTTAAAGCCTTAATTCACTTACATTGCTGTACATAATTGAAAGTGTGTGATAAGCGAGTCAACTATATTGGTTTGCAGTGAGTTTGATGCAGAATCTTGAATCACTGATCCCGCTGGACTTGAATCTCATCGGAAATCACAATTTATACAATGGTTCAGAAGACGTGTAAGATTTGATAGGGGAAAATTACCATTGCATAAGATGAAGACACGTGTCTTCATCCGAGAAGAACAAAATTGTTCTCTAGAATCAATAGAACAGTTTTGATTCCATTATTTCTGGTAACTCCCTACTAAATGGTACTAAACTAACAAGATTGTTTAACGAAATTATATTATGTGTTATATACAATTATGTGGCCAATTAGTATACTGATTTATCCTTAATTTTTACCGTCATCTACAATAGGTTTAGTCAATGGATAGACCAGTGGCCTCCTGCTTGAAATTACTAGCTGAAAGCCCTAACAAACAAACACCCTGTCATGAAGGCTATATCATCAACGGGTTTAGGTTTAACGTAAAAGATGATGACTGAACAAAATAAACACAAAACAGTGGAGTCTTGGTCAACGGCGACTGTTATGCCGAGAATTGCATGGAATTTTTTATAGAGAGCTAGATGAGATTGTTGAGCTAACATATCTGGGTTCTCAAAATCGCCTGGTAATGTTCAAGTGTACATGGTTCGATGTCACATGCAGTAGAGGAATCCGTGTTAGCTCTCAAGGGATTGTAGATGTCAATGTCAAGTCAAGACTTGCATCAGACGAGCCCTTTGTGTTTGCAATCCCAAATCTCATTGGTATACAATTATAAGTCCAAGAAATAACCCGTGACATATGACAGTGAGCTAGACTCCTTTCAAGCCACCAACCACCTGTCTTGTTCCCTGTTGAGGTCAACAACAAGGAGGACAATCTTCCTCTTCCAACAACACTTCATGTAGGAGAAGAAGTCGTAGATGATGACGCGGAAGACGTGGAAAGTGTTGGAGATGATGTGACTGAGTCTACTGATGAAGAGGATGAATTAGAAGATGAAAAGGACGACGAGTCCCACGAAGAAGAGGACGACGAGGAAAGTGATGAAGATGATGATGATTCTCAAACTGAAAATGATTGACTTGTAATGTTGTAACATCACGGAAAAAAAATGTAGTAACATTTTAGAACTTGGTTCATATTGATGTGTTTTTGCACCTCCGTTCATAAATATATATAGTGCCGATGATGATTTCTGTCAAATTATTGTTTTTAATGTGTTAATGTCTTTGTATCTATACAAAATCAGATATGGATAGGATACGGGCTATTCGTGGCCGGGTTGGACTCCGAGCTGTTTCTTCCCCGGTGGGTCCCACCTCGTCATTGCCCACTGATGACGAGGCACAGAGTGTTCGCGTACAGCCATCGCCCCCGCCTCAGTCGTTGCCCCCGCCATCGCCCCAGCCTGACGCAGATTCATCCCACACGCGCGTTGATTCTCCTTCTTCCGTGGGTTCTACCTCAGGTATAGTTGATAACGGTGTTTAGTACATTTTCGCTAGCTTTATATTTAAAGTATATTTTAATTGTATTAATTTCTGGATTTTGTAGGATCTCGACGAGGCCGTGGCTCGACACGCGGGGTACGCATCGACCCCCAGCGTAAACAGAGAGTTACGCTCACCCAAGAGGGCCTGTAAGTAAAAAAAATATCACATCATGCCTTATATTTAGAATTTTGGGGTGTTAATTTATATTTGAACTGTATTAATTTATTTATTTACTTCTTTGGCAGGATCCTGGAGAATCAAGCGAGGACAAAGATCGGAGTTCTTGTGAAGGGCCGATTCTTTGAGCCACGCCTGTACTGGAAGGACTGGGATGCCGCTGCGAGGGAGTCCCTATGGGAGGAGTGGCTGGTACGGTGAAGTATTTTTTTCTGCGATAGTATTTGTTTAATTAGAGTTTGTTTTCTGTAGTTAATTTGTGTTATTGAATGCCTTACAGGAGGGGTTCACGTTTGACTCGCCTGATCAGCAGGCACTGGGGCAGCAGGCCTTCTTTGCTTACATCGGCAAGAATTACCGCCGATGGCTCCACGACGCACGGGACCGGGCGAAGAAGATGCTGCCCGAGGGTGCCCCGATGACGGAGATGACGAGATATCCCCCACATTGGATATCTCCGACTGTATGGGGGGAGATGATAGATCGGTGGGCTGCAGATCCAGGCTGGGACGCAAGAGTAAGAGCGGGGCCAAGAACAGACAGAACAGAGATCCGACGCACACGGGGGGGTTCGGTGCCACACGACATCGTCCGACACAAGAATGCGGTCCAGAACCCGGATCTGGAGGAGGATGAGGTCATAGCTCTGACGTATAATCAGACGCAAGTGCAGAAAAAGGACAAGGACGAGGCGCACAGGGCTGGCGACTATGTTTCGGATATTGCCTGGCGGATCGATGTAAGTCAATTTGTTTAAGTTGTTAATTTTTTGTCTTTCTATCCTCAATGTAATGTCTGTTGCGTTAATTAATGCCCTAACATATCTTTAAATCACTGTTTTTGCAGGCCTCGTATGAACAACTTAGGGGGTCCGAGCAACAGTTTGGACAGCCATCAGCGTCCACTAGTACGGGTGCGAGTACTGGGGCATTGAAGCTATGGCTGGATACGCCGAAGGTCGTCAATTGGCCGAAAGGTCGCATACGCGGCCTGCCTAGCACGACTGCTTGTGCCGTGATAAGAGCGTCCTCACCCCCCGCTGCCCCTCCACAGACACCGGCTCCTCGGCATCCATTGGACGACGAGGAGATTAAGCGTATTGCTACGGTGGTGTTGAGGATGATCAGGGAGCAGGATCAGCAAGGTACCACTACTGGACATGCCGAACTGGCCCCGGATCAGCAGGATCCAGATCCGGACTCGACAACCCCTGATGAACCCCTTCCCGTGCTCGGTCCCAGCTTGTCCCCCCGTTGTACTCTTCTCCCCTCCCCTAACCGGCTGTATCTGGTTCCCAGCTTGTACATCATGAGTATTTTTTATAATAATTTTTTTTATGATTGATTATATATATTTCTTTGTGTATTGATTATTGTGCGTTGTTGTTGAGAATTGAAATTTTTATTACAGGTTTGGATAATAAAAAAATAAAAATATATATTTTTAAAATTTTTTTTTACTTTTTGCGACAGATTAATTCTGTCGCTAAAAGTGTTTCTACTATCAGCTTTTTAGCGACGGAATGTTCCGTCGCTAAAATATTTATTCCGTCGCTAATTTCACAAAACAGATAATAAATTAAAATACTTAAAATATAATTAGCGACGAATATTCCGTCGCTAAGTAATTAATAACTCCGTCGCAAAAAGAGCAATATTAGACGACAGATTTGAAATTTCCGTCGTCAAACTTTTAGTAACAGGCTTTTATACGAGGGACTTTTAGCGACGAATTTTCCCGTCGCTAAAAGTCTTTTTTCTTGTAGTGGTCTAACACCCTTTAGGACGATGACTTGATGACAACCTTAGAATATTTTTTCGTTACGGTGACAACCTTAGTCATTCCTCGCTGCTGCTGCTGTTTAAAGTAGTTAAGGATTTTTTTCAAGTTTCCCGTGTCTATTTTCGTACTCAACTCGCTTGGCTCCTCCGGTCTCTCTCTGCATCACAAACAACCTAGGAAAATGCAGCTCACGTCCTTTAGATTTCTCCAACTCTTTCCAAAACTTATCCTTAGGGTGGGTGAGCTGCAACTTGTACCGGACATGCTGATCATTAATCTCAAGCCGTCTAATTCATGCTCAGTAGCATCACGTCCTATCATGTAGAGCATCACTCTGTTTTCTCCTCCCGGTGTGCAGATAAACGGGTAGTCCCTCAATATGTCACGTTCTTCATCGAGACCCTCCCGAAGCGCACAAGGTAATGACATCAATGGATCCCCTAATTTTCATTGGTAATAGTTGAAGACCCTCACAAGTTTACCATGCCTATTCATATGCTCAACCCGCTTTGCTCCTCCAAGGTCCCTTCCCATCACGAACAACCTGGGAAAGTGCACCTCACGACCTTTTAGTTTCTCAAACCCTCTCCACAACTTCTGGTCGGGGTCGGTGAGCCGCAACTCATACTGGACATCATGATCATATAGAATCTTTCTTAGTAATCTCCAGCGTTCTAATTCATGCTCAGTACTACCATTTTTCCTCATGTAAAGCACCACCTTATCTTGTCCTCCCGGTGGACATATATTTGTGTATTCATTAAATGGATTACATTCACCAGAGTCCTCCTTCTCATCATCATCTTCATCATTGTCATTGTCATTGTCGTCGTTGTCGTCGTCGTCGTCATCGTCCTCGTCCTCGTCCTCGTCACTCTCCTCTTCTTTCTCTTTCTCTTCATATATGCTGGAATCCAACTCATTTTCTTCATTTTCTTGCACTTCCTCCTCTACCTTTGGGTCCATGCGGGATGAAGACATTAACTGATATCCTTGGGGCTGTTCAGGTTTCAGGATTCTCCCCAGTTCACCATTCCGATGTAGATGCTCAATTTGCGCCACTCCTCCAATGTCCTTCCCTATCACGAACAAGCGCGGAGCACGATCCTGATGTTCAAGCAATTCCCGCTCCTGAAATTTGACATTGTAATTTGTTTCACTCTTGTTCAGGTATCGAAAATTAATCCAGGCATGCCAAACCATGTTAAGAGCAACACCATATCTTCACCACCCACAGGACACTTATACGTAAGCGGGGAGGCAGTTATTGGTTGGATCAAGTTTGGTACTTCATCAGGGGCACCATTGCACCATTGATGTCGAGCTCTTTGATAACAAGTTGTGGTGGCAGTGTACTGTCCAGAGGTGGCAGTTGTAAGCTCCCAGTGTATGGAGAAGTAGCTGGCAAGTTACCGTTGGTCCCAAAATTCTGGATTACGTAGTATGTATTATAGACGAGGTGCGTTTGATTCATTTGACCTAATGGGTGTGGGTTCACATTCATAGCCTCTCCACCAAGTTTTTCTCGAACCTCTAGGACAATTTTGTCCAGATTCCTGGCAATTTCAAATCAGAATGATCAATAAGCATAGCTCTAGTGTACCCAATGTTTCAATAGTAGATTTCCAACCAAAAAAATAAAAAATGAATCTATAATGACAGGGTAGCAAACCATTAATTACTGACATCTCTTCAGGATTGTATGCACACTATTAATAGCTCCTGTTAATCTTAATTTTATAATCTTATTGTGAATTCATTAAATGCTCAACTTTTGCTAGCCTCCAAAAACATCATGATCAACATAATAATTTAGTGTCAGTGCGTGTGTACATCCAAAATACATACAAGGAATCTATCTAATCTAATCTAATCTAATATAATATATAATAAGCAGCGAACCATGCACTTAAAATTGTAAGATGTGCAATTTTAAAGCTCTCGTTTTCGCGACAAGTAAGATTTTATGGACATTCTCCTTGTGTCATATAAGCTTCAACTTACTATGTGATTTTCTCCTAACTTAAGTGGAAACTTTCATTAGCAACTAAACATATTAATAAAAACACAAAGTTAAAGCTTTAAGTCTGCAAATTCCCCACCCGAATTGCACTGTTTAGTTAACAACTATCCAAAGTAAAAGAAAAGTACACAGGCAAAGGAATAAGCTTTTAAGGTTCACTCCTACTGAAACATTAACTCTCGTGATTTTAGAGTTCTCTCCTATGACGTTGCCTCCTTCACTATTAAGCCAAGCAATGCTACAGGTAAGTCACATTTTCGTTAACTTGCCGATCATTTTGGACATTTCATATTAATTGCCTGCAGAGGATATTAAGAATCCCGAAAGAATATTCTAGCATACATAATGCCATCAAAAGGAGAGACGTTGATTCTCTGCAACCAAATAACACAAGGGTAAATTACACACGACACCCCTGAGGTTTGCCCTAACTACACACGGACCCCCTTATCTTTGTAAATTACACTAAACTACACTTTTTTATTTTTCCGTTCAAAGAATTAACAGAAGTAAGAAAATGACGGTAATACCCCTGATAAACAAGTTAATATACCCCCTTCTCTCTCTTTCTCACGAAGCCAAGGCAAGCAGCGCCGCTAGCGCGCCCCCGCCCCATCACGGTCACCGCCACGACAGCTCCTCCTAGAAAAAATCGGTGCCATACCAATTGGAATCGGTGCCATACAGATTGAAGATGGACTTGGTGTTGACGGTGTTTGTGTCAGATCCGTCAGGGCCCAGGCTGATGCCGCCTCCATCACTGCCGAGCATATCTGCTCCCTCTTCGAGCAGAAGCACGTCTCCCTCTCCTCCGAGTTCGCCGCCCTCCAATCACAGCACTCGCGGCTTGCCTCCTTCCTCGAATAGCGCCTCGCCGAGCTTGCCCAGCTCCAGGCCGACAAGCACCAGGCCATCTCCAATCAGTAATCCATAAAGACGGTGTTTGTGTCAGATCCACTTCAGATCCTCGCCGTCCAGTTCAGATCTGGTTGATCGCCGTCAACCGTGTGGCTTTGGTGGCAATGCATAACTACAAGGAGAAATTTCTGAAGCACGACAAGGAGCGATTCGAAGGCTATCTAGAGCAAGTAGAGGCCGGGATGGCAAAAATTACAGCCAGTGCTCGTCTTCCTCATGAGCTCAAAGCGTCGCTCAATGACGCTGATGACAGGCAAGTTACGGAGCTTCAGTGAAAGAGGATGGTGGATGATCTTGGCAAGAAGGGGAAACTAAAAAATTGTTTGGCAATTTGTGATGTCTTGGACAGGCGCTCCATTGGAAGTGTCTATTGCAGTTGGGTTGTTAATCTCAGAATTGAGCGAGGAGCCATGGAAGGGGAAGCTGATTACCTTCAGTGAAAAGCTGCGGCTTATTTCGGTTGAAGAGTACAAGAATCTAGTTGTGCTTGATTGAACAACTGAGGAACCTTTTGAGAGAGGGGAAGAAATACCCAGATCTGGGCACAGATATGTGAACGCCATGTTTTCTTAGCGTGCTTTGGCCAGAATCTAGAGTCGCCGGAGCTCTTGGATTGAGCAGAATTTGGACGGAAGAAAGAAAGGGAAAGATCTAAGGGTACTTTTGGTATATCATAATAAATTTGTGTTGCCCTAAATTTTTTTGACGGTTCCCTAACGGAAGTGAGTTTTGTGTAATACAATGACAAACCTCAGGGAGCGGGGTGTAATTTACAAAGATAGGGGGTCCGTGTGTCGTTAAGGCAAACCTCAGGGGTGCCGTGTGTAATTTACCCATAACACAATATTGAGTTATAGCACTCGTTCATTCTGTTATTTGTGGAGTCATCGCAGTAACTACTAACTACATAAGTGAAACTAATTGCTAACTATAAGCAACTTTCCTAATTATTACTATTAGTGATAAAAATCTATTCTTACAGGGTGTTTGAGATTGATTATGGAATGGTCAAATCTGATTTAATATAGATTAAATCAGGTATGTGGGTGTTTGGCAAAAGAGATTAAGAGATTGAATTCATCTCCAAAAGTTAAAAATTGATTTAATCCATAATCCTCAAAAGTGAAAATTACTTTTTTTATAATCAGGTTTGACCTTCTAATTTACCATCATATCCCCATATTTTTTACAAAAGACCTCTCATACCCCTTAATTAATTATCTTAGATAGTTTCTAAAGTATATCTCTTCTCCTACAACTAGATAATCTTTTTTTCTACTTAAAATAAATTTTATTTGTAATTTGGGCGATGTTATCGTACTTCAAGCAATAAGATGAGATTGTTTGTATTTTTAATTTAAAATAAAAAGTAACAACTTCTATAGGTGCGTGAAAATAGTTATTTTAATAATTTATTTCGGCATTATAGTTATTTACGAATAAAAATTATGTTAACGTTGCTTGGATATTAGAAAATTGTTTATTGAATGTTCTCTATGGTCATTTTGTCATAGTGATACTGATTTAAGTAATTTTTATCCAAACATTTTTTATGGATATAATCTAGTTTACAACTACTTTTACCAAACAGTAAACTGATTCTGATTAAATTAGATTTTAAAAATTGATTAAGATTTAAGCTGAATCTGCTTTTTTTTTAATCAATCCTAAACGGGCTCTTAAGTGTCTAATGATCTATTAACATTTTAACGTGAGTAGATACCAAAGACGTTATTTTACCTGAAAAAATGCTTAAGAAGATGATAAAAATTTTAGCAAGTTTGTCCATGAAATTCCATTGAATATGACCTTTTTTAGGATAGTGATTTGTTAGATCAATGGAATCCATGAGAGACAAGCTCAGCTAATGAAAAAATCTATGTATTCATTCAGATGGATACTTGGAGTTTTTGGTGACACTTTTTTTTTATTGGTCTTGATAAGTTTTACGATAAAAAAATTTAAAAAAAAATCTTTCTTTCACTACAAAACCCAGGTGTTACATTGCCTCGTCATTATTTTGAGGAAAT